>JAWNPS010000239.1:0-53339 GCA_035047385.1 Drosophila tripunctata | reverse complement strand
TTTTTCTTTCTTCGTAACGATATCTCGCACGAGAATGAAACCTCCAGGAGACTCTATCGACTCTACAGCCTGTCCAGCAGGTAGAGAGGGATAGTGTTCCCAGAGGTGGATTTATTCAAACAATACCAATACATTAGGCACTTTACATGAATTATATGGCGCTATAAAGCTTAAGATTGGCGAAAGTACTGAAGGTACTTGTAATAATACAATGTTTACAATAATGAATTGAGAAATGTTTAACAAAGTATAACTTATGTTAATTATTAATTGCAGATTATACCGCTTGTTGTTGGGAATGCGTGCAGGTTTCTTGGTCCAGCAGCGTTGCAGAAGTGGTCATCCTCAAGAGGTGGAGATCGCTTATTCATTGGCAAAGACGGAGAGAGAGTCCTGAGAGAACTCTGTTCGCCAGCTTATATAAAGGCAGCAATTAAGCTGCGGAATCAGTTCCGTAGCTGTGTACGAGCAGAATGTGTGTGTGTGCGTGCATGTGGGTGCGGGTGCGGGTTGACGAGAATAACATCTGGCTGCTCTTCAGTGCGTGTATTACATTATATATAGATAATACAATGCAGAATACATCTTGATGATCAATTTTCGATTGTTGACTAAGTAGAACTACTATTGCAGAGCGTAGTGTGCGGGAATCAATCCCGCAGCTGTGTACGAGCAAATTGTGTGTGCGTGTGTGTGGGTGCGGGTTGCATATGCGTTGAGAATCAGCAAGTTTCCAGTTGCGAGTTGACTGTGGTATGAACCACCGATAGTTAGCGTTGTTAAGTGCCGAATTTGCATCTCCAAAATAATTATTATTTAACAATAATAATATTTAATAATACGTTTATAATAATAGAAATTATTTGTTTTGCAATTGTTGGCCAGTTTGTTTGTTTACAATATTGCTTTGTTTGACAGCAGTTGGCAGCGCTGTTTTTTACTCAATTGGTTCTGAAGAATTAACAGGCTCTGTTATCTAAACAGATGGTTCTGTTTTATATGTCATTTGTAAACAAACATTAATTTCAGAAGTATTTCGAATTGTGTGTGCAGTAAATATATAATACGGTGAGTAATTTCAAATTATATTAGCATGTTGTGATAAAATATTGCTAATTACTTGTGTCATTATTTTGTTTCAGCTTTTTGTTGCAATCAGTTGGGTTAGATCGTTTGATGCTTAATATGTATGTGGCCAGCGGTTGTAAGACATCGATAAGTGTATCGATCTTCTCGGCGAGACCAGCGATGGCATTTGTTTCGGGAGACATGGAAGATTCAGGCATGCATTTTTCTATCATTATTGAGGTGAGTTTATCAAGCTTCTGTATTAGCAGTTCAGCTGAGTTCAATTGATTCGATTTGTTATTTGTTTCAGATGCGTCAGGTAAAAAGCGAGTTGTTTGTTGCTGTTGTTGCTGTTGTTGTTGTCGGTTGGCTTGGCGTCTAGGTTGACTTTGTTCATATTTACGAGTTTGTTGGTTCCGTTTCTGCCCTTTGACCATATCCGAGTAACTAATATGTCGCAATGGCTGTTCTGGCATGGTGTCACTATGTGAGGAATGTTGCGGTCGCACCTGGCGAAGCTCTGGAGCAGGAATAGGAATTTGCTGCATATCCAGTTCTGCTAGCAAATTGTTTGTGCGGATGATATCGATGTCGGCTGAGTTATTACGTGATGGCTGTTCTGGTGCGGCGTCACTTTGTGAGGAACGGTGCAGGCGCACCTGGCGACGCTCTGGAACTGGAATCTGCTGCATACCCAGATCTGCGAGCAAATTGTTGGTACGGCTTATGTTGGTGTTGGCTGTCTTTTTTTGTTGGCAGATGCGTTTGAAAATAAGACAACCTTTGTAATTGGACGGGTGTTGACCCCTACAGTTAGCACATGTGGCTTTTACGTTTTCTGGCTTTGTGCAGCTGGTTGACGGATGCTTTCCTCCACACTTTACGCAGTTAAAGGGACGACGGCAATAATTTTTGGTATGTCCAAATAGTTGACATCGGTGACATTGTACGATGTCTGTGGACCGAATTGGCAGTTCAACGGCGATTTGCTGGCTACCCAGCGTTTTGAGCTTAAGGATTTCTTGTACCTTGTCTTTAGGTTCTAGCTCACACTCAAAGAGGTCAAGGGGTTCATTGGAAAAACGCTTTTTGATCAGTTTTAAGAAGCGGACCTTGTATCCTATATCGGCCAGTTTGGACTTAATCCAATCTGTTGGAGTTGTTTTGTGTAAATGGCAAAATACGATTCTGAACCCTCGGAGGTGTTCTAATTGGTAGGTATGCGACTGGATTTGCTTGTCTTCCAGGTGGTGATTTAACAGACGATATGAATCGACGTCAACGCACTGTATTCGCAATCCTTGATTTGCGGCAGGCTTTGTAGTGTACTTATCCTTGCCAATGACCTTGTCCAGATCTTCAATCACAGACATAATATCTTTAACTTCAGTAAGGTGAATTGGTTTTGGTTTAATCTTTTGAGCTGACTGAGAGCAAGCATCGGGGGCAGCTTTTGCTGCTGAGTGACTGATGTTTACATTTTTAGACGCAGCAGTAGTCGCTTTAATTGCGGCTGCACTTGTTGTAGGCAAATCATCATTATTGGCGGCTGGCTGGATGCCATGCACTGGAGAAACTTTTGGGCTACTAGAGCAATGCGTATTGGTGGCGTGAGGAGGAGTCATTGGCCAGTGATCTACATCTTCGGAGATTTCCATATCTGAAAGGTATTCTTCCAGTTCTTCGGCAGTCTCTGGCATGGCTTGGCTGGCAGCAGTTGGATTTATCTTACCAGGAACTAAGTACTGACGAATAGAATCAGAACTCTTAGTATTCTGCTTCTTATTCTTATTGGCTTCTTTTTCACTAGCAAGTCTCTTGCTAGCCTTTTTGGTGAGTTGCATTTTAATTTTTGCTTGTCGCTTATTGAGCACCTCATTAATAGCAGCTTGCTTGTTCGGCAAGACAGAATTGTTGTCACGCTTAGGGGCAGTTATAATATTCCCAGGGGAACTAATTGGCTGAGCAGCTTGAGAGCTCATGATTTCAACATCTTCATCGTCAGAATCCAGACATTGCGTAGGCACGCTAGCATCATTCATATTAAATATTTATTTAATAAGTTGGTTTATTGACGTAACGTAGCATCGCGTATCGTTAGCAGATGTTATGTATAACGTAGTAGTCTGTTAATGTCTTTATTGTTCTGCACGTACAGAACACAGGGGCGAAATGTTTATTCTGTTTCACAGCAAAGTTTTTTAGCAATATTTAAATATTTATTTAAATTATTTATTGGCTTGTGCGATGTGAAAGAAAAGAAAAAATTATCATTTACTATTTATTATTTAGCAAATTAATTGTTTGATCAGAGTTATCGTCCTATCGATATTTAACACTGGTTCTCTTGCTAAAGAGAGAGGCTTAGCGTGAGAGCCGAACACCAAAATGGCGCGGAGAGCCGATTTTTGCAATCACGCTTCCAATTTCACAAAAATTGTTTATTCAATTTATTCACAAAATACACAGGTAATTGTTCTGCACTTATTAAATCGCGCTGCCGGCGCGGGTCAGCCATCGAATGGCACTATTCTCAGGAATTAATTCCCACTATAAGACGGTTTAAATCGACTTTATATCAGAGCGTTTTTTTCTTTTCTTTCTTTCTTCGTAACGATATCTCGCACGAGAATGAAACCTCCAGGAGACTCTATCGACTCTACAGCCTGTCCAGCAGGTAGAGAGGGATAGTGTTCCCAGAGGTGGATTTATTCAAACAATACCAATACATTAGGCACTTTACATGAATTATATGGCGCTATAAAGCTTAAGATTGGCGAAAGTACTGAAGGTACTTGTAATAATACAATGTTTACAATAATGAATTGAGAAATGTTTAACAAAGTATAACTTATGTTAATTATTAATTGCAGATTATACCGCTTGTTGTTGGGAATGCGTGCAGGTTTCTTGGTCCAGCAGCGCTGCAGAAATGGGCATCCTCAAGAGGCGGAGATCGCTTATTCATTGGCAAAGACGGAGAGAGAGTCCTCAGAGAACTCTGTTCGCCAGCTTATATAAAGGCAGCAATTAAGCTGCGGAATCAGTCCCGTAGCTGTGTACGAGCAAAATGTGTGTGTGTGCGTGCATGTGGGTGCGGGTGCGGGTTGACGAGAATAACATCTGGTGATCAGTTTTCGATTGTTGACTAAGTAGAACTACTATTGCAGAGCGTAGTGTGCGGGAATCAATCCCGCAGCTGTGTACGAGCAAAGTGTGTGTGCGTGTGTGTGGGTGCGGGTTGCATATGCGTTGGGAATCAGCAAGTTTCCAGTTGCGAGTTGGCTGTGGTATGAACCACCGGTAGTTAGCGTTGTTAAGTGTCAAATTTGCATCTCCAAAATAATTATTATTTAACAATAATAATATTTAATAATACGTTTATAATAATAGAAATTATTTGTTTTGCAATTGTTGGCCAGTTTGTTTGCTTACAATATTATTTTCTTTCACAGCAGTTGGCAGCGCTGTTTTTTACTCAATTGGTTCTGAAGAATTAACAGGGTCTGTTATCTAAACAGATGGTTCTGTTTTATATGTCATTTGTAAATAAACATTAATTTCAGAGGTATTAAGAATTGTGTGTGCAGTAAATATATAATACGGTGAGTAATTTCAAATTATATTAGCATGTTGTGATAAAATATTGCTAATTACTTATGTCATTATTTTGTTTCAGCTTTTTGTTGCAATCAGTTGGGTTAGATCGTTTGATGCTTAATATGTATGTGGCGAGCGGTTGTAAGACATCGATAAGTGTATCGATCTTCTCGGCGAGACCAGCGATGGCATTTGTTTCGGGAGACATGGAAGATTCAGGCATGCATTTTTCTATCATTATTGAGGTGAGTTTATCAATCTTCTGTATTAGCAGTTCAGCTGAGTTCAATTGATTCGATTTGTTATTTGTTTCAGATGCGTCAGGTAAAAAGCGAGTTGCTTGTTGCTGTTGTTGCTGTTGTTGCTGTTGTTGCTGTCGGTTGGCTTGGCGTCTAGGTTGACTTTGTTCATATTTACGAGTTTGTTGGTTCCGTTTCTGGCCTTTGACCATATCCGAGTAACTAATATGTCGCAATGGCTGTTCTGGCATGGTGTCACTATGTGAGGAATGTTGCGGTCGCACCTGGCGAAGCTTTCTTTCTTCGTAACGATATCTCGCACGAGAATGAAACCTCCAGGAGACTCTATCGACTCTACAGCCTGTCCAGCAGGTAGAGAGGGATAGTGTTCCCAGAGGTGGATTTATTCAAACAATACCAATACATTAGGCACTTTACATGAATTATATGGCGCTATAAAGCTTAAGATTGGCGAAAGTACTGAAGGTACTTGTAATAATACAATGTTTACAATAATGAATTGAGAAATGTTTAACAAAGTATAACTTATGTTAATTATTAATTGCAGATTATACCGCTTGTTGTTGGGAATGCGTGCAGGTTTCTTGGTCCAGCAGCGTTGCAGAAGTGGTCATCCTCAAGAGGTGGAGATCGCTTATTCATTGGCAAAGACGGAGAGAGAGTCCTGAGAGAACTCTGTTCGCCAGCTTATATAAAGGCAGCAATTAAGCTGCGGAATCAGTTCCGTAGCTGTGTACGAGCAGAATGTGTGTGTGTGCGTGCATGTGGGTGCGGGTGCGGGTTGACGAAAATAACATCTGGCTGCTCTTCAGTGCGTGTATTACATTATATATAGATAATACAATGCAGAATACATCTTGATGATCAATTTTCGATTGTTGACTAAGTAGAACTACTATTGCAGAGCGTAGTGTGCGGGAATCAATCCCGCAGCTGTGTACGAGCAAATTGTGTGTGCGTGTGTGTGGGTGCGGGTTGCATATGCGTTGAGAATCAGCAAGTTTCCAGTTGCGAGTTGACTGTGGTATGAACCACCGATAGTTAGCGTTGTTAAGTGCCGAATTTGCATCTCCAGAATAATTATTATTTAACAATAATAATATTTAATAATAATAATAGAAATTATTTGTTTTGCAATTGTTGGCCAGTTTGTTTGTTTACAATATTGCTTTGTTTGACAGCAGTTGGCAGCGCTGTTTTTTACTCAATTGGTTCTGAAGAATTAACAGGGTCTGTTATCTAAACAGATGGTTCTGTTTTATATGTCATTTGTAAACAAACATTAATTTCAGAAGTATTTCGAATTGTGTGTGCAGTAAATATATAATACGGTGAGTAATTTCAAATTATATTAGCATGTTGTGATAAAATATTGCTAATTACTTGTGTCATTATTTTGTTTCAGCTTTTTGTTGCAATCAGTTGTGTTAGATCGCTTGATGCTTAATATGTATGTGGCCAGCGGTTGTAAGACATCGATAAGTGTATCGATCTTCTCGGCGAGACCAGCGATGGCATTTGTTTCGGGAGACATGGAAGATTCAGGCATGCATTTTTCTATCATTATTGAGGTGAGTTTATCAAGTTTCTGTATTAGCAGTTCAGCTGAGTTCAATTGATTCGATTTGTTATTTGTTTCAGATGCGTCAGGTAAAAAGCGAGTTGTTTGTTGCTGTTGTTGCTGTCGGTTGGCTTGGCGTCTAGGTTGACTTTGTTCATATTTACGAGTTTGTTGGTTCCGTTTCTGGCCTTTGACCATATCCGAGTAACTAATATGTCGCAATGGCTGTTCTGGCATGGTGTCACTATGTGAGGAATGTTGCGGTCGCACCTGGCGAAGCTCTGGAGCAGGAATAGGAATTTGCTGCATACCCAGTTCTGCTAGCAAATTGTTTGTGCGGATGATATCGATGTTGGCTGAGTTATTACGTGATGGCTGTTTTGGTGCGGCGTCACTTTGTGAGGAACGGTGCAGGCGCACCTGGCGACGCTCTGGAACTGGAATCTGCTGCATACCCAGATCTGCGAGCAAATTGTTAGTACGGCTAATGTTGGCGTTGGCTGTCTTTTTTTGTTGGCAGATGCGTTTGAAAATAAGACAACCTTTGTAATTAGATGGGTGTTGACCCCTACAGTTAGCACATGTGGCTTTTACGTTTTCTGGCTTTGTGCAGCTGGTTGACGGATGCTTTCCTCCACACTTTACGCAGTTAAAGGGACGACGGCAATAATTTTTGGTATGTCCAAATAGTTGACATCGGTGACATTGTACGATGTCTGTGGACCGAATTGGCAGTTCAACGGCGATTTGCTGGCTACCCAGCGTTTTGAGCTTAAGGATTTCTTGTACCTTGTCTTTAGGTTCTAGCTCACACTCAAAGAGGTCAAGGGGTTCATTGGAAAAACGCTTTTTGATCAGTTTTAAGAAGCGGACCTTGTATCCTATATCGGCCAGTTTGGACTTAATCCAATCTGTTGGAGTTGTTTTGTGTAAATGGCGAAATACGATTCTGAACCCTCGGAGGTGTTCTAATTGGTAGGTATGCGACTGGATTTGCTTGTCTTCCAGGTGGTGATTTAACAGACGATATGAATCGACGTCAACGCACTGTATTCGCAATCCTTGATTTGCGGCAGGCTTTGTAGTGTACTTATCCTTGCCAATGACCTTGTCCAGATCTTCAATCACAGACATAATATCTTTAACTTCAGTAAGGTGAATTGGTTTTGGTTTAATCTTTTGAGCTGACTGAGAGCAAGCATCGGGGGCAGCTTTTGCTGCTGAGTGACTGATGTTTACATTTTTAGACGCAGCAGTAGTCGCTTTAATTGCGGCTGCACTTGTTGTAGGCAAATCATCATTATTGGCGGCTGGCTGGATGCCATGCACTGGAGAAACTTTTGGGCTACTAGAGCAATGCGTATTGGTGGCGTGAGGAGGAGTCATTGGCCAGTGGTCTACATCTTCGGAGATTTCCATATCTGAAAGGTATTCTTCCAGTTCTTCGGCAGTCTCTGGCATGGCTTGGCTGGCAGCAGTTGGATTTATCTTACCAGGAACTAAGTACTGACGAATAGAATCAGAACTCTTAGTATTCTGTTTCTTATTCTTATTGGCTTCTTTTTCACTAGCAAGTCTCTTGCTAGCCTTTTTGGTGAGTTGCATTTTAATTTTTGCTTGTCGCTTATTGAGCACCTCATTAATAGCAGCTTGCTTGTTCGGCAAGACAGAATTGTTGTCACGCTTAGGGGCAGTTATAATATTCCCAGGGGAACTAATTGGCTGAGCAGCTTGAGAGCTCATGATTTCAACATCTTCATCGTCAGAATCCAGACATTGCGTAGGCACGCTAGCATCATTCATATTAAATATTTATTTAATAAGTTGGTTTATTGACGTAACGTAGCATCGCGTATCGTTAGCAGATGTTATGTATAACGTAGTAGTCTGTTAATGTCTTTATTGTTCTGCACGTACAGAACACAGGGGCGAGATGTTTATTCTGTTTCACAGAAAAAGTTTTTTAGCAATATTTAAATATTTATTTAAATTATTTATTGGCTTGTGCGATGTGAAAGAAAAGAAAAAATTATCATTTACTAATTGTTATTTAGCAAATTAATTGTTTGATCAGAGTTATCGTCCTATCGATATTTAACACTGGTTCTCTTGCTAAAGAGAGAGGCTTGGCGTGAGAGCCGAACACCAAAATGGCGCGGAGAGCCGATTTTTGCAATCACGCTTCCAATTTCACAAAAATTGTTTATTCAATTTATTCACAAAATACACAGGTAATTGTTCTGCACTTATTAAATCGCGCTGCCGGCGCGGGTCAGCCATCGAATGGCACTATTCTCAGGAATTAATTCCCACTTTAAGACGGTTTAAATCGACTTTATATCAGAGCGTTTTTCTTTCTTTCTTCGTAACGATATCTCGCACGAGAATGAAACCTCCAAGAGACTCTATCGCCTCTACAGCCTGTCCAGCAGGTAGAGAGGGATAGTGTTCCCAGAGGTGGATTTATTCAAACAATACCAATACATTAGGCACTTTACATGAATTATATGGCGCTATAAAGCTTAAGATTGGCGAAAGTACTGAAGGTACTTGTAATAATACAATGTTTACAATAATGAATTGAGAAATGTTTAACAAAGTATAACTTATGTTAATTATTAATTGCAGATTATACCGCTTGTTGTTGGGAATGCGTGCAGGTTTCTTGGTCCAGCAGCGCTGCAGAATGGGCATCCTCAAGAGGTGGAGATCGCTTATTCATTGGCAAAGACGGAGAGAGAGTCCTCAGAGAACTCTGTTCGCCAGCTTATATAAAGGCTGCAATTAAGCTGCGGAATCAGTCCCGTAGCTGTGTACGAGCAAAATGTGTGTGTGTGCGTGCATGTGGGTGCGGGTGCGGGTTGACGAGAATAACATCTGGCTGCTCTTCAGTGCGTGTAATACATTATATATAGATAATACAATGCAGAATACATCTTACTGATCAGTTTTCGATTGTTGACTAAGTAGAACTACTATTGCAGAGCGTAGTGTGCGGGAATCAATCCCTCAGCTGTGTACGAGCAAAGTGTGTGTGCGTGTGTGTGGGTGCGGGTTGCATATGCGTTGGGAATCAGCAAGTTTCCAGTTGCGAGTTGGCTGTGGTATGAACCACCGGTAGTTAGCGTTGTTAAGTGTCAAATTTGCATCTCCAAAATAATTATTATTTAACAATAATAATATTTAATAATACGTTTATAATAATAGAAATTATTTGTTTTGCAATTGTTGGCCAGTTTGTTTGTTTACAATATTATTTTCTTTGACAGCAGTTGGCAGCGCTGTTTTTTACTCAATTGGTTCTGAAGAATTAACAGGGTCTGTTATCTAAACAGATGGTTCTGTTTTATATGTCATTTGTAAATAAACATTAATTTCAGAGGTATTTAGAATTGTGTGTGCAGTAAATATATAATACGGTGAGTAATTTCAAATTATATTAGCATGTTGTGATAAAATATTGCTAATTACTTGTGTCATTATTTTGTTTCAGCTTTTTGTTGCAATCAGTTGGGTTAGATCGTTTGATGCTTAATATGTATGTGGCGAGCGGTTGTAAGACATCGATAAGTGTATCGATCTTCTCGGCGAGACCAGCGATGGCATTTGTTTCGGGAGACATGGAAGATTCAGGCATGCATTTTTCTATCATTATTGAGGTGAGTTTATCAAGCTTCTGTATTAGCAGTTCAGCTAAGTTCAATTGATTCGATTTGTTATTTGTTTCAGATGCGTCAGGTAAAAAGCGAGTTGTTTGTTGCTGTTGTTGCTGTTGTTGCTGTCGGTTGGCTTGGCGTCTAGGTTGACTTTGTTCATATTTACGAGTTTGTTGGTTCCGTTTCTGGCCTTTGACCATATCCGAGTAACTAATATGTCGCAATGGCTGTTCTGGCATGGTGTCACTATGTGAGGAATGTTGCGGTCGCACCTGGCGAAGCTCTGGAGCAGGAATAGGAATTTGCTGCATACCCAGTTCTGCTAGCAAATTGTTTGTGCGGATGATATCGATGTTGGCTGAGTTATTACGTGATGGCTGTTCTGGTGCGGCGTCACTTTGTGAGGAACGGTGCAGGCGCACCTGGCGACGCTCTGGAACTGGAATCTGCTGCATACCCAGATCTGCGAGCAAATTGTTAGTACGGCTAATGTTGGTGTTGGCTGTCTTTTTTTGTTGGCAGATGCGTTTGAAAATAAGACAACCTTTGTAATTGGACGGGTGTTGACCCCTACAGTTAGCACATGTGGCTTTTACGTTTTCTGGCTTTGTGCAGCTGGTTGACGGATGCTTTCCTCCACACTTTACGCAGTTAAAGGGACGACGGCAATAATTTTTGGTATGTCCAAATAGTTGACATCGGTGACATTGTACGATGTCTGTGGACCGAATTGGCAGTTCAACGGCGATTTGCTGGCTACCCAGCGTTTTGAGCTTAAGGATTTCTTGTACCTTGTCTTTAGGTTCTAGCTCACACTCAAAGAGGTCAAGGGGTTCATTGGAAAAACGCTTTTTGATCAGTTTTAAGAAGCGGACCTTGTATCCTATATCGGCCAGTTTGGACTTAATCCAATCTGTTGGAGTTGTTTTGTGTAAATGGCGAAATACGATTCTGAACCCTCGGAGGTGTTCTAATTGGTAGGTATGCGACTGGATTTGCTTGTCTTCCAGGTGGTGATTTAACAGACGATATGAATCGACGTCAACGCACTGTATTCGCAATCCTTGATTTGCGGCAGGCTTTGTAGTGTACTTATCCTTGCCAATGACCTTGTCCAGATCTTCAATCACAGACATAATATCTTTAACTTCAGTAAGGTGAATTGGTTTTGGTTTAATCTTTTGAGCTGACTGAGAGCAAGCATCGGGGGCAGCTTTTGCTGCTGAGTGACTGATGTTTACATTTTTAGACGCAGCAGTAGTCGCTTTAATTGCGGCTGCACTGGTTGTAGGCAAATCATCATTATTGGCGGCTGGCTGGATACCATGCACTGGAGAAACTTTTGGGCTACTAGAGCAATGCGTATTGGTGGCGTGAGGAGGAGTCATTGGCCAGTGATCTACATCTTCGGAGATTTCCATATCTGAAAGGTATTCTTCCAGTTCTTCGGCAGTCTCTGGCATGGCTTGGCTGGCAGCAGTTGGATTTATCTTACCAGGAACTAAGTACTGACGAATAGAATCAGAACTCTTAGTATTCTGCTTCTTATTCTTATTGGCTTCTTTTTCACTAGCAAGTCTCTTGCTAGCCTTTTTGGTGAGTTGCATTTTAATTTTTGCTTGTTGCTTATTGAGCACCTCATTAATAGCAGCTTGCTTGTTCGGCAAGACAGAATTGTTGTCACGCTTAGGGGCAGTTATAATATTCCCAGGGGAACTAATTGGCTGAGCAGCTTGAGAGCTCATGATTTCAACATCTTCATAGTCAGAATCCAGACATTGCGTAGGCACGCTAGCATCATTCATATTAAATATTTATTTAATAAGTTGGTTTATTGACGTAACGTAGCATCACGTAACTTT
Organism: Drosophila tripunctata; assembly: GCA_035047385.1. Lineage (NCBI taxonomy): Eukaryota > Metazoa > Arthropoda > Insecta > Diptera > Drosophilidae > Drosophila > Drosophila tripunctata. The sequence goes on along the minus strand of JAWNPS010000239.1, from coordinate 41,332 downwards.
AGCAGATGTCATGTATAACGTAGAAGTCTGTTAATGTCTTTATTGTTCTGCACGTACAGAACACAGGGGCGAGATGTTTATTCTGTTTCACAGCAAAGTTTTTTTAGCAATATTTAAATATTTATTTAAATTATTTATTGGCTTGTGCGATGTGAAAGAAAAGAAAAAATTATCATTTACTAATTGTTATTTAGTAAATCAATTGTATGATCAGAGTTATCGTCCTATCGATATTTAACACTGGTTCTCTTGCTAAAGAGAGAGGCTTAGCGTGAGAGCCGAACACCAAAATGGCGCGGAGAGCCGATTTTTGCAATCACGCTTCCAATTTCACAAAAATTGTTTATTCAATATATTCACAAAATACACAGGTAATTGTTCTGCACTTATTAAATCGCGCTGCCGGCGCGGGTCAGCCATCGAATGGCACTATTCTCAGGAATTAATTCCCACTATAAGACGGTTTAAATCGACTTTATATCAGAGCTCTTTTTTTTTTCTTCTTTCTTCGTAACGATATCTCGCACGAGAATCTTTAATGAATTGAGAAATGTTTAACAAAGTATAACTTATGTTAATTATTAATTGCAGATTATACCGCTTGTTGTTGGGAATGCGTGCAGGTTTCTTGGTCCAGCAGCGCTGCAGAAATGGGCATCCTCAAGAGGTGGAGATCGCTTATTCATTGGCAAAGACGGAGAGAGAGTCCTCAGAGAACTCTGTTCGCCAGCTTATATAAAGGCTGCAATTAAGCTGCGGAATCAGTCCCGTAGCTGTGTACGAGCAAAATGTGTGTGTGTGCGTGCATGTGGGTGCGGGTGCGGGTTGACGAGAATAACATCTGGCTGCTCTTCAGTTCGTGTAATACATTATATATAGATAATAAAATGCAGAATACATCTTACTGATCAGTTTTCGATTGTTGACTAAGTAGAACTACTATTGCAGAGCGTAGTGTGCGGGAATCAATCCCTCAGCTGTGTACGAGCAAAGTGTGTGTGCGTGTGTGTGGGTGCGGGTTGCATATGCGTTAGGAATCAGCAAGTTTCCAGTTGCGAGTTGGCTGTGGTATGAACCGCCGGTAGTTAGCGTTGTTAAGTGTCAAATTTGCATCTCCAAAATAATTATTATTTAACAATAATAATATTTAATAATACGTTTATAATAATAGAAATTATTTGTTTTGCAATTGTTGGCCAGTTTGTTTGTTTACAATATTATTTTCTTTCACAGCAGTTGGCAGCGCTGTTTTTTACTCAATTGGTTCTGAAGAATTAACAGGGCCTGTTATCTAAACAGATGGTTCTGTTTTATATGTCATTTGTAAATAAACATTAATTTCAGAGGTATTTAGAATTGTGTGTGCAGTAAATATATAATACGGTGAGTAATTTCAAATTATATTAGCATGTTGTGATAAAATATTGCTAATTACTTGTGTCATTATTTTGTTTCAGCTTTTTGTTGCAATCAGTTGGGTTAGATCGTTTGATGCTTAATATGTATGTGGCGAGCGGTTGTAAGACATCGATAAGTGTATCGATCTTCTCGGCGAGACCAGCGATGGCATTTGTTTCGGGAGACATGGAAGATTCAGGCATGCATTTTTCTATCATTATTGAGGTGAGTTTATCAAGCTTCTGTATTAGCAGTTCAGCTGAGTTCAATTGATTCGATTTGTTATTTGTTTCAGATGCGTCAGGTAAAAAGCGAGTTGTTTGTTGCTGTTGTTGCTGTTGTTGCTATCGGTTGGCTTGGCGTCTAGGTTGACTTTGTTCATATTTACGAGTTTGTTGGTTCCGTTTCTGGCCTTTGACCATATCCGAGTAACTAATATGTCGCAATGGCTGTTCTGGCATGGTGTCACTATGTGAGGAATGTTGCGGTCGCACCTGGCGAAGCTCTGGAGCAGGAATAGGAATTTGCTGCATACCCAGTTCTGCTAGCAAATTGTTTGTGCGGATGATATCGATGTTGGCTGAGTTATTACGTGATGGCTGTTCTGGTGCGGCGTCACTTTGTGAGGAACGGTGCAGGCGCACCTGGCGACGCTCTGGAACTGGAATCTGCTGCTTTTCTTGTTTTTTCTTGTTTCAGTTGCGCCATGGAGGTCGCAACCTAAGATTTATTTATTGATTTGATGTAGTTAAGTAATTGGGTTATTGAACTTAACTACATTTGGTGAAATGAAGCTTCGACGCTTGGCTATTGCCTGTTGGCAGCGCGTCCTGAGCCATCAGATATGGTTGAGGTGTGTGTACTTTGGCTGAGAGAAAGTTAAAAATTTGAAGTTGGTCCTGACCCAATTGATTACAGGATCCAGCTTGTTGATTTGATTTGCCCAGGTCTCTCTTCACTGGGCATGGGGCGAATGTTGATGGGATGGTGGTGTGTGTTGATTGCGCTGGTGTATATCGATCCCACGCTGGTGTGTGTGATAGTAACAGCAGATAATGCACCAATGAAGTATTGCATATATGTGTGCTGACTGTTGAATGTTACTCCAGTGCCACGCTGGAGTACACTCGGATCGAGTGTTGCATTGCTGTGTTGTTTGGTGTTGGTGTACCCTCTGGTCCAGGTTATTGTGTGCTGATCCCACGCTGGTGCATGACAGTAACAGCAGATACTGCACCAATGAAGTGTTGACTCTTTGGTCTGCATCGTCCCAGTGTTACGTTTTGTATGTGTGCTGACTGTTGAATGATTACTCCAGTGCCACGCTGGAGTATACTCGGATCGAGTGCTGCATTGCTGTGTTGTTTGGTGTTCTTGTTGGATTTGGTGTTGGTGTACCCTTTAGTCCAGGTTAATGTGTGTGTTGTTGCGTGCTGATCCCACGCCGGTGTAAGTCAGTAACAGCAGATAATGCACCAATGAAGTGTTGACTTTTGGTCTGCATCGTCCCAGTGTTACGTTTTGTATGTGTGCTGACTGTTGAATGTTACTCCAGTGCCACGCTGGAGTATACTCGGATCGAGTGCTGCATTGCTGTGTTGTTTGGTTTTCTTGTTGGATTTGGTGTTGGTGTACCCTTTAGTCCAGGTTAATGTGTGTGTTGTTGCGTGCTGATCCCACGCCGGTGTAAGTCAGTAACAGCAGATAATGCACCAGTGAAGTATTAACGTATGTGTGCTGACTGTTAATAATACTCCAGAGCCACGCTTGGAGTATGGTCTCAATGGTTGTAGTTTCTCAGCCCACATTTGGTAGGGGCTGTGAATTAAAAGTAGATTATTGTATGTTTTAAACAATATAAGGGGGTATATTGTGTGTTCAAGTGTGATGTTGTCTGGTATGTGTATGAATGTATATATTTGTCCAGTGTTCCAGTATTTGATGTGTGTGTGTGTATGTGCTGGGAAGCTGACTGCTGTTTTACACCAGTGCCACGCTGGTGTATACTCGAGTACAGGATATTGTGTGTGTGTGTGTGTGTTGATTGCATGTCCAGTGCCACGCTGTTGTATGCTTGGATCAGGTGATGTGCTGACTGCTGTTTTACACCAGTGCCACGCTGGTGTATACTCGAGTACAAGGTATTGTGTATGTTCGTATGTTTGAATGTTCATATGTGTGTATGTCAATGTCAGTGTTTTTTGATCTTAATATGGCCTGGTTGGTGCTTTGCGTTTGCAAAGATCTTTTGGCCAGGTACGTTTCAAGTGCCTAGATGTACCTCTTAGCATTGGTTTTATCAAGTCATTTGTATGCCCTCTTAGCCGGTCCCAATATCTAGACGCATGAATGTTTAGCTCATCCCAAATGGATGTTATCTCTAAATCAGTGTGCAAAGTTTTGTTTGTTACGTAATATGGTGAATTCATTATAAGTCGTAATATTTTTGATTGGCATGTTTGGATTTTACGTAAACTAGTATCAGATGCGCAACCATATATTTCTAGGCCGTATTGCCAAGAAGGTGCTATAATTTGTTTATAAATTATTAATTTGTTCGATTGTGTGAGACGAGATGTTGAGTCTAACAGCCAAGTGTAGTTTTTGATTTTTGTATTAAAAGCCTGTTGTGTGTGATAAATGTGACGTGTCCAGTTTAGTTTTCTATCTAAATGCAAGCCCAGATATTTCACTGAGCTCACAGATGGAACAGTAATATTGTTCATTTTAACATCTGGCCAAATTATTCGATTTTGGAGTGAAAAGATGATGTGTTTTGATTTTGAACAATTTACTTTTATGTTCCATTTGTTGGTCCAGTCTAGAAAATTATTTAAGTGTCTTTGCATGCTGTTTGCAATGTCTGGTATGCGGCCACTTATTAAAAATGCAGTGTCATCTGCATAAGTGGCTGTTAAATTGTCATCAGTATCTTTCTGTTTGAATGTGTCAGTTATTGTTGGCATGTCAAATGTGAAAATATTGTATAAAAGTGGGGCCAAAACGCTGCCTTGTGGTACTCCGGCCATAATTGGTCGAATTGTTGAAAAATTGCCACGATCTTTAACAGCGAAGGAGCGATTTGTGAGAAAGGAGACTAGAATTTGATATAGAGGAAATGAAACATGGGTATATAGTTTATATAAAAGACCCTCGTGCCATACTCGGTCAAAAGCCTGGGCAATGTCAATGAAGACACCCGAAGTGCTTCTGCCTCGCTCAAAGCTGGTATTTATGTGATGGACTATGCGATGAATTTGCTGCGTTGTATTATGTCCCTCACGGAAACCAAACTGATGCTTTGGTATAAGTTTATCAACTTCAGCATTTAAACGGGAATAAATAGCATACTCAAAAAGTTTTGAGATTGATGGTAAGAGGCTTATAGGACGATAGTTGCATAACTCTGATAAAGATTTTCCATCATTTTTGGGGATCATGCTGATGTTTGCACACTTCCATGCTGACGGAAAGTATCGTAATCGTAGTAAACAATTAAATAGATTGACTAGAAAAACTATGCCTCGATGTGGTAATGATTTCAAAATAAAGTTATCAACTTTGTCATTGCCGGGAGCTTTGTTTAACTTTAATAGTTTAATTGATCGTTTTAGCTCAGAGAATGTTATATGTTGGGCATTTGTGTTTTGAATCGATCTATCTAATAGTAGTAATGGATTTGGGCTATGTGCACTATTTAATAGCGTTTGAACAGTATGTATATGTTCACTGGGACTATAATTAAAAGGCTTAAATCGATTTTCCAACTCGTCGGCAAAAGCTTCTGCTTGCTCGCTGGCAGTGAGACACCAGTTGCCCTGCTGGTTTCGGACTGGCATATGCATATGGGGTTGCTGTTTTAGGCCCTTGCATGCTCGCCACAAATTAAATTTGCCTTGTTTATTTCGATCGGCGTTAGCGAGAATTGAATTGAAGTGATCAGAGCGAATCTTTTCAAGAATGTGTGAGAGACGCCGACTTGCCTGTTGCCAAGCAAGGCGATGCTCAAAATTTCTTGTACGCGTATAGCGTTTGCGTAATCGCCGTTTATTGCGAATGAGCTCGATAATGTCAGCATTTATGGATGGCCTAAAATGGTCAGTGGGGTGGGATCTGGGCTGACGTGTTGCATTTGATGCCATTTTGGCGGCATCATATATTTTATTTATAAAATTATTTATAGTATCGTCAGCGTCTAGTGTGGAGTTTATTTCAATATTTAGGTGTATATTATCATCGAGATGTTTACGGAAAAGTTTAAGGTTTGAATAGCGTGTTAGCAGACGAGTATTATGCAAGTTAATATGCTTAGATGCGATTGCAAAGTTTATAATAAGCGGAATATGATCGCTTGTTAGATCCATTTGACGATGGATTTCGAGACGTTGTGGAGAAATGCCATGAAATATGGCGAAATCTAAAACGGACGGAACATTATTGCTATATGGATAGTGTGTTGGTTCACCGGTGGTGAGGATTTTCTTTATTGTATGCCTGATAACATACACAATGTCGCCAGCTGTTTGTGTCTCAGTTATCGAATTCCTGAACCAGCAGGAATATCGAAACAAGATCACAACCCTGGTAATACTTTTATTCAATTAATACTGTTTTAGCATTTTACATGAATTCGATAACGCCTATGTTAATACTAATATTTACATTTCAGGTCTCTAATGGTCGTTGCTCATCACTAATAAATAAGCAGAAGTTGCAGGTCAAAACAAACGTGAAAAAATTTGCAAATGTAAGTTACAATAAGAATTATAACAATGTGAAAGAGAAAAATGACTTAAAAATTACATATTTTCAGCTCACGCGTGCCCAGGTGACAGTTGCTAGCCGCATATGGATTTGTACTGGTTGAGGATGCTGGATACTGGATACAATCGTCACATCTTCGGTGCAGTTTTATGGTTTTCGCTCGCTGCAGACGGCGTAGTTTCTTGTTCCTGGCAGAGATCGATGTTTGTGACGTCATTGGCAGTGGCATCGCAGCCATTTGAAGATATGGCAGTGGCGTTATTTGCGGCAGACGAGATCGGCTGCTCAGGCACGTTTTGCGTTAAAGTGTGTGTATTTGCTGGAGACGGCGTAGTTCCTTGTTTTTGGCAGAGATCGGTGTTTGTGACGTCATTGGCAGTGGCATCGCAGCCATTAGAAGCTATGGCAGAAGCGTTATTTGCGGTAGACGAGATTGGCTGCTCAGGTACGTTTTGAGTTGAAGTGTGTGTATTTGCTGGAAACGTATTATTGACAGTTTTTTCCGTTCTAGCTTGATCAGAAGAATGAGCAAAAATCGTTAAAGCTGGCTGGCTTTTGGATTCTGCGCGTGCTGGGTCACAGCGTTGATCAGCTGTTGTCTCCGAGACGTCAGTTTGTGGAAACAAAGTTGCCGTACGGCTTGCGTCCTCTGAAGCCCGCTTAGAAGTGAGATTTTGGTTAACACTGGATCCTTTAGCAGCTTTATGGTTGTCGCTCGCTGCAAACGGTGTAGTTTCTTGTTTTTGGCAAAGATCGGTGTTTGTGACGTCATTGGCAGAGGCATCGCAGCCATAAGCAGCTATGGCAGAAGCGTTAGTTGCGGTAGACGAGATCGGCTGCTCAGGTACGTTTTGCATTGAAGTGTGTGGATTTGCTAAAAACGTTTTACTAACAGTTGTTTCTTTACTAGTACCAGGTTGTTGACTATCGCGACGAGCTGAATCCGAAAAATGAGCGTGAATCGTGTAGTGTTCTCTGGAGTTTTGCAGATTTAGTTGTTTGCTGGACTCTGGACGTACAATATCTTCAGTATGCGAATGTCTGCTTGTCGAGGGCAAAATCTGTTCAAAAACTGGAAGTCTTGTTGACAGCAATGCATCGGCATGTGCGCAATAAGTGTCTGTGCTACGTTGGACAGCAATTTCTTGTGGGCAGCGTTCTGTAAACAATAAGCGATGTGACGATGGCTGTGGTGTTGTGTTAAAGCATATAGTGTTTGTGTTTACGTTTACTGCAAGTGTACTGGCTGCATCAATATTGTTTGCTCTGTAACTGGCGTGTTGCGAGGTAATTTGGTTATGTGCAGAAAATATTTGTATAGAATTGTTTTGCAATAAATTTTCAGCCCGAGGAGATTGCTGGTCAGTCGATCGAGTTACAAGTGCAATTCTATTTGGTGAACGCTGTGTAGCTGCTATATGGGCGGCATGTAAAGGCGGTCTTGATGCGTTAGCATTACTTACTGGTAGTTGACTGGCTATTTGTGGCGCAAGTTGTTCATCTAGTGGCGATATTTGGTTTGCGTCACCGGTCAAACTTTCAACCTGTGTTGATTGTTGATTTGTCGATCGGATTCCTGACATTATTCGACTTTCTGCCGTCGGCTGAGCATCAGTTGCCAATAAGATTTGGTTTTGATTCGGTAATGGTAAGTTATTTGATAATGCTGCACGCTGTTGCTGTCTTTCAATAAGCCTTTGTTGATACTGTTCAGACCTCTCTTGCCAGATACGCTGCTGGGCGCGCTGTCTGTATACCAGATCAAGACGACTTTGCATCCTGAGTGTTAATGGTCTTTCCAACGGTGGTAATCTTGCGAGGGCGCGTGCTCTTCTCTCATCTCGTGTTTCCTGCTCTCTTTGTTCTCTCTGTAACTGGATTTCTCGAAGTGAAGCTGCCAAGTGTTTTTGCACCATCGCTGAGTATCTGCGCCTTGTAAGACGCTGGGGAACATATGGATTTGTAGCAAGCCGCCTGGCCTCAGAGTTACCGTGATTTAGGAGTCTATTTATGTATCTTTCGCAAGTAATTTCGTAAGTTTCAGCAACTGTTTTGACACGCAAGTCGTTAATAATCATGTAATTTCGAATATACCAAGCAGCGCCTGTGATTGTTCTCAAAATTTGGTTTTGCATCACCTGGATTCTATTGATGTCAGTTTCACTCACCAGAGCGCCCCAAACAGGAAGAGCATATTGCCAGAGAGGGGCTATTAGCTGCTTGTATAGTAATACTCGAATGCGTAGCGAAAGCTTACTTCTGCTGTTAATTAACCAATGCAGTTTTTTAATTCTGGATCTGAGCTTGTTCACTACTAAAGTAACATGTTTACCAAACTGTAGCTTCGTATCCATCAGCACCCCTAGATATGGGTGAAAAGTTACGTTATTGACCTGACTGCCTGATATGCAGACCGTGTTCTGTGTCTGTATTGTGCGAAGCGTATGTAAAATATGTACAGTTTTTGAAGCATTGATAGTTACACACCATTTTTTGGCCCATATTGAATATTTATTTAAGTACCGCTCAAGCAATTCAATTGAATCAGATTGCGTTCTGCCAGTTGTGAGTACTACTGTATCGTCGGCATAAGTTCCAACTATAATGTTGTTGTTAAAACGTAGAAACGGTTCCGGAATGTCTGCCGTATAAATTGTGTAGAGTATCGGCCCTAAGATGCTGCCTTGTGGCACTCCAGCGGCTATTTGTTTATGACTGGAACGTGTTCCTCCACAGCATTCAACGAAAAAAGATCTACTTGATAGGTAACTGCAGATTATTTTAAATACGGCAGCAGGTAGGATTTCCTTTAGTTTATACTGTAAACCAGTGTGCCAAACTCGGTCAAACGCCTCCTGGATGTCCAGATACACCGCCGAGCAGTATTTATGGTCTTCGTAGGCTTTTAAGATAAACTGCGTTACACGTCCAAGTTGCTGTTCTGCTGAGTGTTCACTGCGAAAGCCAAATTGATGTTTGGGGATAGCGCTAACAAAGGCCTCTGACTCAAACATACGACGCATGATAATTTTTTCCAGAATTTTTGAAAATCCAGACAGTAAACTGATAGGCCTATACGATTTAAGTTGATGCGTAGGCTTGCCAGGTTTTAATATCATAGTTACTCGAGCACATTTCCAGTTGCTAGGAAAGTAACCCAGGCTAAAAGCATTATTGAATATGTTTGTGAGATACAAGATAACCTTAAAAGGCAATGCTTTTATGACCTTGTTGTCAATCAAGTCCATTCCCGGTGATTTTTTTGTTTTTAGCATTTTTATTTCATCCTGGACTTCGGCTACAGTGATTGTGCGAAAAATATTGTCAGACGTCGTCAATGGCTCAGAGTGGGCTTCTATGTGGGTTCTTTCAGCAGGCAGTGTCGTTATTATCGGTTTAAAGCGTTCCTCAAGATGCTGTGCAAAGGCCTCGGCCTTTTCTTCTGTGGTTTTACACCAGCTGCTCGCTTCATTTGTGCTATTGACGCTATTGTCGTTTACGTATTTTTTAACTGGAAGATTCGCAGCAGGTTGTCTCTTAATGCAGTTTGTTAGGCGCCAAAGCTTTTGCATGCTGTACCTGTCAGTTGGATCGATCGAATTAAACAGTCTTTCAGATTTTCTTTCCTTAGTATTTTTGATGGCTTTGCTAATTCGGTTTGCCAGTTGAGTGAGTACTTGCTTAGCCAACGGGTTTCGATGTTTTAGTAAGTAACGTTTGATAAGTCGTTTATCATCTATCATTTTTTGAATTACCCTGCTAATATTGCAGTGTTGCTGTTGCCGATTTAGATATGACTGACTAAAATGATTCCTCGCAAAATCTGCTGCACTATGAATGTTTTGCTCAAGTAACAAAACCGCAGCGTCTAGATCTGCACTGGAAAGTATCTCGGTATCAAGTAAAACATGCCTGTTTAGCCATTCTTGGAACCTTCTAATGCTAGCGCTTGGGGGCAAAAGACAGCTATTAGGTTTATTTTCAGCAGGAGTGTCTCGCAGATCTATTATGAGCGGCTTATGATCCGAACCTAAATCATAGGTATCAGTTATATAAAGTAGGTTGTGATTGATTCCTCGATATATTGCAAAATCGATTGCAGACGGTGACTGTTGCGCATTAAATGGGTAGTGTGTTGGCGAGCCAGTTGCAAGAATATTGTAGTTGAACTGTTGGATACATCTTAGAAGGGTTCCGCCTCTCCTGCAGGATCTAGCATTTCCCCACCAGTAACTCTTTGCGTTCCAGTCGCCACCTATGATAAACTTATTTCCGAGACGTTCAAATATATTTACGAAGTCTTCCTCTAGCCAAATTTGTTGCGGAGGACAGTATATTGAGGCAATGTTAATTACGTTTCCATTTAGCAAATTGACAGACACAGCAGCGCATTGTAATTGATTTGTAGACATAGGTGGTAATGAAATATGCCTGATTTTTCGTTTAATTAAGACGGCAGCACCTCCTCTTTTTCTGTTTGATGGGTGACATGCATAGTATGTTTCATAGCCATTTATTTGTATTTTTTCTGTTTTTCTTATATGAGTTTCTGATAATAGCATAACATCGATATCATTTTGTATTATAAAGGTTTCCATTTCAGCAAGTTTGTTTGCGATTCCAGAAGCATTCCATATTACAATTTTTAATTTACTGTCTATAATATTGTTATTATCGATGGGTCTACTAAATAGATGGTGTGTGTTAGGCATTTGTATTGTCATTTGCTTTTTCCCTAGCCAACAAACAGGCAGTTAGAGCAGTCATCATACTAATCAGCTTATCAATTTTATCTTCAAGTTTAGAGTTAACGCTTGAGACATTTTCAGCTGGAGTAGAATTTGTAGTGAAGTTAGCTTGTACTTTACGATTTCTGTCTTCTAGCATCAGGTTTATTAAGACATCAAGCTTTTGATTAGTGTCGTGAGCAGGGTTTTGCTGGATTCGTCGCACACTGAGACTACGGCTCCTAGGTTGCAGAGGCAACTGTAGCTGGCCGCCCTGTTGTATGTTAGTTGGCTTACGTTGCTGATTTGACATCTGCTGACGCGACTGTCTCTGTGGAGGTTTTTGCTGTACTTGCGAGTTTTCATTATGTTGCTGTTGCTGTGTAGTTTGCAGTCCTGTACGCAGCGCTGCTGCATAGCTGAAATGGGTGTTAGTTGAATATTGCTGCTCATATGGCTGTTGTCGTTGACGGGACTGCTGTCGCTGAGGCTGCTGCTGCTGCTGCTGACGCTGCTGCTGACGTGATCGCTGTATTGGCTGTACGTTTTGTACTTGTGGGTATTTCGGGCGATTTTGCTGAGTAATTTCGGCGAGCAGCTGATTTGCTTGTACCAGGCCATCAGATTCCTTAAACTTGCATGCGGCTTTAAAGGCTTTGCAACCTTTGTAGCTTGCTGGGTGACTTTTCGGACAATTTGCACACTTGGCTGGGCGAGTATCATTTTTAACTCTATCGCACGCTGTAGATGGGTGGCTGCCGCTACATTTGACACACACAAAGGGGCGCCGACAATAATTCTTAGTGTGTCCGAATTTTTGACAACGGTGACACTGGACGACATCTGTCGATCGCAGTGGGCGTTCAACTATAACTTTTTGGTTTCCAAGAGCAGTTATGGAGAATATATCGTTGTTGCTTTCGTTTGCCTCCAGCTCGACTTCAAAAAGGTCCAGTGGTTCCCTGGTAAATCGTTTTTTAATAACACTCAAAAAGCGGATCTTGTGGCCCAGTTGAGTTAGTTTTTCACGTATCCATGATTCAGGAGTTGAGTGATGTAGGTGCCGTATTACGACTCTGAAGCCTCGCTCGCTTTTTAACTGATATGTGTGCGATTCTATATTGTTGTCGTGAAAATATCCCACTAGCTTCCGATAAGAAGGAATATCATTACAAAGAACACGAAGTCCATGGCCAGCAGTTGGTTTTGTAACATAATTGTCTTCGCCGATAACATCGTTGATCTTCTGGAGAGTTGGCATAATGTCTAACACATTTGGAATATAAAGAGGTGCTGGCTTTTCTTTTTGCACGTTTTGCGTGACTTTAATGGCTGAAACACCTGCAGCAGCAGTGTTTACTTTTGGAGCAACAATTTGTATATTTTCAGTAACTATTGCTTTGTTTGCAGTTACTACATCAACAGAAGTAGAAACATTTTTGGCAGTAGGCGATTTATTGTTGGAACAAGGATCCTTCCAGAAGTTTTGATTGTCATCATCTTCCATCAATAAGCTAATTACTGACCCATCCGATGACATTTCGACTTCGCTATCGTCAGCTATCGCTACTCGTTTTTTGAGATTGGGGCTATTTCCCGATTTGGCCGATCGTTTATTACTCTGATCATTTAGTTGAGCTTTTTTCTCCGTACTTAGTTTTTGATGCGCAGTGATAATTTCCTTAAGTGTGGGCTGCGACGCATCTCCAACATTAAGTTTTTTGTTTCTTTTTGTAGCAGCACGGGAAGTGCTGGCAATGCAATCAAGTTGATTTGTATTGGCTGCCGCTTGGGCGGGCGAGTGAGAAACATCTGGATCATTATTACTGGCGGCTTTCATTTTTAATAAGAGCGTAATTTACAATGGCGGCAAGAGAAAAATAAAGAAAAATATAGTAAGATATGCGTATATGTAATCGTACTACCGATGTTTGGACTGTACACTTGCACTGTTCTAGGCAGGGGCTGAGTGCCCTGCACCGAAGTGACGCCGACAGAAACACGTGTTTGTGCAGAACAATTTTTGCTTTGTTTAACTTTGCCGAGATTGCACGCATAAATCGTACAACCCAAAATGTCTAACGCGCGACACCAACTCGTGTGCACGTTACTATAGAAATTGTTATTTCTTTATTTAATTAATTATTTTTCTTTCTTTTTCTTTATTGTATGCCTGATAACATACACAATGTCGCCAGCTGTTTGTGTCTCTCTGTTATCGAATTCCTGAACCAGCAGGAATATCGAAACAAGATCACAACCCTGGTAATACTTTTATTCAATTAATACTGTTTTTAGCATTTTACATGAATTTGATTTCGCCTATGTTAATACTAGTTATTTACATTTCAGGTCTCTAATGGTCGTTGCTCATCACTAATAGAAAAGCAGAAGTGGCAGGTCAAAACAAATGTGAAAAAATTTGCAAGTGTAAGTTACAATAAGATTATAACAATGTGAAAAATGAAAAGTGACTTAAAAATTACATATTTTCAGCTCGTGCGTGCCCAGGTGACAGCCGCTAGCCGTATATGGATTTCTACTGGTTGAGGATGCTGGATACTGGATACAATCGTCACATCTTCGGTGCAGTTTTATGGTTGTCGCTCGCTGCAAACGGCGAAGTTTCTTGTTCTTGGCAGAGATCGGTGTTTGTGACGTCATTGGCAGAGGCATCGCAGCCATTAGAAGCTATGGCAGAAGCGTTATTTGCGGCAGACGAGATCGGCTGCTCAGGTGCGTTTTTTATTGAAGTGTGTGTATTTGCTAAAAACGTTTTACTAACAGTTGTTTCTTTACTAGTACCAGGTAGTTTAATCTCTCGCCGGGCTGGATCACAAGAATGAGTACGTGTTGTTGGTTTTGGAGAATATATGAAAGCTTGCCGAGCTGGCTGGCCGTCACAGTGTTGGTCTGTGGTTGTTCTATTAGTACGTGTATTGTCAGCGTTGTTAGGCATTCGAAGTGTCATTTACTTTTTCTCTAGCCAATAAACAGGCAGTTAAAGCAGTCATCATACTGATCAGCTTATCAATTTTATCTTCAAGTTTTGAATTGACACTGGAAACATTTTCAGCTGGCGTAGAATTTGCAGGCAAGCTGGCTTGTACTTTACGATTTCTGTCTTCTAGCATTAGATTTATCAAAACATCCAGTTTGTGATTAGTATCGTGAACAGGGTTTTGCTGGTTTCGTCGCACACTGAGACTACGGCTCCTAGGTTGCAGAGGCAGTTGTAGCTGGCGGTCTTGTTGTATGTTAGTTGGCTTAAGGTGCTGATTGGACATCTGCTGACGCGACTGTCTCTGTAAAGGTTTTTGTTGTACTGGCAAATTTTCGTCAAATTGTTGTTGCTCGGTTGTTTGCAGTCCGGAACGCAGAGCGGTTGCGTAACTGAAGTGGGTGTTAGTTGAATGTTGTTGTTCATATGGCTGTTGTCGTTGACGGGACTGCTGTCGCTGAGGCTGCTGCTGCTGACGCTGCTGCTGCTGCTGACGCTGCTGCTGCTGCTGACGTGATCGTTGTATTGGCTGTACGTTTTGTACTTGTGGGTTTTTCGGCCGATTTTGCTGAGTAATTTCGGCAAGCAGCCGGCTTGCCTGTAACAGGCCATCAGATTCTTTGAGCTTGCATGCTGCTTTGAAAGCTTTGCAGCCTTTATAGCTAGCTGGATGGCTTTTTGGACAGTTTGCACACTTAGCTGGACGGGTATCGTTTTTAACTCTATCGCACGCTGTAGATGGATGGCTGCCGCTGCATTTGACACACACAAAAGGGCGCCGACAATAATTCTTAGTGTGTCCGAATTTTTGACAACGGTGACACTGGACGACGTCTGTCGATCGCAGTGGGCGTTCAACTATAATCTTTTGGTTTCCAAGAGCAGTTAGAAAGAATATATCCTTGTTGCTTTCGTTGGCCTCCAGCTCGACTTCAAAAAGGTCCAGTGGTTCCCTAGTAAATCGTTTTTTAATAACACTCAAAAAGCGGATCTTGTGGCCCAGTTGAGTTAGTTTTTCACGTATCCATGATTCAGGAGTTGAGTGATGTAGGTGCCGTATTACGACTCTGAAGCCTCGCTCACTTTTTAACTGGTATGTGTGCGAGTCTATATTGTTGTCATGAAAAAATCCGACTAGCTTCCGATAAGAGGGAATATCGTTACAAAGAACACGAAGTCCATGACCAGCAGTTGGTTTAGTGATATAATTGTCTTCGCCGATAACATCGTTGATTCCCTGGATTATTGGCATAATATCTATAACATTTGGAATTTTCTTTATTGTATGCCTGATAACATACACAATGTCGCCAGCTGTTTGTGTTTTCTTTCTTTATTGTATGCCTGATAACATACACAATGTCGCCAGCTGTTTGTGTCTCAGTTATCGAATTCCTGAACCAGCAGGAATATCGAAACAAGATCACAACCCTGGTAATACTTTTATTCAATTAATACTGTTTTAGCATTTTACATGAATTCGATAACGCCTATGTTAATACTAGATATTTACATTTCAGGTCTCTAATGGTCGTTGCTCATCACTAATAGATAAGCAGAAGTTGCAGGTCAAAACAAACGTGAAAAAATTTGCAAATGTAAGTTACAATAAGAATTATAACAATGTGAAAAGGAAAAATGACTTAAAAATTACATATTTTCAGCTCACGCGTGCCCAGGTGACAGTTGCTAGCCGCATATGGATTTGTACTGGTTGAGGATGCTGGATACTGGATACAATCGTCACATCTTCGGTGCAGTTTTATGGTTTTCGCTCGCTGCAGACGGCGTAGTTTCTTGTTCCTGGCTTTTTTTTTCTTATTTACGTTGAGTCACACTGGGTGACAGCAACCTAAGATTTATAGTATATTGTCAGTAGCTATTGACATTGGGGTATTTTATAAATAGCTACTGTTGGGTGGGTGCAGCTCCGACGCTATGATACTGCGTCTCTAGCCAGCAAGTATGCAGATGTGTGGGGATTCAGAGAGCCAACGGGGTTGGGGCAATTTGTCATCAGATCCTGCCTGTAGCCCAATGTCCAGTATTGTGCAGGTCCGATGAATTCTGATTCGATTCAGCCCTCTCTGTAGCTGAACCAGGAAAGTTGAAGAAAGCGGGATGGTGAAGTGGGAACCAGCCAGTAAATTTTTTTTTCTTATTTCAGTTATGTCGCAGACATAACCTAAGATTTATTGTCTAATAGTATCGCTAAATTAAAAGTAATTAAAACTAATAGGCTAATTATTAGAACTAACATTGATACTTAATATTAAACTTAGCGATAACTTAGAGTATACAGCTTCAGCGCATGAAGCAATTGGAGCGCCTTAAGCCAGTAGGTGTGGTGGAGATGGATGTCGAGAGATGATGATGGAGGTGTCCGAGATCTGCCCCAATGTTGAACAGATTCCGGTGTCCAGTGATGGTGATTTGTCCAGCTCTCTCAAACTGACTGGACATCGGGGAGTGTTTAGCCTTGTGGTATGACTGCGGCTGATTTTGTTGTTGTGTGATGATGAGGGGTTGGTTATTGTTGTCTGGGTGCTGTGGCTGCTGCTGGTGGCCGGTGTGGTGGTGTGGGTATATGGGTGGTGTGTGTGTGTGTGCTGTTGAGTGGTATCCGAGTGTGTTGAACGTGTTGATGAAGGTGGGTATGGGTGATCCAATGGGTTTCCAGTGTGATCGGAGATGTGCCATGGTTGTTGCTCCAAGAGTGGCAGGTGTGAGGGTATGGTGTAAGCTGTCTAAAACGGGGTGTATCTGTAAATAAAAGAGTAGTAATAGGGAATTAATGAAATTATCAAAAAATATAAGAAAGAGAAATGGAATTGGATACAGAGAGCTTTTGTGTGTGTGTTGTTGTTGATAAAGCCAGGGGGAGTTTGTGTGTGGTCGGTTTTCCAGGTGAGTCCAGAAAAGTGCCAGGTGTATTGAGGTGGTTGCGTCTTCCTTGGTCCAATGATTAACACAGGCCAGGGGGGGATGGAATGTGATCTGTAATGAGAAGAGAAGTGTATTAATGTTTGATATGAGAATTGAATATAATGGTTAGTATAATTTAGAAGGGGTTAGTGGGTGCTGAACGCTGTTTGAGCTCACATGGCCAAATGCGTTTCAGGTGTCTAGCACAGAATCTTTTAAGGGGTTTAATTAGTGGATTTGGGTGAGAATCAATGCGATTCCAATATCTGGAGGCATGAACATTCAACTGATCCCATACAGAGTGTGTATTGAGATCAGTATGAATTTGTCTATTGCTCACATAGTATGGGGGACTGTGAATGAGGCGAAGGGCTTTTGATTGGGCAACCTGAATTTTGCGAATATGTGTATCTGCTGCACAACCGTACAGTTCGATACCATATTGCCAGGATGGAGCGATTATTTGCTTATATATAAGCATTTTGTTTGAGTTAGATAAGCGAGACCTATTATTGAGAAGCCAGTGATATTTACGTACTTTGGAATTGACGGAATGTTGTGTAACATGAATATGTCGAGACCATAGTAGTTTTCTATCAAGGTGAAGACCAAGATACTTAACTGAGTTTACTAAGGGGATTTTTGAATTGTTAAGCATAACATCAGGCCAAATGATGCGGTTTGCCAGAGAGAAGATAAGGTGTTTTGATTTCTTGCCATTAATTTTAATATTCCAATTATTGGCCCATAATTGGAATTTGTTTAGGTGTAGCTGCATATCTTTCGTAATGAATGGTATGGAACCGCTAACCAGAAATGCAGTATCATCTGCATAAGTGGCTGTCAAGCTTTTGTCATTGAAACGTAATGAGCTTGCAACCGTTGGCATATCATGGGTGTAAATATTGTATAGCAGGGGAGCCAAGACGCTCCCCTGGGGAACACCTGCTAGTATAGGTCGGGTTGTGGATACTATGCCACGATCTTTAACTGAGAATGAGCGGTTTGAGAGGAATGATTTCAAAATTGTAAACAAGGGGAAGGATATATTGTTATACAATTTGAAGTGCAGACCATCATGCCAAACACGGTCAAAGGCCTGAGCAACATCGATAAAGACCGCCGATGTGCTACAGCCATTTTCGAAATTGACATTGACATGTTGAACTATTCGGTGGATTTGCTGAATGGTACTGTGACCTTCGCGAAAACCGAATTGATGGTCAGGAATTAATGAAATATTTTCAACTTCGATCATTAGACGGTCGTAAATGATTTTCTCGAAGAGCTTGGATATTGATGGCAGTAGGCTGATTGGCCTGTAGCTTGTCAATTCTGACAGAGATTTGGCACTGCCTTTGGGAATCATGGAAACCATAGCGTGTTTCCATGATTGGGGGAAATAGCGAAGGCGTAAAAGAATGTTAAAAAGATTAACGAGAAACATAATGGCTCGATGGGGAAGATTTTTTATTACAAAATTGTCTATTTTATCATAGCCAGGGGCTTTGTTAGACTGAAGCAATTTAATAGCTGTTTTCATCTCGGCTAGCGTGACATGCCTAATTGTGGAGCTTTGATTGCCAGCATTCGGATTTGGTGTATCAGAATTGCTGAGCAATGAACGGACAAGCTGAATATGATTTGGAGGACTGAAGTCGAATGGCTTGAATCTAGATTCAAGCTCATCGGCAAAGGCTTCAACCTGTTCATTAACAGTTTGACACCAGTTGCCGGCCTGATTGCGTACGGGAGTATGCATGTGGGGCTGTTGTTTAAGCCCTTTACATGCACGCCATAAATTAAAACCGCCCTTTTTTGAAGGATCGGCATTTGAAAGTATATTATTAAAGTGGTCTGAACGTGATTGTTGTAGCTTTTGGGAAAGCTGACGGCTAGCCTGTTGCCATGCCAATTTATGCTCAAATTGCCTAGTACGGGTGTAGCGCTTGCGAAGTTTGCGCTTTGAGCGAATTAATTCTTTGATATCAGTCCCGATGGGGGGACGTGAGAGATCAAATGGTGGACGAGGATTATGAGACGAATGATTTGATGTTGGATTTGAGGCGAAATTAGCTGCATCGTTGATTTTGTTGATAAATACATTTATAATGTCATCAGCATCAGAAATTGATGTGATATCGACATTTAAATGTATGTTATCATTGAGATGCCTTTGAAATTGTTTCAAATTTGAGTGACGGGTAAGGAGACGATGACTATTTTGAGATATAAAATGGGATGAGACAGAAAATTCAATGATAAGGGGAATGTGATCACTAGATAGATCCATTTGTCGATAGATTTTTAATCGCTGAGGGGATATATTATTTGTGATGGCAAAGTCGATTACAGATGGGCTATTGCTGTTATTTGGGAAATGTGTAGGTTCGGCTGTAGTTAAGACGTTATATTGGGGGGATGATAAGATTTTATTTGAAATAATTTTGCCTCTTGGACAACTACGAAGGTTGCCCCAGAGGCGATCTTTGGCGTTCCAATCGCCACCGATTAGGCAATTGGGGCCGATTTGATTTAGGAAATTTTCAAAGATGGTGTTGGTAACTACATGCTTATGGCCGGGCGGCCAGTAGCATGCAGCAATTTTAATTGGGCCTAAATCTGTCTGAATTGAGATGCTTGCTGATTGTACGTAACTTTCTGATATCGGGGGCAATGGTTGATAGGATAGGGATTTGGAAACTATTATTGCTGCACCACCAATGTGCAGTCTGCGTTTTGGGGAATTGGCAGCAATAATGTTATAACCGGGAATATTAATGAACGAGTTATGGTTTAGATGTGTCTCGCTAATGAGCATTATATCTATGTGATTATGGGCAAGATATTGTATTAGCTCATCGCAACGCCTGGAAATGCCATTTGCATTCCAAATACTTATGCGGAGACAATTCATTCGATATTGTTATGACGAGATGTGGCCATGTGGGTAGCATCAGCAACAGGCGAAGCTGTGGCTGCTACCGAGGCATATGTAGTGGGAATGTTAGAATTAATTGGGGCTGAAGCTGGGGCTGGGACCGTTGAGGGGGTTGGGAAATTGTATTGGGGGGTAAGAATATTATGGATTTCACGAATATGTTGGTGAATTTCACCAATCAAGTCTGAGTGAGTCTTAAAGAGGCGGAAAAATAGGGGGTACGCATTAAAGGATGGTGAAAATTGAGTTTCTGTAGAGAATGTAGATGTATTGTTATTGTTATTGGTATCAAAACGATTAGCTAACTCAAGAAGTTTCTGTAGATCGGTATTATTGTTATTATTTTTAGTTTGGTTTCTGGGATTTTGTTTTTTGTTTTGGGATTGTTGATGCAGCTGGGTTTGTTGTTGGAGGGGGCGGGTGTGTTGAGTGGCTGTGGTTATTTGCTGTTGTTGAGGTTGATGCTGACGCTGGGGCTGATTATTAACTATTTGACGGCGTTGATTTGGTGGTGAATTATTGTTAGCGTTGTTATTATTATTGTTATTGAGAGAAGCTGATTTGTTATTTATTAATTTTTGATAATACGGACATAATTTGTAATTAGCCGGATGATCACCTTTGCAGTTTCCACAAACTGCTGGGGTAGCTCTGGATTTGGTGCATGTTTGGGTTAGGTGATTTAACCCGCACCTAACACAGACAGGTGTGCGATGGCAATAATTCGCAGTATGATTGAATTTTTGACAACGCATACATTGCACAAGTGAATCATTGTTGTTATGCCGCCATTCGACACGAATGGCATACTGGCATAACATTTTTAATTCAAATATTTTTGAATTATTTGTGGCGGATGGATCTAATTCAATAAAATGCAGATTGGGATTGTGAAGGCCAGGGCCATGATGGTTTTTGAAGGTCGGGTGAAAGACACTTCGAATTGAGAATCCTAGTTTAATTAATTCGCTTTTGATGCGATCGGTTGAGGTTGAAAAGTGGATACCACGTATGGCAATCCGAATAGAACGTTCAACGCGTGGCTGATATGTGTGGTATTCAAGATTTTCACTATTGAAAAAATTGACCAATGCTCTATAGGTATCTGAGGAATCTGGGTTGAAACGTATTAAATTGGGGCCTCCAATTTTGATTACGTAGGAATCATATTTGACTATTTTGTTAATTTTTATTGTCAATTGTTCGAAATTGCTTGAATAATTTAACCAAATTTGAGGTGTTTTAGGGACAGTGGCTCTATTATTTGGTTCATGTTGTTGTGTAGAACTAGTGTTTGTTGTGACATTATTAGGGGCGTTTAAATTGGTGGTCGGAATACCAAGTGTGGCATTTGTACGGGTGACTGGTGTGGCTGGGATTGTGGGCGATAAGCCAATGGTAGCATTGCTATTTGGGGATGATACGATACATAGATCTGAATCAGAGCCAGAACCGGAGTCTGTATCCATTCTAGTTATCATATCGTTAAGTTGCTTGGTTTGACGTCTAGCGTCTAACCGTTCTGATCGCGAATTTGAGGAGTTAAAACGAGTTTGCAAGCGTGAATTATTACGACGTGCATCTCGAGCTGAGGCAGTATTAGGGAAAAGTTGCTTGAAAGTAGAAGCAGTTTGATTATTGTTTTTTAATAATTCATTTATTGAATTTTGAGGTTTTGGGTATGAAATTGATGATGATGAAGAGGTGGAAGCCGAAAGTAATGAGTTTGGTGTCAATGGATTGATTGAATCAGATGATTGGCGTGATATTGAGAAGTTAAAATTGTATGATTGGGGGACGGTTTGAGAGTTTAAATTATCAGTGCAGTTTGCGTTGGCAGGGTTAATAATATTGGTGCAGATATCAGTAGTGATGGAATTGTTTGTTGGTGAGTTTGCAATGTCTACTATAGTATTGTTTGATGGTGGGTCAGGGTTTGGTAAGGGGGTTGAAATTGAGGCGGTTGGCAAAGTTTGAGTTACCGACGGTAATACGTCGTTGAGCTCAGAAGACGAAAAATATGACGAAGTTTCTTCCTGAGTAGGAGAATTTTCGTCATTTGAGTGTCGTATCGTTGTAACAAATTCAGTTGATGGCTCAACTGATAAAGAAGGAGTAGCAATGATATTAGTATTCGATTTTTCAGTAATGGTAGAGGGAGTTTTTGGTCTGGTATCAGTGGAAGGTTTGGGTGATTGAGAATTGTTCACAATATCGATGATGAGATTTGCATCGTCATCAGATTCGCTATTCGATAAGAGTTGAATTAATTTATTAATGGCGAGTTTGTTTATTGGAGACAGCTTTCTAATTGTTGTTGCCGTAGAGGCGTCCGAGAGTGAGCTATCACTTGAATCGGTTTTGGTGGCAGTATTTGGCCCCTGAGAGCGTTTCTTTGCGTTCTTTTTAGGCATAATGCTTACTTTTTAATGAAAATAAATGTAGTACTATAGTCAGTCTCGTTTGTGTATTCAAAGTGAACAGACCGAATTTTCTCGCTCTAAAAAATTGAATTTTTAAAGGAAAATTGTTTTTGGCTCTGATTTTTCAACGTGTTCATTGCACAAACTAAGCTTTTTGTGACAAATTTTGGCCCTAAAATTAATTTTTTTTTCCAGGCCTATTTTGTTTTATTATTTTTTCATTTTAAATTTCCTGAATTGATTCGGATCCAAATCCTATAATTCCTTCTGTTTTAGGCTTCCCCCCTGTGGGGCTTTTTGGATGATGCCGAAAAAGCCAGTGGCCAAGAAGAGGGGTGACCGCTCCCCTATTTCACTATCCAATAAGAAGAATGCGAAGGTTGTCCACTCCGAAGTCTCTGATGCTAATGAAAATGTCGAAGTTGGATTTCTATCGAATCTAAACTCTCCATCATTAGGAGGTGAAGGCAGCCTGTCTTACCATGGTTCCTCTATGGATGAAAGTGACCATACTATTGATGGTAGTATTGGAGTCTCTACCAAACAAATTTCGCCGAAGAATCCGGTTGTTTCTTCTTATTCGCAAGACTTCCCGGAATTAAAATCATTAAAACAAGGCTTTTTTTAAGTTCACAACTTGCCCGCCAGAAAGCAACTGGTTGACACAATTTATTAAGCTTATCTTATTACTATCATACAGCAACTTTTATAAGCTAGATTTACATTAACATTACAATAACATTAAATTTCTATAAGAGTAACCTAAAATTATAAGAGAAAACAATAAACGAACGATCTGGCATCTCTAATTACATTTGTCTTTTTTGAATTTAAATTTGGCGCTATTTACACTTATATGGCAAGTCTGACTGTTTACTTATTCTAGGTTGACAATATAATATACGTAGTACAATATAGTTGGCAATTTGGTTTTAAAATAGTTGGCAATACAGATCCATGTTGTGTTGAAGTATAAATATAAAGTTGTGACGTCAGAAAATATTTAGTTGACAAATCCAGTTTGCCATAGTTGGTAACATTTCACATAAAATATATTAAGTCAACACAAAATAGTTCTGGCCACTTTTAACATTAATTAACATTTAAAATACAATACTAGTTAAGCAGCGTGGTATTCGAGTCATTTGGCGCCATCAAAGCAATAATTTTGAACTTTTGAATTTGGCGCGCTTTCTGTTTGCGAACAGCAGCACAAAAGTTCAAAAATGTTTGGCGCCAAATAACTCCAGTACCAGTCTGGCAACATTAATATGGTTTGGTATTTTTTAGCAGCGAAATACTGACAACGAGCACACAAGTGTTGTAAAGGGCTGTTGTCGATATTTTTCCGCCAATTAACTGCAATTAAATAAATAGTTTTGATACATTAATTAAGCATTAATTATAGGAAAAATTATTGGCAAAAATTAAATGTGATTGGCAGTTTGGTTAACATAGTATTTAAATATCGAAGTATCGATAACAAACCGTGTACTCACATATGGTCAACACAAGTGTTGTAAGGTGAGAGACGGCAATTATCGATACTTCGATATAACTTGACACGGACAAGAAGCAGAAAAAAAGGTAAACAAACCATAAATTATTACAAAAATTAAAATTAAAAATTCTAATTAGCAGGAAAAATTCTGCTGTCTATTGCAGGAACTACCTGAGGGTCCCGCCTATCATCTGGGGTGCAGCGAGGGACCGGTGGAGCAGTTGTTGGCGTGACATGGCGCAACTCAGTTTTTGCATGCAGAGGGCAGCATGCAAGAACATAGTGGAGGCGGCCGATGATGCGTCGAGGGATCCAGGATGAGCCAGTGCAGCCAGTGGGCGCTGCGCAGCGTACAGGTGAGTAGAATGTGTGTGTAATGTGTGTGTGTGTGTAGCATATGTGTGTGACAAGCACATATGTGTGTCGTCTAGCGCCAAGCGACTCTCCAGGGCGCCCAGAACAGAGTGGGCGTGGCACCAAGGACCACTGGACGCCAATAGTTGGTGGCCCAGGAGCCAGTAAGGGTACACCCGACTGTGGGATACCCACCGCGCGCATACGTGCGTGATGTGTGATGCGTGTTGGCAACGTGTGGAGGCACCGCGCCCCAAGGCGCATGGGATGATGCGGGCGTGGCACCAGGAGGCATGGAACATGCCGAGGGGGCATCCTAGGAGCCGTTAGGGGTGCTCCCAGTAAAATGGAATGCGCTACGGCGGAACAGCAGGCTCTCGTCAGTGGCGTGTGCGCAACCGTGATACGCATGTAGAGGCCATGTCTGCGGGTCGCCCCAGGACAGCCAGGATGTTGTGGGCGTGGCTCGGGATGACATGCAGCACCTTGAGGAGGCATCAGATGACCCAGTGGAGGCACTCCCAGAGGATTTGCTGTATTAGCGGCGGAGAGATCAACCCTCGTCAGTGGCACATTTTCTGCGAAATGCCACATTTGGAGGACACTTTCGTAGCATGCCCCAGGGCCACCAGGATGATGTGGGCGTGGCTCAGGATGACATGCGGTACGTTGAGGAGGCATCAAATGACCCATTGAGTGTACGCCTGCAGAGTTTTGGGGCTCTGTAGCGAAGTGGGCGACCCTCGTCAGTGGCGTATTTTGCAGCAAGTGCATGAGGGGCCTGCTGAGTGATGCAAAGTGGACTCGTCTTCGGGCTCTGACCTGAAAAAGAGGCGCCAAAAGTAAGTAAGACGCGGGTATACTCACCAGGTAAGTCTGTGACAAGTGACTTGACCATAGTATGCGTTGTATAATGGTTTCCAGCACAGGCATCTTATTGGCAATACCGCAGGCATTCCAAAATGCAATTTTAAAAGTGTTGACATTTTGGATGCTGGGTATGCTGTTCAACTTGTCGCTTGGAGTAATGGCGTTTGTGTGAGTGTGTACTACATATGTTCTTTTATTCATAAAACAGACTCTCATTGGCGCTTTCTTCATCTGTCCACATTGGGTCAAAGGAGTCATCGGCTATTTGGTGGTGTTGTTGCTGCCGAGTATGTGGATTGTTGGCGTTGGCGTTGGTAAGTTGATTGGCAGTTTGCATGGAGATGAATTGAGCAAACACATCTAACAATCGGTCCATTTTAGCTTCCATACGTTCAAACATGGCCATGTTTTGCTGCAGAGCTTCGGAAAGAGTGCTAAGGGTTGCACTTGACTGCTGCTGTGGCTCCTCCTGGATGTTTGCGCGCTGTTCAACTCGCAGCCTGTCCTGGAAACGAGCGAGATGGTTCTCAGCTGGGTTCCTGCTAGGATTGACGGTGTTGCTGTCATTAGCGGCGGGATTATCAGCTGAGTTCACCTTTGGCGGCATGTTACTTATAGCTTGTGTATTAATTTTTGGTTTTTTCAATGTATTTGCCACAGGTCGTTTCCGATGTTGCTGTTGGATGGTGCTGTGGCCGATTGTGGTGCGTTTGGGCATTGTTGTGCGTGGTTTGTTGTTGGCTGTCTTCCTTCTGGCTTTGGTTGGTGCTATTAGTGGAGCCGAGGGTGCTGGAGGTGCCTTACGAGCCTTTGGAGGGCTAGCAGGACTAGTTGGAACAGCAGCAGGATCAGAAGTACCACGTACAATGCTGCTGTACGTAGCAGTGTGCCTTGCACTTGACGGTTGGTGACCAGAGGCACAGTGTACAGCATTTGGCGGACGTGGAGCAGCTCCTTGACGCTGCTGCTTGCCTTTGGTGTTCTTCTTGCTGTTGTTGTTGTTGTTACCGTTGGCTGGTGGCATCTCTGGAACAATATTAGTTGGCCAGTTAGCTCTCAGCTGGTTTCTGGCTTCCTTAAAGACCGAGCAGCCTTTGTACGCGCTAATATGTGCATCATCACAGTTCACGCACTTTGGAGGATCTTTCCTGGGCTTCTTGCATGCTGTTGTGGGATGATCTCCTGCGCATTTCATGCATTTGAACGGCCTTCTGCAGAACCGTTTGGTGTGCCCAAATGCCTGGCATCGGTGGCATTGGACAGGATCGCGTGGCTTTCCCATTCTCTCAACAGATACGGCTTGGCTGCCCAGTTCTTTAAGTTTAAGTATTTCCTCATGTTTCTTGTTATTTATAGTCTGCAGCTCTACCTCAAACATGTTTAGTGGCTTGCTGTTATATCTATTTTTCATGTTTCGAATAAAACGTGGTATGAAACCCAGAGCTTCCAAATGTCTTTTAACGAGATCGCAGGGTGTAGAGTTGTGCAGATGCCTGATGACAACCCTAAAACCTCTAAGCTCCCTAGGCTGGTGTGAAAACATTGGGGCCCCTTCCTGTTCCAACAACGCAAAAGCTTTATTATAAGCATCAATGTCAGAACATTGTATGCGCAGGCCATCAGCAGGAGTTGTTTTCGTAATAAATCTTTTACCCGAAATACACACTCTAAGCTTGTCTAATAATGGCATAATATCGGGAACAAGGTCAAGGAAGATGCAGGGAACATTTTTAATTTGTGTGTCTTCCTGTTGGGGCATAGCAATATTTGAATTAATTTGCATTGGCGGGCTCGTAGATGAGGTGGGGGGTATATGTACGGCAGTTGATACATTGCACGACTGCTGTTGGTACTGGGGCTGTGGCATGTGCTGTTGTTGCTGCTGTAGTTGTTGTTGTTGGCATTGTTGTTGTTGCTTGGAGTTAGTGTGCAGTTGCTTGGCGTATTGGCTTTTATATATTGGCGTGTTGATAACAGCGCCTATATATTCAACGTCATCATCAGATTCGTTGAATGTCACACATCTCCTTTTTGGTGGCGATTGGCTAATATTTGGGTCTGCGCTTCTAACCAGCTGTTGCTTAGATGTAGTTGGCAACTCATGTGAAGGCAGTGGTGGCACTCCAGATAGCCAATCATTTATTGATTTAGCATTGTGGTTGTTGGTGCTGGTGCGGGGGGGTGATGCTGCAATTGTCATTGTTGGCTTAAACGTAGGTGACGTTTGTGTTAAGTTTTGCAACAAATTCTTCCTCGCAGAAAAATCGAATTGGTTTTGGCGACTGTTTGCAGCACTTTCAATACATTTGTTAATGTATTTACTGCTTGGCCAGCAGTTGTTCACATTTTGCTGTTGCCCCTGGGAGTATGCAGCAGATGTGGTAGTAGTAGCCAGCGAAAAGGAAGCAGTGCAAGCAGTTGTATTGCTTGTTATGCATGAAGCAGTACAGGTATTTGCACTGCTTGACACAATGCAAGCAGTTTCTGTGCTATTAATAGACTTAGCGGATGGCAAGCTACTGACGCTAGAATTTGGCGCCGAGAAGGTATTTGGCGCGGTGTTGTTGTTGGTGTTTATGCATTTAGCGGCATTTTTGGTGTTGCTTTCTGTGTGGTTAAGGCTGGTGCAATTGTTGTTGGGTGTTTTTGCTGAGAGAACGCTATGTGCATTGTTGGTGTTGTTGCTAGCTGTTCTGCTCAGAATAGCGCAATTGTTGTTGCCTGTTTTGGATATTTGGGCAGAGTTGGGACTTTTTGTTGTTGTTATTTCTTTTAATTTAGGGTATGTGTCGTTGTTATTGGCTGAGTGAGATGTGCCGTCGTCAGAGTCATCAGTAAAGAATTTAAATAACGGGGAGCTGGCCCGTTCCTCTTCAGATGAGTCATTCTTAGGGGGTAGTTTGCGTACGATATAGAGATTGATTTACGGAATACCTGTTCGCTCGGATAGTGGCGTCAAGATCATTGCTGGAGTCATCCAGGGCGTTAATTGAAGTGTCCTCTTCCGATTCGAAAATGGGTTTTCCAGCCGTCGTGGTTTCCATGGCGGCCTGATGGCTTAGTGATGGTGGAGGAAAGTCTGCATCAATCCACACATCTATAGTGTCTCCGGAATGCATTTTTGTCACTTTTTGGCACTTTTTTTTTTTTGTATTATAAGTATTTAATAAATTTAATTTAAATACTTTTTACACTTTTCACTCTATGTATTAAAGTTCATTTTTTTTTTTTTTTTTTTTTAGTTCACAACTTGCCCGCCAGAAAGCAACTGGTTGACACAATTTATTAAGCTTATCTTATTACTATCATACAGCAACTTTTATAAGCTAGATTTGCATTAACATTACAATAACATTAAATTTCTATAAGAGTAACCTAAAATTATAAGAGAATCAATAAACGAACGATCTGGCATCTCTAGTTACATTTGTCTTTTTGAATATAAATTTGGGGCTATTTACACTTATATGGCAAGTCTGACTGTTTACTTATTCTAGGTTGACAATATAATATACGTAGTACAATATAGTTGGCAATTTGGTTTTAAAATAGTTGGCAATACAGATCCATGTTGTGTTGAAGTATAAATATAAAGTTGTGACGTCAGAAAATATTTAGTTGACAAATCCAGTTTGCCATAGTTGGTAACATTTCACATAAAATATATTAAGTCAACACAAAATAGTTCTGGCCACTTTTAACATTAATTAACATTTATAATACAATACTAGTTAAGCAGCGTGGTATTCGAGTCATTTGGCGCCATCAAAGCAATAGTTTTGGACTTTTGAATTTGGCGCGCTTTCTGTTTGCGAACAGCTGCACAAAAATTCAAAAATGTATGGCGCCAAATAACTCCAGAACCAGTCTGGCAACATTATATATGGTTTGGTATTTTTTAGCAGCGAAATACTGACAACGAGCACACAAGTGTTGTAAAGGGCTGTTGTCGATATTTTTCCGCCAATTAACTGCAATTAAGTAGATAGTTTTGATACATTAATTAAGTATTAATTATAGGAAAAATTATTGGCAAAAATTAAATGTGATTGGCAGTTTGGTTAACATAGTATTTAAATATCGAAGTATCGATAACAAACCGTGTACTCACATATGGTCAACACAAGTGTTGTAAAGTGAGAGACGGCAATTATCGATACTTCGATATAACTTGACACGGACAAGAAGCAGAAAAAAGGTAAACAAACCATAAATTATTACAAAAATTAAAATTAAAAATTCTAATTAGCAGGAAAAATTCTGCTGTCTATTGCAGGAACTACCTGAGGGTCCCGCCTATCATCTGGGGTGCAGCGAGGGACCGGTGGAGCAGCCGTTGGCGTGGCATGGCGCAACTCAGTTTTTGCATGCAGAGGGCAGCATGCAAGAACATAGTGGAGGCGGCCGATGATGCGTCGAGGGATCCAGGATGAGCCAGTGCAGCCAGTGGGCGCTGCGCAGTGTACAGGTGAGTAGAGTGTGTGTGTAATGTGTGTGTGTGTGTAGCATATGTGTGTGACAAGCACATATGTGTGTCGTCTAGCGCCAAGCGACTCTCCAGGGCGCCCAGAACAGAGTGGGCGTGGCACCAAGGACCACTGGACGCCAATAGTTGGTGGCCCAGGAGCCAGTAAGGGTACACCCGACTGTGGGATACCCACCGCGCGCATACGTGCGTGATGTGTGATGCGTGTTGGCAACGTGTGGAGGCACCGCGCCCCAAGGCGCATGGGATGATGCGGGCGTGGCACCAGGAGGCATGAAACATGCCGAGGGGGCATCCTAGGAGCCGTTAGGGGTGCTCCCAGTAAAATGGAATGCGCTACGGCGGAACAGCAGGCTCTCGTCAGTGGCGTGTGCGCAACCGTGATACGCATGTAGAGGCCATGTCTGCGGCTCGCCCCAGGACAGCCAGGATGATGTGGGCGTGGCTCGGGATGACATGCAGCACCTTGAGGAGGCATCAGATGACCCAGTGGAGGCACTCCCAGAGGATTTGCTGTATTAGCGGCGGAGAGATCAACCCTCGTCAGTGGCACATTTTCTGCGAAATGCCACATTTGGAGGACACTTTCGTAGCATGCCCCAGGGCCACCAGGATGATGTGGGCGTGGCTCAGGATGACATGCGGTACGTTGAGGAGGCATCAAATGACCCATTGAGTGTACGCCTGCAGAGTTTTGGGGCTCTGTAGCGAAGTGGGCGACCCTCGTCAGTGGCGTATTTTGCAGCAAGTGCATGAGGGGCCTGCTGAGTGATGCAAAGTGGACTCGTCTTCGGGCTCTGACCTGAAAAAGAGGCGCCAAAAGTAAGTAAGACGCGGGTATACTCACCAGGTAAGTCTGTGACAAGTGACTTGACCATAGTATGCGTTGTATAATGGTTTCCAGCACAGGCATCTTATTGGCAATACCGCAGGCATTCCAAAATGCAATTTTAAAAGTGTTGACATTTTGGATGCTGGGTATGCTGTTCAACTTGTCGCTTGGAGTAATGGCGTTTGTGTGAGTGTGTACTACATATGTTCTTTTATTCATAAAACAGACTCTCATTGGCGCTTTCTTCATCTGTCCACATTGGGTCAAAGGAGTCATCGGCTATTTGGTGGTGTTGTTGCTGCCGAGTATGTGGATTGTTGGCGTTGGCGTTGGTAAGTTGATTGGCAGTTTGCATGGAGATGAATTGAGCAAACACATCTAACAATCGGTCCATTTTAGCTTCCATACGTTCAAACATGGCCATGTTTTGCTGCAGAGCTTCGGAAAGAGTGCTAAGGGTTGCACTTGACTGCTGCTGTGGCTCCTCCTGGATGTTTGCGCGCTGTTCAACTCGCAGCCTGTCCTGGAAACGAGCGAGATGGTTCTCAGCTGGGTTCCTGCTAGGATTGACGGTGTTGCTGTCATTAGCGGCGGGATTATCAGCTGAGTTCACCTTTGGCGGCATGTTACTTATAGCTTGTGTATTAATTTTTGGTTTTTTCAATGTATTTGCCACAGGTCGTTTCCGATGTTGCTGTTGGATGGTGCTGTGGCCGATTGTGGTGCGTTTGGGCATTGTTGTGCGTGGTTTGTTGTTGGCTGTCTTCCTTCTGGCTTTGGTTGGTGCTATTAGTGGAGCCGAGGGTGCTGGAGGTGCCTTACGAGCCTTTGGAGGGCTAGCAGGACTAGTTGGAACAGCAGCAGGATCAGAAGTACCACGTACAATGCTGCTGTACGTAGCAGTGTGCCTTGCACTTGACGGTTGGTGACCAGAGGCACGGTGTACAGCATTTGGCGGACGTGGAGCAGCTCCTTGACGCTGCTGCTTGCCTTTGGTGTTCTTCTTGCTGTTGTTGTTGTTGTTACCGTTGGCTGGTGGCATCTCTGGAACAATATTAGTTGGCCAGTTAGCTCTCAGCTGGTTTCTGGCCTCCTTAAAGACCGAGCAGCCTTTGTACGCGCTAATATGTGCATCATCACAGTTCACGCACTTTGGAGGATCTTTCCTGGGCTTCTTGCATGCTGTTGTGGGATGATCTCCGGCGCATTTCATGCATTTAAACGGCCTTCTGCAGAATCGTTTGGTGTGCCCAAATGCCTGGCATCGGTGGCATTGGACAGGATCGCGTGGCTTTCCCATTCTCTCAACAGATACGGCTTGGCTGCCCAGTTCTTTAAGTTTAAGTATTTCCTCATGTTTCTTGTTATCTATAGTCTGCAGCTCTACCTCAAACATGTTTAGTGGCTTGCTATTATATCTATTTTTCATGTTTCTAATAAAGCGTGGAATGAAATCCCAGATGCCTCTAAATGTCTTTTAACGAGATCGCAGGGTGTAGAGTTGTGCAGATGCCTGATGACAACCCTAAAACCTCTTTTTTTTTTTTTTTTTTTCATAATATGTGTTAGCCTGTTGCTTGAACACATATGCAAATGGAGGCACAAAAGCTCTATCAATGGCTAACCAAAAGGTTTTGATAGGCTTTTGAGCGTTACCGCTAGACGCCCTCGAGGGGACCACACGGGACCGGTAGTTTTAATGGAGTTGTTTTGGCGGATGGTTTTGGAGGGTTTTGCATTCACCTAGTCTGTATGTCTAAGAAAGACAATGATCCTGGTATATTAAATGCATTATTAACCCAGGCTGCACTTGTCAGTGGACAGAATAATGTTTCATTCACTTAGTCTGCATTTGTCTGAAATAGACAATGATCCTAGTGTCATAATGAACATATTAAGAGTATGGGAGTAATCAGGTATGATTTGAAGTAATTCACCTAGTCTGCTACTGTCTGATAGACAGAGATCCTAGTACTTTGAACATAAAACAGGGTAGTGTTATGTATAGGGTGGTGTTTCATTCACTTAGTCTGCATTCGTCTAAAATAGACAATGATCCTAGTGTCATAATGAACATATAAAAGAGTATGGCAGAAATCAGGTATGATTTAAGGTATTTTATAGGATGGTGTTTTATTTTCCTAGTCTGCTACTGTCTGATAGACAGAGATCCTAGTACTTTGGATATAAAACAGGGTAGTGTTATTTATAGGGTGGTGTTTCATTCACTTAGTCTGCATTTGTCTGAAATAGACAATGATCCTAGTGTCATAATGAACATATAAAAGAGTATGGGAGAAATGATTTATTTTGTTTGAAGTTTAGTTGAATTTATGGGCAAATCAGGTATGATTTGAAGTAATTTTTAATGTGTAGAGTTAAAATGTGTTTAATTCACCTAGGCTGCTCGTGTCTGATTTAGACAAGGCTCCCAGTACCTGAATTAATAAGTAGGTTGGTTTAATATGCTAGAGTTATAGGTAGTTGTTATAGAGTTCAGGTAGAATCAATTTTTGTATTTTAGATAACGATATATTTTGTTTGTAATTTAGTTGAATTTGTGGACAAATCAGGTATGATTTGAAGTGATTTTTTAATGTGTTGAGTTAACAAGTGCTTAATTCACCTAGGCTGCTCGTGTCTGATTTAGACAAGGCTCCCAGTACCTGAATTAATAAGCAGGTTGGTTTAATATGCTAGAGTTAGAGGTAGTTGTTATAGAGATCAGGTAGAATCAATTTTTTTTTTTATTTTAGATAACGATATATTTTGTTTGTAATTTAGTTGAATTTATGGACAAATCAGATATGATTTGAAGTGATTTTCTAATGTGTTGAGTTAGAAAGTGCTTAATTCACCTAGGCTGCTCGTGTCTGATTTAGACAAGGCTCCCAGTACCTGAATTAATAAGCAGGTTGGTTTAATATGCTAGAGTTATAGGTAGTTGTTATAGAGATCAGGTAGAATCAATTTTTGTATTTTAGATAACGATATATTTTGTTTGTAATTTAGTTGAATTTATGGACAGATCAGATATGATTTAAAGTGATTTTCTAATGTGTTGAGTTAAAAAGTGCTTAATTCACCTAGGCTGCTCGTGTCTGATTTAGACAAGGCTCCCAGTACCTGAATTAATAAGCAGGTTGGTTTAATATGCTAGGGTTATAGGTAAATATAATAGTTGCTTTAGAGATCAGGTAGAATCGATTTTTGTATCTTAGATAATGATTTATTTTGTTTGTAATTTAGTTGAATTTATAGACAAATTCATTAATAAAAATTTTGTTTTATTGTTGTTTATTTACAGGTAATAATAGTGTGTAATGGTAAAAATAAATATAAAATATTGTTATCTATTTTGGATAGTGCTTTATTTTTCTGAACAGGGAAGGAGTATATGAATTGATTCATTAGAATAGTATGTAAATAATAATAATAATTAGAATTGCAAATGGGGGTAAAAACTATTTATTTTGCAGTCACGTAGGATTTTGTATTTAGGTAAGATCTTTTAAGGTAAAATATTTTGGATAAAGATCAGGTAAGATCTTTTAAGGTAATATATTTTGGATAGTAGTTAACTATATTTTAAAATTGTAATAAATAATTAAGTGGTGAATTAAGTGGTGAATACCTTTTTTATATTAATCATAATAAAATTGCCAGATTCATGTTATGATTTATATTAAGTATTGATATAGGTGTACAGCATCAGTAATAAGGACCTGGAAGTTACCTAGTCCTATTTTAAAACATCATTGCTGTTGTTAAGTTTAATTGGATGTTTAAATTTTGCTGTAATATTTTGGATAGTAGTTAACTATATTTGTTGGATACTGGTGTAGATTTTGTTTAGTTTATTTTGTAGATCAGGTAGAATCTGTAATTTTGTTTTATTGTTGTTTATTTACAGGTAATAATAGTGAGTAATAGTAAAAATAAATATAAAATATGCTAGAGTTATAGGTAAATATAATATTTGCTTTAGAGATCTGGTAGAATCAATTTTTGTATCTTAGATAATGATTTATTTTGTTTGTAATTTAGTTGAATTTATGGACAAATTCATTAATAAAAATTTTGTTTTATTGTTGTTTATTTACAGGTAATAATAGTGTGTAATGGTAAAAATAAATATAAAATATTGTTATCTATTTTGGATAGTGCTTTATTTTTCTGAACAGGGAAGGAGTATATGAATTGATTCATTAGAATAGTATGTAAATAATAATAATAATTAGAATTGCAAATGGGGGTAAAAACTATTTATTTTGCAGTCACGTAGGATTTTGTATTTATTTTAATAAGATTGATATCAACATGTTGTGATTTATATTAGGTATTGATATATGTTATATGTTATGTTATATGCCATATGCTATATGCTATATGCTGGATGCTATATGCTGGATGCTATATGCTATATGTTATATGTTATATGTTATATGTTACATGTTACATGTTACAGCATCCGTAATAAGGACCTGGAAATTACCTAGTCCCAATTTAAAACGTCATTGCTGTTGTTAAGTTTGGTTGAATGTTTAAATTTTGAGGTGATAAGGGTCAGGTAAGATCTTTTAAGGTAAAATATTTTGGATAAAGATCAGGTAAGATCTTTTAAGGTAATATATTTTGGATAGTAGTTAACTATATTTTAAAATTGTAATAAATAATTAAGTGGTGAATTAAGTGGTGAATACCTTTTTTATATTCATCATAATAAAATTGCCAGAATCATGTTATGATTTATATTAAGTATTGATATATTATTAGGTGTACAGCATCAGTAATAAGGACCTGGAAGTTACCTAGTCCTATTTTAAAACATCATTGCTGTTGTTAAGTTTAATTGGATGTTTAAATTTTGCTGTAATATTTTGGATAGTAGTTAATTATATTTGTTGGATACTGGTGTAGATTTTGTTTAGTTTATTTTGTAGATCAGGTAGAATCTGTAATTTTGGTTTTATATAATGCTTCATGTGTTTGATTTCAACAAGTCTTAAAGTGTTGAGGCCTTAATGTTAGAGTAACAGGTAAGTTTTTTTTTTTTTTTTTTTTTTTTTAATTTTGTTTTATTTCATGGACAAATTCATTAATAAAAAATTTTGTTTTATTGTTGCTTATTTACAGGTAATAATAGTGAGTAATAGTAAAAATAAATATAAAATATGCTAGAGTTATAGGTAAATATAATATTTGCTTTTAGAGATCTGGTAGAATCAATTTTTGTATCTTAGATAATGATTTATTTTGTTTGTAATTTAGTTGAATTTATGGACAAATTCATCAATAAAAATTTTGTTTTATTGTTGTTTATTTACAGGTAATAATAGTGTGTAATGGTAAAAATAAATATAAAATATTGTTATCTATTTTGGATAGTGCTTTATTTTTCTGAACAGGGAAGGAGTATATGAATTGATTCATTAGAATAGTATGTAAATAATAATAATAATTAGAATTGCAAATGGGGGTAAAAACTATTTATTTTGCAGTCACGTAGGATTTTGTATTTATTTTAATAAGATTGATATCAACATGTTGTGATTTATATTAGGTATTGATATATGTTATATGTTATGTTATATGCAATATGCTATATGCTATATGCTATATGCTATATGCTATATGTTATATGTTATATGTTATATGTTACATGTTACAGCATCAGTAATAAGGACCTGGAAATTACCTAGTCCCAATTTAAAACGTCATTGCTGTTGTTAAGTTTGGTTGAATGTTTAAATTTTGAGGTGATAAGGGTCAGGTAAGATCTTTTAAGGTAAAATATTTTGGATAAAGATCAGGTAAGATCTTTTAAGGTAATATATTTTGGATAGTAGTTAACTATATTTTAAAATTGTAATAAATAATTAAGTGGTGAATAGTGAATACCTTTTTTATATTCATCATAATAAAATTGCCAGATTCATGTTATGATTTATATTAAATATTGATATAGGTGTACAGCATCAGTAATAAGGACCTGGAAGTTACCTAGTCCTATTTTAAAACATCATTGCTGTTGTTAAGTTTAATTGGATGTTTAAATTTTGCTGTAATATTTTGGATAGTAGTTAACTATATTTGTTGGATACTGGTGTAGATTTTGTTTAGTTTATTTTGTAGATCAGGTAGAATCTGTAATTTTGGTTTTATATAATGCTTCATGTGTTTGATTTAAACAAGTCTTAAAGTGTTGAGGCCTTAATGTTAGAGTAACAGGTAAGTTTTTTTTTTTTTTTTTTTTTTTTTTTTTTTTTTTAGGGATAGCTATGTTTTGAATAAGTGTTGTATAAGTTTTTATTGTGTAGGAGTAGAGGGCCGTACTTGACTGTTAGGGTTAGAAATGTCGGGATTTTGATTTGAAGTTGCGTGTGATTGTCTTATAATTTCTTCTTGTGTTCTGAAATGAATTCGTCGTTCAACATCTTCAAGTTCTCTGTTAAGAGCATATAGCTCACGGTTTAAGAGTGTTAGATCTTCTGCTCGCATTGGGAAGTTAAGTGTAAAGGATCGTTCAGTGGTGTCTGGGTCATGTGGAAACCTTGAACGAGTTTCACTTATTTTTTGTACTAGGTCTTGTTGCTTAGTTTGTAGTTCTAGAAGGGTTGGAATTGGTGGTCTAGTAATGATAGTACGAGGTGGTGGGCTTAAAAAATTTTGGAAGGGTTTAACATGAGTATTTATATGGTATATGTATCTACTTCGATGTCTTGCTATACGGAAAGGTATGTATGGAGAGGTTATTAGTTTTTTCCCTTCAATGTTAGGGTGTTCACTTAGACGCTCAGTATGCCTTATGCAGGATCTAGTATAGATTTCATCAAATGGATGAATCTTAAGGTCAGTATGGATGGTAGTATTTCTGGTAAGGATTGGAGCACTTGATATAGTTCTGAGTGTACTGTTTTGAAATGTTATTTTTTTTTTTTTTTTTTTTATAATATGTGTTAGCCTGTTGCTTGAACACATATGCAAATGGAGGCACAAAAGCTCTATCAATGGCTAACCAAAAGGTTTTGATAGGCTTTTGAGCGTTACCGCTAGACGCCCTCGAGGGGACCACACGGGACCGGTAGTTTTAATGGAGTTGTTTTGGCGGATGGTTTTGGAGGGTTTTGCATTCACCTAGTCTGTATGTCTAAGAAAGACAATGATCCTGGTATATTAAATGCATTATTAACCCAGGCTGCACTTGTCAGTGGACAGAATAATGTTTCATTCACTTAGTCTGCATTTGTCTGAAATAGACAATGATCCTAGTGTCATAATGAACATATTAAGAGTATGGGAGAAATCAGGTATGATTTGAAGTAATTCACCTAGTCTGCTACTGTCTGATAGACAGAGATCCTAGTACTTTGAACATAAAACAGGGTAGTGTTATGTATAGGGTGGTGTTTCATTCACTTAGTCTGCATTCGTCTAAAATAGACAATGATCCTAGTGTCATAATGAACATATAAAAGAGTATGGCAGAAATCAGGTATGATTTAAGGTATTTTATAGGATGGTGTTTTATTTTCCTAGTCTGCTACTGTCTGATAGACAGAGATCCTAGTACTTTGGATATAAAACAGGGTAGTGTTATTTATAGGGTGGTGTTTCATTCACTTAGTCTGCATTTGTCTGAAATAGACAATGATCCTAGTGTCATAATGAACATATAAAAGAGTATGGGAGAAATGATTTATTTTGTTTGAAGTTTAGTTGAATTTATGGGCAAATCAGGTATGATTTGAAGTAATTTTTAATGTGTAGAGTTAAAATGTGTTTAATTCACCTAGGCTGCTCGTGTCTGATTTAGACAAGGCTCCCAGTACCTGAATTAATAAGTAGGTTGGTTTAATATGCTAGAGTTATAGGTAGTTGTTATAGAGTTCAGGTAGAATCAATTTTTGTATTTTAGATAACGATATATTTTGTTTGTAATTTAGTTGAATTTGTGGACAAATCAGGTATGATTTAAAGTGATTTTCTAATGTGTTGAGTTAACAAGTGCTTAATTCACCTAGGCTGCTCGTGTCTGATTTAGACAAGGCTCCCAGTACCTGAATTAATAAGTAGGTTGGTTTAATATGCTAGAGTTATAGGTAGTTGTTATAGAGTTCAGGTAGAATCAATTTTTGTATTTTAGATAACGATATATTTTGTTTGTAATTTAGTTGAATTTGTGGACAAATCAGGTATGATTTGAAGTGATTTTTTAATGTGTTGAGTTAACAAGTGCTTAATTCACCTAGGCTGCTCGTGTCTGATTTAGACAAGGCTCCCAGTACCTGAATTAATAAGCAGGTTGGTTTAATATGCTAGAGTTAGAGGTAGTTGTTATAGAGATCAGGTAGAATCAATTTTTTTTTTTTTTTTTTTTTTTTTTATTTTAGATAACGATATATTTTGTTTGTAATTTAGTTGAATTTATGGACAAATCAGATATGATTTGAAGTGATTTTCTAATGTGTTGAGTTAGAAAGTGCTTAATTCACCTAGGCTGCTCGTGTCTGATTTAGACAAGGCTCCCAGTACCTGAATTAATAAGCAGGTTGGTTTAATATGCTAGAGTTATAGGTAGTTGTTATAGAGATCAGGTAGAATCAATTTTTGTATTTTAGATAACGATATATTTTGTTTGTAATTTAGTTGAATTTATGGACAAATCAGATATGATTTGAAGTGATTTTCTAATGTGTTGAGTTAAAAAATGCTTAATTCACCTAGGCTGCTCGTGTCTGATTTAGACAAGGCTCCCAGTACCTGAATTAATAAGCAGGTTGGTTTAATATGCTAGGGTTATAGGTAAATATAATAGTTGCTTTAGAGATCAGGTAGAATCGATTTTTGTATCTTAGATAATGATTTATTTTGTTTGTAATTTAGTTGAATTTATGGACAAATTCATTAATAAAAATTTTGTTTTATTGTTGTTTATTTACAGGTAATAATAGTGTGTAATGGTAAAAATAAATATAAAATATTGTTATCTATTTTGGATAGTGCTTTATTTTTCTGAACAGGGAAGGAGTATATGAATTGATTCATTAGAATAGTATGTAAATAATAGTAATAATTAGAATTGCAAATGGGGGTAGAAACTATTTATTTTGCAGTCACGTAGGATTTTGTATTTATTTTAATAAGATTGATATCAACATGTTGTGATTTATATTAGGTATTGATATATGTTATATGTTATGTTATATGCCATATGCTATATGCTATATGCTGGATGCTATATGCTGGATGCTATAAGCTATATGTTATATGTTATATGTAACATGTTACATGTTACAGCATCCGTAATAAGGACCTGGAAATTACCTAGTCCCAATTTAAAACGTCATTGCTGTTGTTAAGTTTGGTTGAATGTTTAAATTTTGAGGTGATAAGGGTCAGGTAAGATCTTTTAAGGTAAAATATTTTGGATAAAGATCAGGTAAGATCTTTTAAGGTAATATATTTTGGATAGTAGTTAACTATATTTTAAAATTGTAATAAATAATTAAGTGGTGAATACCTTTTTTATATTCATCATAATAAAATTGCCAGATTCATGTTATGATTTATATTAAGTATTGATATTAAGTATTGATATAGGTGTACAGCATCAGTAATAAGGACCTGGAAGTTACCTAGTCCTATTTTAAAACATCATTGCTGTTGTTAAGTTTAATTGGATGTTTAAATTTTGCTGTAATATTTTGGATAGTAGTTAATTATATTTGTTGGATACTGGTGTAGATTTTGTTTAGTTTATTTTGTAGATCAGGTAGAATCTGTAATTTTGTTTTTTTTTTTTTTTTTTTCATAATATGTGTTAGCCTGTTGCTTGAACACATATGCAAATGGAGGCACAAAAGCTCTATCAATGGCTAACCAAAAGGTTTTGATAGGCTTTTGAGCGTTACCGCTAGACGCCCTCGAGGGGACCACACGGGACCGGTAGTTTTAATGGAGTTGTTTTGGCGGATGGTTTTGGAGGGTTTTGCATTCACCTAGTCTGTATGTCTAAGAAAGACAATGATCCTGGTATATTAAATGCATTATTAACCCAGGCTGCACTTGTCAGTGGACAGAATAATGTTTCATTCACTTAGTCTGCATTTGTCTGAAATAGACAATGATCCTAGTGTCATAATGAACATATTAAGAGTATGGGAGTAATCAGGTATGATTTGAAGTAATTCACCTAGTCTGCTACTGTCTGATAGACAGAGATCCTAGTACTTTGAACATAAAACAGGGTAGTGTTATGTATAGGGTGGTGTTTCATTCACTTAGTCTGCATTCGTCTAAAATAGACAATGATCCTAGTGTCATAATGAACATATAAAAGAGTATGGCAGAAATCAGGTATGATTTGAGGTATTTTATAGGATGGTGTTTTATTTTCCTAGTCTGCTACTGTCTGATAGACAGAGATCCTAGTACTTTGGATATAAAACAGGGTAGTGTTATTTATAGGGTGGTGTTTCATTCACTTAGTCTGCATTTGTCTGAAATAGACAATGATCCTAGTGCCATAATGAACATATAAAAGAGTATGGGAGAAATGATTTATTTTGTTTGAAGTTTAGTTGAATTTATGGGCAAATCAGGTATGATTTGAAGTAATTTTTAATGTGTAGAGTTAAAATGTGTTTAATTCACCTAGGCTGCTCGTGTCTGATTTAGACAAGGCTCCCAGTACCTGAATTAATAAGTAGATTGGTTTAATATGCTGGAGTTATAGGTAGTTGTTATAGAGTTCAGGTAGAATCAATTTTGTATTTTAGATAACGATATATTTTGTTTGTAATTTAGTTGAATTTGTGGACAAATCAGGTATGATTTGAAGTGATTTTTTAATGTGTTGAGTTAAAAAGTGCTTAATTCACCTAGGCTGCTCGTGTCTGATTTAGACAAGGCTCCCAGTACCTGAATTAATAAGCAGGTTGGTTTAATATGCTAGAGTTATAGGTAGTTGTTATGGAGATCAGGTAGAATCAATTTTGTATTTTAGATAACGATATATTTTGTTTGTAATTTAGTTGAATTTGTGGACAAATCAGGTATGATTTGAAGTGATTTTTTAATGTGTTGAGTTAACAAGTGCTTAATTCAC
>JAWNPS010000238.1:0-43808 GCA_035047385.1 Drosophila tripunctata | reverse complement strand
CGAGGACACACTCAGTTCCGAGGGCAGTTTTGCCAGCACCGCAACTGGACAGTGTTGCAACTCGCAAGGGGAAGAACATGAGCAACAGGCAATACAACTGGATGATATGACAACGTCAGTAACAACAACCGCAGCACAGATTAAGGTCAAAAAGAGTTCCAGCGAACTGTCGGGTGGACACAACTATGCGACCAGCAAAAATGTAGCAGAGGGTGAGTCGGTATAGTTGATCAGATAAGCAAAAACTATTAGGGTTTTAAGCTTTATTATTGCTAAATTTATCGATTTATTGGTAATATTGATATTAACACTCTTTTTAAGTCTCTGAAGGGTATATTGAGTTTGTGAAAAGTATTTAACAGGTGGAAGAAGGCGAGGATATTAAAATACTGACGCCTAAAAATATACTATAATTTGTAATACAGAGCGAAAATAAGCAAAATATTTTTCAAGTCAAACCCAGAGTAAAAGACTTCTTTAAATTCTAAGGTCTTATGGACATTGCGCTGCTCTCGGCAAATGCGAATCAACTGCGATTTCTGATCACCTACAATCATGAGGCATCCACCTTCTACTACAGCCTGGTGCTGGTCATACTCTCCCTCGCACTCCAGCTACTAGTGGGCATTGTGCTAATCTTTAAGGTAAGTCCATGGATTCCGCTTCAAAACCAGCTGATTGACTATTAAATGTATTATTTTTAGCGTCGTCTTAAACGCTCGCATAGTCGCCACTATATGAGGACCAACGAAGTGCTGGTAATGGGAGTTTTCCTTATCACTGTGATTAATGTGCTCCTAGCTGCCTTCACCACAACCGATAAGCATACGAATTAGAAATTAATCAGTTAGAAATTCTCATATACTTTTTAAAAATTTAATTGTATTTCATACAATATAACACAAAAAAATCGATGAAAATGCGTTGCCAATGAACGATCAATGAGTATCGAATAAACGATCAACCGGTTGATCGATCTGGTCTGGTAAATTGTTAATTGGTAAATGCACTTGACGTATCTGACGTACGATATCTCAGCTTTGTATAGTAGATTAGACAGACTTGGGGGATTGGATAGTAGATTGATTGGATTTATCCTAGCCAGAGAACTCCTTCTTGATGCACTTGGCAATGGTGCTCAGCTGCATGTTGGTCGTGCCCTCATAGATGGCACCGATCTTGGCATCACGATAGTATTTCTCCTGGGGGAAGTCGCGGGTGAAGCCCACTCCGCCCATCCAGTCAATGCACTTGGTGGCGGCTCGCTGAGCCACCTCCGAGGCGTAGAACTTGGCCATGGCAGCCTCCTTCAGGAAGGGCACGCCAGCCTCCTGGAGACGAGCCGGTGCTGCATGGACTGGAAGTTGTAGATGGCATCGCCGAACTGTTTGCGCTCCAGCAAGTAGGGAATGGTGGCATCGAAGGTGCCTTGGGCCAGACCCACCATCTGGGCGCCAATGCCAATACGGCCCTCGTTGAGGAAGCCAGCGGCGTACTTGTAGCCATGTCCGAAGGTACCCAGGATATTCTCCTCGGGCACACGGACATTGTCAAAGGTGAGCATGCAGGTGCCTGAGGCGCGGATGCCCAGCTTATCCTCCGGCTTGTTCACAATCAGACCGGGAGTGTCACGGTCCACAATGAAGGTGGTAATGCCACGATAGCCCTAAAAAACAGATCAACCATCAAATAAAGCTAACAAAAGCTTCCTAGTTAATACTTACATCCTCTGGCTTGGCATTGGCAAAGACCAAAAAGACACCGGCCACATCAGAGTTGGAGATCCACATCTTGGTGCCGTTGAGCACATAGTGGGAGCCGTCCTTCTTGGCCACTGTCTTCAGAGAGAATGCATCGGAACCTGCTCCGGGCTCTGTCAGTGCAAAACTGCCGGCGTACTCCTGTGCCAATTTGGGCAAATACTTGGCCTTCTGCTCCGCATTGTCAAATTTGATCATCAGCGAGTTGACCAACGTGTTGTGAATGTCCACAAAGGCAGCCACCGCTGGATCAATCTTGGACAGTTCCTCAACGACTATGATGTTGGTCATGAAATTGCAGCCACTGCCGCCCAGTTCCGTATCGATTTCAATGCCCATCAGGCCATTATCGAACACGGCCTTTACCACCGAGGGATCGAATTTGTGCTCAAAGTCCATTTTCTTCACCAAGGGCTGAATTTGTTCCTGGGCCAACTTGGCCACTATAAAGTTAAAAGATATAAAAAAAAAACCCGTAAAATATTTATTTAATAAAAAGGTAGAGAAGAAGTTTCCTGAATTTCAAGGTAAATGGATTGCTATAAATAGCTAAACATAATTAAGAGATAGTAAACAAAGTTGCTAATACTTTTGAGCACGTTTAGAGTATGGAAAATATGTACAGTCTGTCAAAAAACACTTTATTGGAGAACAATACAAAAAGGCTCCACTGGAATAACTTTTTCTTAGCAAAACAGACTCCAAGATAAACATAAAACTTAGACAGGTCATACAAAGTATTAAGACTTCCGAATCTATTATAGCTGATATTTCATTTTGACATTCGAATTATGCTAAAAAATGTGTAAAAAGTTTCTTAACAGTGCCAATTATGAAGTATCTTAGTTTTTGTTGTTTTTTTTTCGATAAAAAAAAGTTCTTTTAGATGCATAAAAAGCTTAATATTCGTATTTGTACAAAGTCCAAAAATATATTTTTGTAGTGTGTAAAGTTTTTCTTGACAGACTGTATTTGATTGAATATTAATTTGTATTAGTTATAGCACGCAATATATTTTGTAGCTTGTATAGCTTGAAGAAGCATCATATTTATTTATTTTAATTTTGCAAACATTTTAATGCATTCGTCTATATCTATTCCCTATATTTAAATTCGTTTTGGGAAGTTATCTATCAACGAATTCATAAGATGGAATAAACTTAATATTTATCCAACAGAATTTAACATAATTTATTACTTCAAATGTTTTTCATAAGGAAACCAAAAGTTTAAAAATATTTGATAACACAAGAGAATTTGTCTAGCTAGATTTGTAGCCATAACGACTGCACTGCTACGAGCTTTTTTGGTTGGAATCAGCCGTTATGACGATCAATTAGTGGAACTTTTGCGAAAGCTTCTCCATAAAGCTTTCTGAAGAGTCGTTTATCAAAACGGTTCCTCAGTGTACAGTGTACAGTTTCGTTGCAATGGGCAGCGCCAAAGAGGTAGTTCTGGAGGTCGAGGACACACTCAGTTCTGAGGGCAGTTTTGCCAGCACCGCAACTGGACAGTG
The DNA here is from genome assembly GCA_035047385.1 of Drosophila tripunctata. Classification (NCBI taxonomy): domain Eukaryota; kingdom Metazoa; phylum Arthropoda; class Insecta; order Diptera; family Drosophilidae; genus Drosophila; species Drosophila tripunctata. The sequence goes on along the minus strand of JAWNPS010000238.1, from coordinate 40,532 downwards.
TTGCAACTCGCAAGGGGAAGAACATGAGCAACAGGCAATACAACTGGATTATATGACAACGTCAGTAACAGCAACCGCAGCACAGATTAAGGTCAAAAAGAGTTCCAGCGAATTGTCGGGTGGACACAACTATGCGACCAGCAAAAATGTAGCAGAGGGTGAGTCGGTATAGTTGATCAGATAAGCAAAAACCTTTAGGGTTTTATGGTTTATTATTGCTAAATTTATCGATTTATTGGTAATATTGATATTAACACTCTTTTTAAGTCTCTGAAGGGTATATTGAGTTTGTGAAAAGTATTTAACAGGTGGAAGGAGGCGAGGATATTAAAATACTGACGCCTAAAAATATACTATAATTTGTAATACAGAGCGAAAATAAGCAAAATATTTCAAGTCAAACCCAGAGTAAAAGAGTTCTTTAAATTATAGGTCTTATGGACATTGCGCTGCTCTCGGCAAATGCGAGTCAACTGCGATTTCTGATCACCTACAATCATGAGGCATCCACCTTCTACTACAGCCTGGTGCTGGTCGTACTCTCCCTCGCACTCCAGCTACTAGTGGGCATTGTGCTAATCTTTAAGGTAAGTCCATGGATTCCACTTTAAGACCAACTGATAAACTATTAAAAGTATTACTTGCAGCGCCGTCTTAAACGCTCGCATAGTCGCCACTATATGAGGACCAACGAAGTGCTGGTAATGGGAATTTTCCTTATCACTGTGATTAATGTGCTCCTAGCTGCCTTCACCACAACCGATAAGCATACGAATTAGAAATTAATCCAGATAGAAATGCTCATATACTTTTTTAAAATTTAATTGTATTTCATACAATATAACACAAAACAAGAAAGAAACTGTCAGTCGGGCATGCCGACCGTGTAATACCCTCTGAGCTTCGTTTCCAATTATATGAGTTCAAATTGGAGTAGCTGCTGCAAGAACTTTACATGCACACATTTTTGTATGTCTGTCTCGCTCGCACGTTTTTCGTTTTCGTTGCATGGCACAGCGCACGTGGTTATGCGTCACCTGAAAGTTACGATTTTCGTTCTTTTAGAAACTTTTTTAATTATAGCCCGATTTTGATGCAATTTTCACAATCGTTTAATATTAGTTGTCTCCCAGTATATCCTAAGTAACAAAACTATACGTTAAGAAATAAGTGAGCCAGAGGCATTCGAAGTTTCAACGCAATTGTGCAATTGGCATTATATTTATATTACAACAAGAAAGAAAATGTCAGTCGGGCATGCCGACCGTGTAATACCCTCTGAGCTTCGTTTCCAATTATATGAGTTCAAATTGGAGTAACTGCTGCAAGAACTTAACATGCACACATATTTGTATGTCTGTCTCGCTCGCACGTTTTTCGTTTTCGTTGCTTGTGTGCCCAGCTCAGTGCAATGCACGTGGCTATGCCTTGCTTGAAAGTATCGATTTTCGTTGTTTAAGAAACTTTTTTAATTATAGTCCGATTTTAATGCAATTTTCACAATCGTTTAATATTATTTGTCTGCAAGTACATACTACGTTACAAAACTATACGTTAAGAAATAAGTGAGCCAGCGGCATGCAAAGTTACAAGGCAATTGTGGGCGAAGGGGGCGTGGCATCCAATAAATTTTGATGGCATTATATTTATATTGTAAACAGCAACCTGCATGCCAAAATTGGTGTCCCTTGGTATTATAGTTACCGAGATATTCGCAAAAAACATGTATTTTTTCCGAGGTATGTCTGGTTTTTCGCTTATTGTGGGCGAATGGGGCGTGGCATCAAAAAAAAAAAGATTCTTGTATTGCCTGACTAAATATGTGATCGATACTGACCAATTTTGAACTTGTAGCTCTTACCATCTCTGAGATCTGTTTGTTCATACGGACAGACGGACAGACGGACAGACAGACAGACAGACAGACGGACAGACGGACAGACGGACAGACGGACATGGCTATATCGACTCGGCTGTTGATGCTGATCAAGAATATATATACTTTATGGGGTCTGCCACGCCTCCTTCTGCCTGTTACATACTTCTGACAAACCCAATATACCCCTCAGAGGGTATAAAAAGCAACCTGCATGCCAAAATTGGTGTCCCTAGGTATTATAGTTACCGAGATATTCGCAAAAAACATGTATTTTTTCCGAGGTATGTCTGGTTTTTCGCTTATTGTGGGCGAATGGGGCGTGGCATCAAAAAAAAAAAGATTCTTGTATTGCCTGACTAAATATGTGATCGATACTGACCAATTTTGAACTTGTAGCTCTTACCATCTCTGAGATCTGTTTGTTCATACGGACAGACGGACAGACGGACAGACAGACAGACAGACAGGCGGACAGACGGACAGACGGACATGGCTATATCGACTCGGCTGTTGATGCTGATCAAGAATATATATACTTTATGGGGTCTGCCACGCCTCCTTCTGCCTGTTACATACTTCTGACAAACCCAATATACCCCTCAGAGGGTATAAAAAGCAACCTGCATGCCAAAATTGGTGTCCCTAGGTATTATAGTTACCGAGATATTCGCAAAAAACATGTATTTTTTCCGAGGTATGTCTGGTTTTTCGCTTATTGTGGGCGAACGGGGCGTGGCATCGAAAAAAGGAAACAAACTTGTATTGACTGACTAAATATGTGGTCGATACTGACTAAAACGGATATTGTAGCTCTTACCATCTCTGAGATCTGTTTGTTCATACGGACAGACAGACGGACAGACGGACAGACGGGCAGACAGACGGACAGACGGACATGGCTATATCGACTCGGCTGTTGATGCTGATCAAGAATATATATGCTTTATGGGGTCGGAAACGCCTCCTTCTGCCTGTTACATACTTCTGACAAACCCAATATACCCCTCAGAGGGTATAAAAATCGATGAAAATGCGTTGCCAATGAACGATCAATGAGTATCGAATAAACGATCAACCGGTTGATCGATCTGGTCTGGTAAATTGTTAATTGGTAAATGCACTTGACGTATCTGACGTACGATATCTCAGCTTTGTATAGTAGATTAGACAGACTTGGGGGATTGGATAGTAGATTGATTGGATTTATCCTAGCCAGAGAACTCCTTCTTGATGCACTTGGCAATGGTGCTCAGCTGCATGTTGGTCGTGCCCTCATAGATGGCACCGATCTTGGCATCACGATAGTATTTCTCCTGGGGGAAGTCGCGGGTGAAGCCCACTCCGCCCATCCAGTCAATGCACTTGGTGGCGGCACGCTGAGCCACCTCCGAGGCGTAGAACTTGGCCATGGCAGCCTCCTTCAGGAAGGGCACGCCAGCCTCCTGGAGACGAGCCGGTGCTGCATGGACTGGAAGTTGTAGATGGCATCGCCGAACTGTTTGCGCTCCAGCAAGTAGGGAATGGTGGCATCGAAGGTGCCTTGGGCCAGACCCACCATCTGGGCGCCAATGCCAATACGGCCCTCGTTGAGGAAGCCAGCGGCGTACTTGTAGCCATGTCCGAAGGTACCCAGGATATTCTCCTCGGGCACACGGACATTGTCAAAGGTGAGCATGCAGGTGCCTGAGGCGCGGATGCCCAGCTTATCCTCCGGCTTGTTCACAATCAGACCGGGAGTGTCACGGTCCACAATGAAGGTGGTAATGCCACGATAGCCCTAAAAAACAGATCAACCATCAAATAAAGCTAACAAAAGCTTCCTAGTTAATACTTACATCCTCTGGCTTGGCATTGGCAAAGACCAAAAAGACACCGGCCACATCAGAGTTGGAGATCCACATCTTGGTGCCGTTGAGCACATAGTGGGAGCCGTCCTTCTTGGCCACTGTCTTCAGAGAGAATGCATCGGAACCTGCTCCGGGCTCTGTCAGTGCAAAACTGCCGGCGTACTCCTGTGCCAATTTGGGCAAATACTTGGCCTTCTGCTCCGCATTGTCAAATTTGATCATCAGCGAGTTGACCAACGTGTTGTGAATGTCCACAAAGGCAGCCACCGCTGGATCAATCTTGGACAGTTCCTCAACGACTATGATGTTGGTCATGAAATTGCAGCCACTGCCGCCCAGTTCCGTATCGATTTCAATGCCCATCAGGCCATTATCGAACACGGCCTTTACCACCGAGGGATCGAATTTGTGCTCAAAGTCCATTTTCTTCACCAAGGGCTGAATTTGTTCCTGGGCCAACTTGGCCACTATAAAGTTAAAAGATATAAAAAAAAAAACCGTAAAATATTTATTTAATAAAAAGGTAGAGAAGAAGTTTCCTGAATTTCAAGCTAAATGGATTGCTATAAATAGCTAAACATAATTAAGAGATAGTAAACAAAGTTGCTAATACTTTTGAGCACGTTTAGAGTATGGAAAATATGTACAGTCTGTCAAAAAACACTTTATTGGAGAACAATACAAAAAGGCTCCACTGGAATAACTTTTTCTTAGCAAAACAGACTCCAAGATAAACATAAAACTTAGACAGGTCATACAAAGTATTAAGACTTCCGAATCTATTATAGCTGATATTTCATTTTGACATTCGAATTATGCTAAAAAATGTGTAAAAAGTTTCTTAACAGTGCCAATTATGAAGTATCTTAGTTTTTGTTGTTTTTTTTTCGATAAAAAAAAGTTCTTTAAGATGCATAAAAAGCTTAATATTCGTATTTGTACAAAGTCCAAAAATATATTTTTGTAGTGTGTAAAGTTTTTCTTGACAGACTGTATTTGATTGAATATTAATTTGTATTAGTTATAGCACGCAATATATTTTGTAGCTTGTATAGCTTGAAGAAGCATCATATTTATTTATTTTAATTTTGCAAACATTTTAATGCATTCGTCTATATCTATTCCCTATATTTAAATTCGTTTTGGGAAGTTATCTATCAACGAATTCATAAGATGGAATAAACTTAATATTTATCCAACAGAATTTAACATAATTTATTACTTCAAATGTTTTTCATAAGGAAACCAAAAGTTTAAAAATATTTGATAACACAAGAGAATTTGTCTAGCTAGATTTGTAGCCATAACGACTGCACTGCTACGAGCTTTTTTGGTTGGAATCAGCCGTTATGACGATCAATTAGTGGAACTTTTGCGAAAGCTTCTCCATAAAGCTTTCTGAAGAGTCGTTTATCAAAACGGTTCCTCAGTGTACAGTGTACAGTTTCGTTGCAATGGGCAGCGCCAAAGAGGTAGTTCTGGAGGTCGAGGACACACTCAGTTCTGAGGGCAGTTTTGCCAGCACCGCAACTTTACAGTGTTGCAACTCGCAAGGGCAGTTTGTCGAGTGTGTCGAGGACACACTCAGTTCTGAGGGCAGTTTTGCCAGCACCGCAACTGGACAGTGTTGCAACTCGCAAGGGGAAGAACATGAGCAACAGGCAATACAACTGGATTATATGACAACGTCAGTAACAGCAACCGCAGCACAGATTAAGGTCAAAAAGAGTTCCAGCGAATTGTCGGGTGGACACAACTATGCGACCAGCAAAAATGTAGCAGAGGGTGAGTCGGTATAGTTGATCAGATAAGCAAAAACCTTTAGGGTTTTATGGTTTATTATTGCTAAATTTATCGATTTATTGGTAATATTGATATTAACACTCTTTTTAAGTCTCTGAAGGGTATATTGAGTTTGTGAAAAGTATTTAACAGGTGGAAGGAGGCGAGGATATTAAAATACTGACGCCTAAAAATATACTATAATTTGTAATACAGAGCGAAAATAAGCAAAATATTTCAAGTCAAACCCAGAGTAAAAGAGTTCTTTAAATTATAGGTCTTATGGACATTGCGCTGCTCTCGGCAAATGCGAGTCAACTGCGATTTCTGATCACCTACAATCATGAGGCATCCACCTTCTACTACAGCCTGGTGCTGGTCGTACTCTCCCTCGCACTCCAGCTACTAGTGGGCATTGTGCTAATCTTTAAGGTAAGTCCATGGATTCCACTTTAAGACCAACTGATAAACTATTAAAAGTATTACTTGCAGCGCCGTCTTAAACGCTCGCATAGTCGCCACTATATGAGGACCAACGAAGTGCTGGTAATGGGAATTTTCCTTATCACTGTGATTAATGTGCTCCTAGCTGCCTTCACCACAACCGATAAGCATACGAATTAGAAATTAATCCAGATAGAAATGCTCATATACTTTTTTAAAATTTAATTGTATTTCATACAATATAACACAAAACAAGAAAGAAACTGTCAGTCGGGCATGCCGACCGTGTAATACCCTCTGAGCTTCGTTTCCAATTATATGAGTTCAAATTGGAGTAGCTGCTGCAAGAACTTTACATGCACACATTTTTGTATGTCTGTCTCGCTCGCACGTTTTTCGTTTTCGTTGCATGGCACAGCGCACGTGGTTATGCGTCACCTGAAAGTTACGATTTTCGTTCTTTTAGAAACTTTTTTAATTATAGCCCGATTTTGATGCAATTTTCACAATCGTTTAATATTAGTTGTCTCCCAGTATATCCTAAGTAACAAAACTATACGTTAAGAAATAAGTGAGCCAGAGGCATTCGAAGTTTCAACGCAATTGTGCAATTGGCATTATATTTATATTACAACAAGAAAGAAAATGTCAGTCGGGCATGCCGACCGTGTAATACCCTCTGAGCTTCGTTTCCAATTATATGAGTTCAAATTGGAGTAACTGCTGCAAGAACTTAACATGCACACATATTTGTATGTCTGTCTCGCTCGCACGTTTTTCGTTTTCGTTGCTTGTGTGCCCAGCTCAGTGCAATGCACGTGGCTATGCCTTGCTTGAAAGTATCGATTTTCGTTGTTTAAGAAACTTTTTTAATTATAGTCCGATTTTAATGCAATTTTCACAATCGTTTAATATTATTTGTCTGCAAGTACATACTACGTTACAAAACTATACGTTAAGAAATAAGTGAGCCAGCGGCATGCAAAGTTACAAGGCAATTGTGGGCGAAGGGGGCGTGGCATCCAATAAATTTTGATGGCATTATATTTATATTGTAAACAGCAACCTGCATGCCAAAATTGGTGTCCCTTGGTATTATAGTTACCGAGATATTCGCAAAAAACATGTATTTTTTCCGAGGTATGTCTGGTTTTTCGCTTATTGTGGGCGAATGGGGCGTGGCATCAAAAAAAAAAAAGATTCTTGTATTGCCTGACTAAATATGTGATCGATACTGACCAATTTTGAACTTGTAGCTCTTACCATCTCTGAGATCTGTTTGTTCATACGGACAGACGGACAGACGGACAGACAGACAGACAGACAGACGGACAGACGGACAGACGGACAGACGGACATGGCTATATCGACTCGGCTGTTGATGCTGATCAAGAATATATATACTTTATGGGGTCTGCCACGCCTCCTTCTGCCTGTTACATACTTCTGACAAACCCAATATACCCCTCAGAGGGTATAAAAAGCAACCTGCATGCCAAAATTGGTGTCCCTAGGTATTATAGTTACCGAGATATTCGCAAAAAACATGTATTTTTTCCGAGGTATGTCTGGTTTTTCGCTTATTGTGGGCGAATGGGGCGTGGCATCAAAAAAAAAAAAGATTCTTGTATTGCCTGACTAAATATGTGATCGATACTGACCAATTTTGAACTTGTAGCTCTTACCATCTCTGAGATCTGTTTGTTCATACGGACAGACGGACAGACGGACAGACAGACAGACAGACAGGCGGACAGACGGACAGACGGACATGGCTATATCGACTCGGCTGTTGATGCTGATCAAGAATATATATACTTTATGGGGTCTGCCACGCCTCCTTCTGCCTGTTACATACTTCTGACAAACCCAATATACCCCTCAGAGGGTATAAAAAGCAACCTGCATGCCAAAATTGGTGTCCCTAGGTATTATAGTTACCGAGATATTCGCAAAAAACATGTATTTTTTCCGAGGTATGTCTGGTTTTTCGCTTATTGTGGGCGAACGGGGCGTGGCATCGAAAAAAGGAAACAAACTTGTATTGACTGACTAAATATGTGGTCGATACTGACTAAAACGGATATTGTAGCTCTTACCATCTCTGAGATCTGTTTGTTCATACGGACAGACAGACGGACAGACGGACAGACGGGCAGACAGACGGACAGACGGACATGGCTATATCGACTCGGCTGTTGATGCTGATCAAGAATATATATACTTTATGGGGTCGGAAACGCCTCCTTCTGCCTGTTACATACTTCTGACAAACCCAATATACCCCTCAGAGGGTATAAAAATCGATGAAAATGCGTTGCCAATGAACGATCAATGAGTATCGAATAAACGATCAACCGGTTGATCGATCTGGTCTGGTAAATTGTTAATTGGTAAATGCACTTGACGTATCTGACGTACGATATCTCAGCTTTGTATAGTAGATTAGACAGACTTGGGGGATTGGATAGTAGATTGATTGGATTTATCCTAGCCAGAGAACTCCTTCTTGATGCACTTGGCAATGGTGCTCAGCTGCATGTTGGTCGTGCCCTCATAGATGGCACCGATCTTGGCATCACGATAGTATTTCTCCTGGGGGAAGTCGCGGGTGAAGCCCACTCCGCCCATCCAGTCAATGCACTTGGTGGCGGCACGCTGAGCCACCTCCGAGGCGTAGAACTTGGCCATGGCAGCCTCCTTCAGGAAGGGCACGCCAGCCTCCTGGAGACGAGCCGGTGCTGCATGGACTGGAAGTTGTAGATGGCATCGCCGAACTGTTTGCGCTCCAGCAAGTAGGGAATGGTGGCATCGAAGGTGCCTTGGGCCAGACCCACCATCTGGGCGCCAATGCCAATACGGCCCTCGTTGAGGAAGCCAGCGGCGTACTTGTAGCCATGTCCGAAGGTACCCAGGATATTCTCCTCGGGCACACGGACATTGTCAAAGGTGAGCATGCAGGTGCCTGAGGCGCGGATGCCCAGCTTATCCTCCGGCTTGTTCACAATCAGACCGGGAGTGTCACGGTCCACAATGAAGGTGGTAATGCCACGATAGCCCTAAAAAACAGATCAACCATCAAATAAAGCTAACAAAAGCTTCCTAGTTAATACTTACATCCTCTGGCTTGGCATTGGCAAAGACCAAAAAGACACCGGCCACATCAGAGTTGGAGATCCACATCTTGGTGCCGTTGAGCACATAGTGGGAGCCGTCCTTCTTGGCCACTGTCTTCAGAGAGAATGCATCGGAACCTGCTCCGGGCTCTGTCAGTGCAAAACTGCCGGCGTACTCCTGTGCCAATTTGGGCAAATACTTGGCCTTCTGCTCCGCATTGTCAAATTTGATCATCAGCGAGTTGACCAACGTGTTGTGAATGTCCACAAAGGCAGCCACCGCTGGATCAATCTTGGACAGTTCCTCAACGACTATGATGTTGGTCATGAAATTGCAGCCACTGCCGCCCAGTTCCGTATCGATTTCAATGCCCATCAGGCCATTATCGAACACGGCCTTTACCACCGAGGGATCGAATTTGTGCTCAAAGTCCATTTTCTTCACCAAGGGCTGAATTTGTTCCTGGGCCAACTTGGCCACTATAAAGTTAAAAGATATAAAAAAAAAACCCGTAAAATATTTATTTAATAAAAAGGTAGAGAAGAAGTTTCCTGAATTTCAAGCTAAATGGATTGCTATAAATAGCTAAACATAATTAAGAGATAGTAAACAAAGTTGCTAATACTTTTGAGCACGTTTAGAGTATGGAAAATATGTACAGTCTGTCAAAAAACACTTTATTGGAGAACAATACAAAAAGGCTCCACTGGAATAACTTTTTCTTAGCAAAACAGACTCCAAGATAAACATAAAACTTAGACAGGTCATACAAAGTATTAAGACTTCCGAATCTATTATAGCTGATATTTCATTTTGACATTCGAATTATGCTAAAAAATGTGTAAAAAGTTTCTTAACAGTGCCAATTATGAAGTATCTTAGTTTTTGTTGTTTTTTTTTCGATAAAAAAAAGTTCTTTAAGATGCATAAAAAGCTTAATATTCGTATTTGTACAAAGTCCAAAAATATATTTTTGTAGTGTGTAAAGTTTTTCTTGACAGACTGTATTTGATTGAATATTAATTTGTATTAGTTATAGCACGCAATATATTTTGTAGCTTGTATAGCTTGAAGAAGCATCATATTTATTTATTTTAATTTTGCAAACATTTTAATGCATTCGTCTATATCTATTCCCTATATTTAAATTCGTTTTGGGAAGTTATCTATCAACGAATTCATAAGATGGAATAAACTTAATATTTATCCAACAGAATTTAACATAATTTATTACTTCAAATGTTTTTCATAAGGAAACCAAAAGTTTAAAAATATTTGATAACACAAGAGAATTTGTCTAGCTAGATTTGTAGCCATAACGACTGCACTGCTACGAGCTTTTTTGGTTGGAATCAGCCGTTATGACGATCAATTAGTGGAACTTTTGCGAAAGCTTCTCCATAAAGCTTTCTGAAGAGTCGTTTATCAAAACGGTTCCTCAGTGTACAGTGTACAGTTTCGTTGCAATGGGCAGCGCCAAAGAGGTAGTTCTGGAGGTCGAGGACACACTCAGTTCTGAGGGCAGTTTTGCCAGCACCGCAACTTTACAGTGTTGCAACTCGCAAGGGCAGTTTGTCGAGTGTGTCGAGGACACACTCAGTTCTGAGGGCAGTTTTGCCAGCACCGCAACTGGACAGTGTTGCAACTCGCAAGGGGAAGAACATGAGCAACAGGCAATACAACTGGATTATATGACAACGTCAGTAACAGCAACCGCAGCACAGATTAAGGTCAAAAAGAGTTCCAGCGAATTGTCGGGTGGACACAACTATGCGACCAGCAAAAATGTAGCAGAGGGTGAGTCGGTATAGTTGATCAGATAAGCAAAAACCTTTAGGGTTTTATGGTTTATTATTGCTAAATTTATCGATTTATTGGTAATATTGATATTAACACTCTTTTTATACCCTCTGAGGGGTATATTGGGTTTGTCAGAAGAGGAAAAGTATGTAACAGGCAGAAGGAGGCGTTTCCGACCCCATAAAGTATATATATTCTTGATCAGCATCAACAGCCGAGTCGATATAGCCATGTCCGTCTGTCCGTCTGTCCGTCTGTCCGTCTGTGCGTCTGTGCGTCTGTGCGTCTGTCCGTATGAACAAACAGATCTCAGAGATGGTAAGAGCTACAATATCCGTTTTAGTCAGTGTCGACCACATATTTAGTCAGTCAATACAAGTTTGTTTCCTTTTTTTGATGCCACGCCCCGTTCGCCCACAATAAGCGAAAAACCAGACATACCTCGGAAAAAATACATGTTTTTGGCGAATATCTCGATAACTATAAAACCTAGGGACACCAATTTTGGCATGCAGGTTGCTAGATGCAATATAAAGACAATGCCATCAAAACTTTTTGGATGCCACGCCCCCTTTGCCCATTAAAAGCACAATTGCGTTGTAACTTTGCATGCCGTGACATGACACTTATTTCTTAACATAACGTTTTGTAACTTAGAAAATATTTGAAGACAAATAATATAAAACGATTGTGAAAATTTCATCAAAATCGGACAATAATTAAAAAAGTTTCTTAAACAACGAACATCGATACTTTCAAGTAAGTCATAGCCACGTGCATTGCACTGAGCTGTGTACACAAGCAACGAAAACGAAAAGCGTGCGAGCGAGATAGACATACAAATATGTGTGCATGTTAAGTTATTGCAGCAGCAACTCCAATTTGAACTCATCTAATTGGAAACGAAGCTCAGAGGGTATTTCACGGTCGGCATGCTCGACTGACAATTTCTTTCTTGTTAAGTCTCTGAAGGGTATATTGAGTTTGTGAAAAGTATTTAACAGGTGGAAGGAGGCGAGGATATTAAAATACTGACGCCTAAAAATATACTATAATTTGTAATACAGAGCGAAAATAAGCAAAATATTTCAAGTCAAACCCAGAGTAAAAGAGTTCTTTAAATTATAGGTCTTATGGACATTGCGCTGCTCTCGGCAAATGCGAGTCAACTGCGATTTCTGATCACCTACAATCATGAGGCATCCACCTTCTACTACAGCCTGGTGCTGGTCGTACTCTCCCTCGCACTCCAGCTACTAGTGGGCATTGTGCTAATCTTTAAGGTAAGTCCATGGATTCCACTTTAAGACCAACTGATAAACTATTAAAAGTATTACTTGCAGCGCCGTCTTAAACGCTCGCATAGTCGCCACTATATGAGGACCAACGAAGTGCTGGTAATGGGAATTTTCCTTATCACTGTGATTAATGTGCTCCTAGCTGCCTTCACCACAACCGATAAGCATACGAATTAGAAATTAATCCAGATAGAAATGCTCATATACTTTTTTAAAATTTAATTGTATTTCATACAATATAACACAAAACAAGAAAGAAACTGTCAGTCGGGCATGCCGACCGTGTAATACCCTCTGAGCTTCGTTTCCAATTATATGAGTTCAAATTGGAGTAGCTGCTGCAAGAACTTTACATGCACACATTTTTGTATGTCTGTCTCGCTCGCACGTTTTTCGTTTTCGTTGCATGGCACAGCGCACGTGGTTATGCGTCACCTGAAAGTTACGATTTTCGTTCTTTTAGAAACTTTTTTAATTATAGCCCGATTTTGATGCAATTTTCACAATCGTTTAATATTAGTTGTCTCCCAGTATATCCTAAGTAACAAAACTATACGTTAAGAAATAAGTGAGCCAGAGGCATTCGAAGTTTCAACGCAATTGTGCAATTGGCATTATATTTATATTACAACAAGAAAGAAAATGTCAGTCGGGCATGCCGACCGTGTAATACCCTCTGAGCTTCGTTTCCAATTATATGAGTTCAAATTGGAGTAACTGCTGCAAGAACTTAACATGCACACATATTTGTATGTCTGTCTCGCTCGCACGTTTTTCGTTTTCGTTGCTTGTGTGCCCAGCTCAGTGCAATGCACGTGGCTATGCCTTGCTTGAAAGTATCGATTTTCGTTGTTTAAGAAACTTTTTTAATTATAGTCCGATTTTAATGCAATTTTCACAATCGTTTAATATTATTTGTCTGCAAGTACATACTACGTTACAAAACTATACGTTAAGAAATAAGTGAGCCAGCGGCATGCAAAGTTACAAGGCAATTGTGGGCGAAGGGGGCGTGGCATCCAATAAATTTTGATGGCATTATATTTATATTGTAAACAGCAACCTGCATGCCAAAATTGGTGTCCCTTGGTATTATAGTTACCGAGATATTCGCAAAAAACATGTATTTTTTCCGAGGTATGTCTGGTTTTTCGCTTATTGTGGGCGAATGGGGCGTGGCATCAAAAAAAAAAAGATTCTTGTATTGCCTGACTAAATATGTGATCGATACTGACCAATTTTGAACTTGTAGCTCTTACCATCTCTGAGATCTGTTTGTTCATACGGACAGACGGACAGACGGACAGACGGACAGACGGACATGGCTATATCGACTCGGCTGTTGATGCTGATCAAGAATATATATACTTTATGGGGTCTGCCACGCCTCCTTCTGCCTGTTACATACTTCTGACAAACCCAATATACCCCTCAGAGGGTATAAAAAGCAACCTGCATGCCAAAATTGGTGTCCCTAGGTATTATAGTTACCGAGATATTCGCAAAAAACATGTATTTTTTCCGAGGTATGTCTGGTTTTTCGCTTATTGTGGGCGAACGGGGCGTGGCATCGAAAAAAGGAAACAAACTTGTATTGACTGACTAAATATGTGGTCGATACTGACTAAAACGGATATTGTAGCTCTTACCATCTCTGAGATCTGTTTGTTCATACGGACAGACAGACGGACAGACGGACAGACGGGCAGACAGACGGACAGACGGACATGGCTATATCGACTCGGCTGTTGATGCTGATCAAGAATATATATACTTTATGGGGTCGGAAACGCCTCCTTCTGCCTGTTACATACTTCTGACAAACCCAATATACCCCTCAGAGGGTATAAAAATCGATGAAAATGCGTTGCCAATGAACGATCAATGAGTATCGAATAAACGATCAACCGGTTGATCGATCTGGTCTGGTAAATTGTTAATTGGTAAATGCACTTGACGTATCTGACGTACGATAGCTTTGTATAGTAGATTAGACAGACTTGGGGGATTGGATAGTAGATTGATTGGATTTATCCTAGCCAGAGAACTCCTTCTTGATGCACTTGGCAATGGTGCTCAGCTGCATGTTGGTCGTGCCCTCATAGATGGCACCGATCTTGGCATCACGATAGTATTTCTCCTGGGGGAAGTCGCGGGTGAAGCCCACTCCGCCCATCCAGTCAATGCACTTGGTGGCGGCACGCTGAGCCACCTCCGAGGCGTAGAACTTGGCCATGGCAGCCTCCTTCAGGAAGGGCACGCCAGCCTCCTGGAGACGAGCCGGTGCTGCATGGACTGGAAGTTGTAGATGGCATCGCCGAACTGTTTGCGCTCCAGCAAGTAGGGAATGGTGGCATCGAAGGTGCCTTGGGCCAGACCCACCATCTGGGCGCCAATGCCAATACGGCCCTCGTTGAGGAAGCCAGCGGCGTACTTGTAGCCATGTCCGAAGGTACCCAGGATATTCTCCTCGGGCACACGGACATTGTCAAAGGTGAGCATGCAGGTGCCTGAGGCGCGGATGCCCAGCTTATCCTCCGGCTTGTTCACAATCAGACCGGGAGTGTCACGGTCCACAATGAAGGTGGTAATGCCACGATAGCCCTAAAAAACAGATCAACCATCAAATAAAGCTAACAAAAGCTTCCTAGTTAATACTTACATCCTCTGGCTTGGCATTGGCAAAGACCAAAAAGACACCGGCCACATCAGAGTTGGAGATCCACATCTTGGTGCCGTTGAGCACATAGTGGGAGCCGTCCTTCTTGGCCACTGTCTTCAGAGAGAATGCATCGGAACCTGCTCCGGGCTCTGTCAGTGCAAAACTGCCGGCGTACTCCTGTGCCAATTTGGGCAAATACTTGGCCTTCTGCTCCGCATTGTCAAATTTGATCATCAGCGAGTTGACCAACGTGTTGTGAATGTCCACAAAGGCAGCCACCGCTGGATCAATCTTGGACAGTTCCTCAACGACTATGATGTTGGTCATGAAATCGATTTCAATGCCCATCAGGCCATTATCGAACACGGCCTTTACCACCGAGGGATCGAATTTGTGCTCAAAGTCCATTTTCTTCACCAAGGGCTGAATTTGTTCCTGGGCCAACTTGGCCACTATAAAGTTAAAAGATATAAAAAAAAAACCCGTAAAATATTTATTTAATAAAAAGGTAGAGAAGAAGTTTCCTGAATTTCAAGCTAAATGGATTGCTATAAATAGCTAAACATAATTAAGAGATAGTAAACAAAGTTGCTAATACTTTTGAGCACGTTTAGAGTATGGAAAATATGTACAGTCTGTCAAAAAACACTTTATTGGAGAACAATACAAAAAGGCTCCACTGGAATAACTTTTTCTTAGCAAAACAGACTCCAAGATAAACATAAAACTTAGACAGGTCATACAAAGTATTAAGACTTCCGAATCTATTATAGCTGATATTTCATTTTGACATTCGAATTATGCTAAAAAATGTGTAAAAAGTTTCTTAACAGTGCCAATTATGAAGTATCTTAGTTTTTGTTGTTTTTTTTTTCGATAAAAAAAAGTTCTTTAAGATGCATAAAAAGCTTAATATTCGTATTTGTACAAAGTCCAAAAATATATTTTTGTAGTGTGTAAAGTTTTTCTTGACAGACTGTATTTGATTGAATATTAATTTGTATTAGTTATAGCACGCAATATATTTTGTAGCTTGTATAGCTTGAAGAAGCATCATATTTATTTATTTTAATTTTGCAAACATTTTAATGCATTCGTCTATATCTATTCCCTATATTTAAATTCGTTTTGGGAAGTTATCTATCAACGAATTCATAAGATGGAATAAACTTAATATTTATCCAACAGAATTTAACATAATTTATTACTTCAAATGTTTTTCATAAGGAAACCAAAAGTTTAAAAATATTTGATAACACAAAAGAATTTGTCTAGCTAGATTTGTAGCCATAACGACTGCACTGCTACGAGCTTTTTTGGTTGGAATCAGCCGTTATGACGATCAATTAGGGGAACTTTTGCGAAAGCTTCTCCATAAAGCTTTCTGAAGAGTCGTTTATCAAAACGATTCCTCAGTGTACAGTGTACAGTTTCGTTGCAATGGGCAGCGCCAAAGAGGTAGTTCTGGAGGTCGAGGACACACTCAGTTCTGAGGGCAGTTTTGCCAGCACCGCAACTTTACAGTGTTGCAACTCGCAAGGGCAGTTTGTCGAGTGTGTCGAGGACACACTCAGTTCTGAGGGCAGTTTTGCCAGCACCGCAACTGGACAGTGTTGCAACTCGCAAGGGGAAGAACATGAGCAACAGGCAATACAACTGGATTATATGACAACGTCAGTAACAGCAACCGCAGCACAGATTAAGGTCAAAAAGAGTTCCAGCGAATTGTCGGGTGGACACAACTATGCGACCAGCAAAAATGTAGCAGAGGGTGAGTCGGTATAGTTGATCAGATAAGCAAAAACCTTTAGGGTTTTATGGTTTATTATTGCTAAATTTATCGATTTATTGGTAATATTGATATTAACACTCTTTTTAAGTCTCTGAAGGGTATATTGAGTTTGTGAAAAGTATTTAACAGGTGGAAGGAGGCGAGGATATTAAAATACTGACGCCTAAAAATATACTATAATTTGTAATACAGAGCGAAAATAAGCAAAATATTTCAAGTCAAACCCAGAGTAAAAGAGTTCTTTAAATTATAGGTCTTATGGACATTGCGCTGCTCTCGGCAAATGCGAGTCAACTGCGATTTCTGATCACCTACAATCATGAGGCATCCACCTTCTACTACAGCCTGGTGCTGGTCGTACTCTCCCTCGCACTCCAGCTACTAGTGGGCATTGTGCTAATCTTTAAGGTAAGTCCATGGATTCCACTTTAAGACCAACTGATAAACTATTAAAAGTATTACTTGCAGCGCCGTCTTAAACGCTCGCATAGTCGCCACTATATGAGGACCAACGAAGTGCTGGTAATGGGAGTTTTCCTTATCACTGTGATTAATGTGCTCCTAGCTGCCTTCACCACAACCGATAAGCATACGAATTAGAAATTAATCCAGATAGAAATGCTCATATACTTTTTTAAAATTTAATTGTATTTCATACAATATAACACAAAAAAATCGATGAAAATGCGTTGCCAATGAACGATCAATGAGTATCGAATAAACGATCAACCGGTTGATCGATCTGGTCTGGTAAATTGTTAATTGGTAAATGCACTTGACGTATCTGACGTACGATATCTCAGCTTTGTATAGTAGATTAGACAGACTTGGGGGATTGGATAGTAGATTGATTGGATTTATCCTAGCCAGAGAACTCCTTCTTGATGCACTTGGCAATGGTGCTCAGCTGCATGTTGGTCGTGCCCTCATAGATGGCACCGATCTTGGCATCACGATAGTATTTCTCCTGGGGGAAGTCGCGGGTGAAGCCCACTCCGCCCATCCAGTCAATGCACTTGGTGGCGGCACGCTGAGCCACCTCCGAGGCGTAGAACTTGGCCATGGCAGCCTCCTTCAGGAAGGGCACGCCAGCCTCCTGGAGACGAGCCGGTGCTGCATGGACTGGAAGTTGTAGATGGCATCGCCGAACTGTTTGCGCTCCAGCAAGTAGGGAATGGTGGCATCGAAGGTGCCTTGGGCCAGACCCACCATCTGGGCGCCAATGCCAATACGGCCCTCGTTGAGGAAGCCAGCGGCGTACTTGTAGCCATGTCCGAAGGTACCCAGGATATTCTCCTCGGGCACACGGACATTGTCAAAGGTGAGCATGCAGGTGCCTGAGGCGCGGATGCCCAGCTTATCCTCCGGCTTGTTCACAATCAGACCGGGAGTGTCACGGTCCACAATGAAGGTGGTAATGCCACGATAGCCCTAAAAAACAGATCAACCATCAAATAAAGCTAACAAAAGCTTCCTAGTTAATACTTACATCCTCTGGCTTGGCATTGGCAAAGACCAAAAAGACACCGGCCACATCAGAGTTGGAGATCCACATCTTGGTGCCGTTGAGCACATAGTGGGAGCCGTCCTTCTTGGCCACTGTCTTCAGAGAGAATGCATCGGAACCTGCTCCGGGCTCTGTCAGTGCAAAACTGCCGGCGTACTCCTGTGCCAATTTGGGCAAATACTTGGCCTTCTGCTCCGCATTGTCAAATTTGATCATCAGCGAGTTGACCAACGTGTTGTGAATGTCCACAAAGGCAGCCACCGCTGGATCAATCTTGGACAGTTCCTCAACGACTATGATGTTGGTCATGAAATTGCAGCCACTGCCGCCCAGTTCCGTATCGATTTCAATGCCCATCAGGCCATTATCGAACACGGCCTTTACCACCGAGGGATCGAATTTGTGCTCAAAGTCCATTTTCTTCACCAAGGGCTGAATTTGTTCCTGGGCCAACTTGGCCACTATAAAGTTAAAAGATATAAAAAAAAAACCCGTAAAATATTTATTTAATAAAAAGGTAGAGAAGAAGTTTCCTGAATTTCAAGCTAAATGGATTGCTATAAATAGCTAAACATAATTAAGAGATAGTAAACAAAGTTGCTAATACTTTTGAGCACGTTTAGAGTATGGAAAATATGTACAGTCTGTCAAAAAACACTTTATTGGAGAACAATACAAAAAGGCTCCACTAGAATAACTTTTTCTTAGCAAAACAGACTCCAAGATAAACATAAAACTTAGACAGGTCATACAAAGTATTAAGACTTCCGAATCTATTATAGCTGATATTTCATTTTGACATTCGAATTATGCTAAAAAATGTGTAAAAAGTTTCTTAACAGTGCCAATTATGAAGTATCTTAGTTTTTGTTGTTTTTTTTTCGATAAAAAAAAGTTCTTTAAGATGCATAAAAAGCTTAATATTCGTATTTGTACAAAGTCCAAAAATATATTTTTGTAGTGTGTAAAGTTTTTCTTGACAGACTGTATTTGATTGAATATTAATTTGTATTAGTTATAGCACGCAATATATTTTGTAGCTTGTATAGCTTGAAGAAGCATCATATTTATTTATTTTAATTTTGCAAACATTTTAATGCATTCGTCTATATCTATTCCCTATATTTAAATTCGTTTTGGGAAGTTATCTATCAACGAATTCATAAGATGGAATAAACTTAATATTTATCCAACAGAATTTAACATAATTTATTACTTCAAATGTTTTTCATAAGGAAACCAAAAGTTTAAAAATATTTGATAACACAAAAGAATTTGTCTAGCTAGATTTGTAGCCATAACGACTGCACTGCTACGAGCTTTTTTGGTTGGAATCAGCCGTTATGACGATCAATTAGGGGAACTTTTGCGAAAGCTTCTCCATAAAGCTTTCTAAAGAGTCGTTTATCAAAACGGTTCCTCAGTGTACAGTGTACAGTTTCGTTGCAATGGGCAGCGCCAAAGAGGTAGTTCTGGAGGTCGAGGACACACTCAGTTCTGAGGGCAGTTTTGCCAGCACCGCAACTTTACAGTGTTGCAACTCGCAAGGGCAGTTTGTCGAGTGTGTCGAGGACACACTCAGTTCTGAGGGCAGTTTTGCCAGCACCGCAACTGGACAGTGTTGCAACTCGCAAGGGGAAGAACATGAGCAACAGGCAATACAACTGGATTATATGACAACGTCAGTAACAGCAACCGCAGCACAGATTAAGGTCAAAAAGAGTTCCAGCGAATTGTCGGGTGGACACAACTATGCGACCAGCAAAAATGTAGCAGAGGGTGAGTCGGTATAGTTGATCAGATAAGCAAAAACCTTTAGGGTTTTAAGGTTTATTATTGCTAAATTTATCGATTTATTGGTAATATTGATATTAACACTCTTTTTAAGTCTCTGAAGGGTATATTGAGTTTGTGAAAAGTATTTAACAGGTGGAAGGAGGCGAGGATATTAAAATACTGACGCCTAAAAATATACTATAATTTGTAATACAGAGCGAAAATAAGCAAAATATTTCAAGTCAAACCCAGAGTAAAAGAGTTCTTTAAATTATAGGTCTTATGGACATTGCGCTGCTCTCGGCAAATGCGAGTCAACTGCGATTTCTGATCACCTACAATCATGAGGCATCCACCTTCTACTACAGCCTGGTGCTGGTCGTACTCTCCCTCGCACTCCAGCTACTAGTGGGCATTGTGCTAATCTTTAAGGTAAGTCCATGGATTCCACTTTAAGACCAACTGATAAACTATTTAAAGTATTACTTGCAGCGCCGTCTTAAACGCTCGCATAGTCGCCACTATATGAGGACCAACGAAGTGCTGGTAATGGGAGTTTTCCTTATCACTGTGATTAATGTGCTCCTAGCTGCCTTCACCACAACCGATAAGCATACGAATTAGAAATTAATCCAGATAGAAATGCTCATATACTTTTTTAAAATTTAATTGTATTTCATACAATATAACACAAAAAAATCGATGAAAATGCGTTGCCAATGAACGATCAATGAGTATCGAATAAACGATCAACCGGTTGATCGATCTGGTCTGGTAAATTGTTAATTGGTAAATGCACTTGACGTATCTGACGTACGATATCTCAGCTTTGTATAGTAGATTAGACAGACTTGGGGGATTGGATAGTAGATTGATTGGATTTATCCTAGCCAGAGAACTCCTTCTTGATGCACTTGGCAATGGTGCTCAGCTGCATGTTGGTCGTGCCCTCATAGATGGCACCGATCTTGGCATCACGATAGTATTTCTCCTGGGGGAAGTCGCGGGTGAAGCCCACTCCGCCCATCCAGTCAATGCACTTGGTGGCGGCACGCTGAGCCACCTCCGAGGCGTAGAACTTGGCCATGGCAGCCTCCTTCAGGAAGGGCACGCCAGCCTCCTGGAGACGAGCCGCATTGTAGGTGAGCAGACGGGCAGCCTCGATCTCGGTGGCAATCGTGGCGATCTGGTGCTGCATGGACTGGAAGTTGTAGATGGCATCGCCGAACTGTTTGCGCTCCAGCAAGTAGGGAATGGTGGCATCGAAGGTGCCTTGGGCCAGACCCACCATCTGGGCGCCAATGCCAATACGGCCCTCGTTGAGGAAGCCAGCGGCGTACTTGTAGCCATGTCCGAAGGTACCCAGGATATTCTCCTCGGGCACACGGACATTGTCAAAGGTGAGCATGCAGGTGCCTGAGGCGCGGATGCCCAGCTTATCCTCCGGCTTGTTCACAATCAGACCGGGAGTGTCACGGTCCACAATGAAGGTGGTAATGCCACGATAGCCCTAAAAAACAGATCAACCATCAAATAAAGCTTCCATCAGAAGCTTCCTAGTTAATACTTACATCCTCTGGCTTGGCATTGGCAAAGACCAAAAAGACACCGGCCACATCAGAGTTGGAGATCCACATCTTGGTGCCGTTGAGCACATAGTGGGAGCCGTCCTTCTTAGCCACTGTCTTCAGAGAGAAGGCATCGGAACCTGCTCCGGGCTCAGTCAGTGCAAAGCTGCCGGCGTACTCCTGTGCCAATTTGGGCAAATACTTGGCCTTCTGCTCCGCATTGCCAAATTTGATCATCAGCGAGTTGACCAACGTGTTGTGAATGTCCACAAAGGCAGCCACCGCTGGATCAATCTTGGACAGTTCCTCAACGACTATGATGTTGGTCATGAAATTGCAGCCACTGCCGCCCAGTTCCGTATCGATTTCAATGCCCATCAGGCCATTATCGAACACGGCCTTTACCACCGAGGGATCGAATTTGTGCTCAAAGTCCATTTTCTTCACCAAGGGCTGAATTTGTTCCTGGGCCAACTTGGCCACTATAAAGTTAAAAGATATAAAAAAAAAACCGTAAAATATTTATTTAGCAAAAAGTTACAGTTGAGTTTCCTAAATTCCAAGCTAAATGGATTGCTATAAATAGCTAAACATAATTAAGAGATCCTAAGAAAGTTGCTAAAAAGTTTTCAGCACGTTTAGAGTATGGAAAATGTACAGTCTGTCAAAAAACACTTTATTGAAGAGCAATGCAAAGAGGCTCCTCTGGAATAACTTTTTCTTAGAAAAAACAGACTCCAAGATGAACATAAAACTTAGGCAGGTCATACAAAGTATTAAGACTTCCGAATCTATTTTAGCTGATATTTCATTTTGACATTCGAATTATGCTAAAAAATGTGTAAAAAGTTTCTTGACAGTGCCAAATATGAATAATCTTAGTTTATTTTGTTGTTTTTTTTTTTTGTTTTTTTTTTTCTATAAAAAAAAGTTCTTTAAGGTGCATAAAAAGCTTAATATTCGTATTTGTACAAAGTCCAAAAAAATATTTTTGTAGTGCGTAAAGTTTTTCTTGACAGACTGTATTTGATTGAATATTAATTTGTATTAGTTATAGCACGCAATATATTTTGTAGCTTGTATAGCTTGAAGAAGCATCATATTTATTTATTTTAATTTTGCAAACATTTTAATGCATTCGTCTATATCTATTCCCTATATTTAAATTCGTTTTGGGAAGTTATCTATCAACGAATTCATAAGATGGAATAAACTTAATATTTATCCAACAGAATGTAACATAATTTATTACTTAATATGTTTTTCATAATGAAACCAAAAGTTCAAACATATATGATAACACAAATGAATTTGTCTAGCTAGATTTGTAGCCATAACGACTGCACTGCTACGAGCTTTTTTGGTTGGAATCAGCCGTTATGGCGATCAATTAGTGGAACTTTTGCGAAAGCTTCTCCATAAAGCTTTCTGAAGAGTCGTTTATCAAAACGGTTCCTCCTCAACGTTGTCATTTATCCGTCTTTGAGGGGTATGTGCATATGGGCATTTCCGCGAAAAGGTCAACCAAGAGTCCAAAAAAAAATTTCATTTCTTCTGTAATATAGAGTTTTTTTAGTCGTTTGCAGCTCATGGACAACTTTTTTTGTATTTTTTCTTTATCTTCTTAGCTTAAATACTAATGTAATGACTATAATTGTATATATAACTGCAAACAAAACTGCAGTGTGAACAATGTCGCGTGAGTGACGTCGCGTGAGTGACCTAGAAGAATCCTTCGCAAAAAAAGGACAGACCAAATATTGAAAAATCATAAGTCTAATAATAAAGCTTGATATTTCTTATTTATGTCAAAAATATTTAAAGTTTAAAATTTTCACACAATTCGCAGAGTTTGCCGATTATTAGCAATGATGTCTAAAGTCATGTATATTTGAAGTCGCGTGAGTGACCGCTCTTTTGTGGCTTTTATCTCAAAAGATAAAAACTGGAGGCTCTCAATTTTTTTTACCAATTATAGTAGAGTCAAAATACTACAAAAAATTATTAGTGGTGAATTGTAAAAAATTTAATAGTGTTTGATATATTTAACATTTAAAATTTTATTTTGCTTACGAAAGTCGTGTAAGTGACCGCGGAAATGCCCATATGTATGTATAAGCGTGTGTCTGCTTTATCAATAAAGCCGCTAGCTCTCAACTCGCGTGTCGCTCTCTCTAACTTGCGCCACTCTCTCTCTCTCTCTTTATGTACATATACATACATTCATATGTGTATGTTTGCATTATTATTCTTTATTGATCTCTTTTTAAGCATTTTCTTTGCTTGTTGTTCGTCGTCGTTTTTCGCTTTGTTTTTGTTGTTCTGCTTCTGACGTTGACGGCGACACGCCCACATGGTGATATTTGCATATTGTAATCAATAGAAAAACGTTTGAATAAATGATTAAATTTCTAAATGTCTCTAGTGGCTTGCAACAACGTGTACTTGCTGCCATCTGTTGTTGTGTTGTGTTGTCCTGACGTGTGCTGACCCTTGACCTTGGTTATTAAATTAGTAAATACTTAAACAGGCTAACTTTTGCACACAACTGTACCAATATGTATGTAGATCTTTATTGGTGTGCTCTTGTGTGGTTTCATTCCATTTCTCATACTTTTCAATTTCTCAATTTTGCACATTTAACGCTCTCAACTCAAGCAGTTTTCCAGTCTGTCATGAAACCAGTTTAGTTCCAGCTTGAACACTTAAAAACACTTAAACGATTTGCATTGCAATAAATATTGTTGCGCAACACTGATAAGAAAAATCTAAACAGCAGATCGCACCACAAATTTCCTTACAAAAAAAAAAATTATGTCAACTCTCCAACTAAGAGACAGTGGTGAGTATTTAAGAGTATGAAGAATTGCTTCCCCATCCCCCAAAATTCCACTGGCTCAACTCTCTAGGGGAGTTACGCCAACCAAGTGCCACGCCCCACTGCTCGCGCGCCCACTAGAACAGTGGGACACAGTTGAGCGGGGGCGTGGCACAGTCGCATATTTGCTCTATCACAAGTGTAACGCTGTGGAGTTCATTAGTATGGGCAACTGAACAGCTGACTGACTTGTGAACAAGAATCTGCTCTCTCATTTAGAAAAAGCTACTCTCTTTTCTTCCTCTTTCTACTACTACTCTACTCTCTTTCAAATCCTTTTTCTTGCACACTTCACCTCGCGCGAACTCGAACTCTCGCACCACGCACAGAGCTGCGAGATTTGACGGTGTCTTAGTGCTCAGCGCCAACAACGTCCACGCGCCGACGTCGTCAGCAGCAGAACTAGAAGTTGCGGCTGCGGACAAAAGCTATTTTTAGCACACGTGGCTGGGGGGGCGGGTACTCTTCCCACTCGCTTTTCTGCTCTATCCCTTAGATTATTGTTTTCAAACGAGTCGCAATTGTATAAAAAAGTGTGCGCATATTGAAATGAGTTTTTGCTTCTGTTTCTGTTTATTTTATTTTCTTTTGTTATTTTTTTAAATTATATAAAGGTATGGATAACAAGTTGACCGAGACCTTGAAACTGCCACGTTGCCTGTTAAAACTTAATGTGCGAGTAGATCCTTGCAAAAGCTTAGAGGGCTTTTTGGAAATTTTAACACTTAAAAGCTTTTTATGTTAATACTATAACATCTACTATACTTATGTGTTCAACTGACTATTTGTTTAAATTATATAATTAAAGATCGTTTTATTGTGCAAATTGTCTAATTTAAAAGGCAGCGCTGCTGTTAAGACAGAAAGAGAGAGAGTCATAAAACGCAGTAGCTGTAGTAGAGGTGGAAAATTATCGACAGGCGGCACAATCGCTAGTAGATGGCTATTTTTCGAAAAACATCGATAGTCTATTAATGTCTTCGAAGGTGACTTTAAAGATTAAAAAATATTTGTTTGAATTTCAATTATTTAATTTAAACAATACTTATATAATTTCTTTATAAGCCAAAAATTATTATTTAAGAAATATAATATATATTAATATTTATTTTTTAAGGCGAGTCTTTCTATCAGAGACGATATGTTTAGACTTGGATTCCACAGAAAACACTAGCAAATAAATAAATAAATATTTAAACACGAGGATTTCTATGACGAGCTACTATCGATGGTGTTTCGATAGTGCCATCGATAGTTCTTCACCACTAGTATGTAGCTGTGCATATTCAATTTTCATATTTTCATTTATACATATGTACATACATATGTATGTAAGAAAAATTATTGGTGAATATTCCGGTTTCCATTTGATTTTCCACATTATCAAAAATATGCTTATCTGGCGAAAAAAAAAACAACACACATACTGCCACGCCTCCACGCCTAAGCAGCTAGTTTTCTTTTTTTATCAGCAATCACTCACACACTCACACTCACACATGCATAGATATATTGTGTGCATTGTATTTTAACTGCCTGCTGCCTTAAAAAAAATACAAATAGCTACTAAATGCGCCGAGAGCAACAACAACAACAAGTCAACATGTCATTACGTAACACACAACAGAGAACTGAAGTTGACCGCAAGAAAAATATTATCTAAAAAAACTGATTGTGTTTGGTATTGAAATTCGTATAAGAAACTAATGGAAGCCAAGTGGAGTCCAGTTGGAATGTGAATGGTGTGTGTGTGTGTGAAAGGACTTTTGAGCACTCACCCGTCTCCTTCATCATTTTCTCATCGTCGGTGAGATATGTCAGCGGTGGAGGCAAGCCGGTGGCTGAGGAGGACATGGCGGCACTTTGCTGACGTGCTGCATTGGCCAGCTATAAAAGAAAAGTATTTGAAATGTAATTTTAGTTGCGTATTAAACGGCATGAGGAAGAGGAAAAGGCATCTCTACTAACCATACGCATGGGCAGCTTCTTTAGGCTGTTCATCATTGCAAGCAAATGTGTTAAACAAGTTCTCTCTGATCAGTGATCACACGCACAACAGCAGCAGTTGACTACAAACGCGCGACTAATTTCCAATTGGGCTCCAGCGTCAGATGTTGGTCGATCGGCCAGAAGAAGAAAATCAAGAATTCAAAAGCTTTTATTGAAGAAACTCAACACAGGCAGTTAAGTGCGGCGTTATGTTGAAAAACTCAACACTTGTGTTTGCCGATCGCGGCCAGTAGCATTGCATTAACGACAACATATCTAATTAATTACAAAATCATTTGTCATCAGTATGCAAATGCAAATTGCAGCGCATTTAATATCGAGAAAAATAAAACAAATTTCATATTCACCATAGGCAGCAGTAATAGTAGCGGTTGCACAACTGTTGAGCAACACAACATATGGCAAGGCGGCAGTGTTGCAAAGCGACACGGTGCCATTTTGAGTAAAAAATTTTGACACTTCCGCCGGCCGCAGCTGTCAAAATTCTTTCTTTTCGTTGTTATTACGACGGTAGTTTGGTGTAAGTTTCCATGTTCAATATAATTTTGAATTTGCTCAACAATCATTGTTTATTTTTGCGTGTTGTTAATCAAAATGTGCAGCAAACACCGTTACGCACACAATTCTAGTGAAATTGTGCCATATTTTCAAAATGACCAACAAATATAAACAAATGTAAATACAGCAAAATGTTCAACTGTTGATATTAACCTGAAACTCTTTCTATTGCCTTTGCTTTCGCTTTTAGCTCGCACAAGCAACCAAAATGAAATTGAACAAGTTTGTGTCGTCGTCGCGCAGGAAGAACCGCAAGCGTCACTTCCAGGCCCCCTCACACATCCGCCGTCGCCTGATGTCCGCTCCCCTCTCCAAGGAGCTGCGTCAGAAGTACAACGTGCGCTCGATGCCCATCCGTCGTGACGACGAGGTCCAGGTGATCCGCGGCCACTACAAGGGCAACCAGGTCGGCAAGGTCGTCCAGTCCTACCGCAAGAAGTTCGTCGTCTACATCGAGAAGATCCAGCGCGAGAACGCCAACGGCACCAACGTCTACGTCGGCATCCATCCCAGCAAGGTGCTCATCGTCAAGCTTAAGCTCGACAAGGATCGCAAGGCTATCCTGGAGCGTCGCAGCAAGGGACGTCTGGCTGCCTTGGGCAAGGACAAGGGCAAGTACACCGAGGAGACTGCCGCCGCTCAGCCCATGGAGACGGCATAGAAACAACTACAACAACAATAACAATTGTATGGAGTACCATCTGTAACAACAACAACAACAAGAACTTTCCATGCCAGCGTCGTCTCTGTTTACAGTTTCTTTTAACCGTAACGCTTATAGTGTGAATAATAAGAAAAACAAAACCAACAAAAAGTGTCGAGTGTGAGAAAATGCCACAATTCTTTCATAATAAAAGAAGAGTTTAATTTTCCCCTTAATATTTGTTAATTTGTTAATTATTTTTGGAGTGCCTAAGAAGAGGAATGCATCGAATCAACAACATATTCAAGTGCTACAAAAATGTGCGTACCCAGTGGAAAGTGAGCTCAGTACCAGGCAATGTTGGTGCAGTATGTAGCACAGAAACGGTCAGGGAATAATTCTAGACACATGCTGAGTGGCTTGGAATCTTCTGTTTGAAATTCTGATTCTGAGTTACCACACATTTCAGAAATTCGCATTGTCTCAATTGTCGAGTGTTGTCACAAACATCGATACATTAATAAACATTTAGAATATTTTTTTGATTAGATTTTAACTTGATTTTCCATATGTTCTTAGTCAATAAGTTAACTAGAAATATTTCTGAATTCATTTTTTTTGATGCAAGATACGAAATAATTATGCGATGCTTTTTTGAGTACAAAAGTTATAGAGAAAATGCATAAATAGTTCTCAATTTGATTCTAGCAAACAAACTAAGAACCAGAAATGTCAGCACTCTATATCGATGTTAAATTTTACGATAATCAATGTCCAGTCTTTAGTTTGAAGTTCTAAATTAACATACAGCAAAATCAGGGAGAACTTCAGAATTTCACACTGTCTGAATGAGACCTAGAACTAAAATCGATTTTAGAATAGATGCATTGAACCTGTTCACTGAAATTAATTCATAAGGTAAACTAACTTTTTGGTCCATGAGAATTTTGAACGGATAATGGTGGGCTATGCGAAAAACAGCTTGGAAGTTTCCAAATCGTCTGGAATATAACAAACTTTAGGGTTTTGTTATATTATTATTACCAATTTAGACCAATAATCACTCTTGTTTTCAAATGTATCACATTATTTTGTACAAATACTTAAATCTAGTACATATTGCTTGGCAATTTGTATTTAAATAATTAATTTCAGGTTATACCATAAATCATTTCAGTTTATTCTACGAAGTCAGTCTAAAGTTTAAAAAATTTTTAAAATGAATCGCTAAACTCTGTTTTAGCTAAAAAGAAACTAGTAGGAACGGCTACAGTCGAGCGAGCCGACTGTAAGATACTGCGACGTATTCTAGAGCTATATAAAGTACTCAATGTTAGACCTCTTTTAAACTAATAAGCTTAATATATTCATCACCTGTTTGTGAAAAAAGGCGCAGTAATCCCAACTTTAAAAAATTTGTAAATACAATAGCTTATAACCAAAGTTGATCAGAAAGTTTAAAAAAATGTTTTGCAACTACTGTGTAAGTTTAGTTTGGGTACCTTAATAGACAAAAAGTTTCTCATGCTAAAAACAGATCTTGGCTCTAATGTTTGTCAGATTATATGGGATATATGGGAGGTGTGTGATATAGTTGTGCGATCCGAGCCAAAGTTGGTCAGTGTTTGGATAATACTACCATACACATATTTTGTACATGTGTATTCAGCATATGTATTATTATGTATAATTATATTGTATTATGTATTATTTTGAAAAACAAAAAAGTTAGACAAAAAGACAAATTTAGTACATTTTTCAATTTTCATCATATAGAAAATGTATGATCCGACTTCAATCAAAATCGGTCAGGATTTGTATATTACTACTTTACACGTACTGTATGAGTTTCATTGTAATATCTTAAAAAACAACAATGTATTAATGCAAAAAACATTTTTTAACTTTTATGATATGGCGGCTATACAGTTGTCCGATCCAAATCAAAGTCGGTCAGAATACATTAAGTGGTACAATGCATTTACAATACTGTGTAAATTTCGTTCAGATATCTTCAATACTTTTCGAGTTACAGAAATTGCGTTTTCGTTTTTCACGATTTGCGAAGGCGGTGGGGATCGTGGCAAAAATCCAAAATAAACTTTTACTGCTTGCAGCATAGACGGATATACATGCCAAGTTTGTTGGCTCTAGCTCTTATAGTCTCTGAGATCTAGGTTTTCATACAGACGGACATGGCTATATCGATTCGTCTGTTGATGCTGATCAAGAATATATATACTTTATGGGGTATGTTACACACAAACCTCTTTTGACAAACATATGTAGTATACTGCTTTGTACTTCGTACACCGCAGTAAAAAAATGCCTTTTTAAAGCTGAATTATTATTAATATTATTTTTGTGATGCAATTTACTTAAGCGGACTTAAAATTCACTAATATCAGTGCTAGTTTTCCGCTTAATACTAGTCTTCAAAAAATTTTAAATACAACTACTTAAATTGATAGAAATTAGAACAGAGATATATAAGGCCATTTTCGACTTTCAAAACAGCTAAGTATATTCCCTGCCAGGATATATAATTCATTCGCATTCGATCCAGATCTTTCGGGTAAACAGCTAAGTTGACAACACTGATTACCACGTTTCTACGGTTTATGTTGCTAAAAGTCGAACCAACCAAAAACATATTTAAATCAACTGAAATCTTTTTTTTTTTTGCCAGAAAAATGTTTTTCGTTTCTTACTCTAATATAATTGTTATAATAAAGACTCAAAAAGATGCCGAGAATCAGGTAGATTAACTCCTCTTCTACTACTTATGGAAAATCCTCAAAGTTGGAGGTGGCAATAAGGGGAGGGCAATAAATAACTCCAATTTTTTTTTTAACATCTGCGGTAAATGTAGGGAAATAACTCAAAATGACCATTTCATTTTTCAAAACACCTATATATAGCGCCAGCAGTCATTTCATAATTTCCACATTTAACATTTGCTAACAGCCAGCTCGGGCAGGTATACAGACAAGTTGGCAACACTGGCGCTAGCACAGCACAGCACAGTTTAATTCAGCTAATCGGAATGCAGACCAGCTTGGGCCCAATTATCGAAAGCAATTCGAAAACTATCGATGGCGTTTTTAGTTACAAGCTACCGGGATCATATCATTAGCGCGATCTGCTGAAAGACAAAGAAATCTAAACCAAAGGCAACAACAAAAATTCAACAATGGCGGACTCGAATTCGTTTAATGACTTTGTGACATGTCCTTATAACAAGGCTCACAGGCTGCTGCGAGGACGACTGGCCAAACACTTGGAGCGCTGCAGTCGGAACGAGGGAAATCCAAATAATTTACTCGTTTGTCCATTTAACAAAAGTCATCGCCACACCGAAGCAGAATTGGCTGTAGGTTTATTTTTATATTTTACAAAACACTGTGTTGTTTATTCTCAAACAAATAATTCTGTTAGGAGCATATCAAAGTGTGTCCAGACTCTGCTCCTCTGATGAGATTCGACGGCGGCAACTGGCAACCATCTCAAAAGACAAACGTGGATCTCGTAACATGCGACGAGGATTGGGACAACGAACCCGATGTGCCCGCCTACAATCCCACAGCGTATTGCGAGGAAAACCTGATCATCCGCACCAACGGTCTGAAGGGAAAATCGAAAGCAGTGCGACGTGAATTTCGTGAAAATGAAAGACGTCGATTTTTGAATAAGCAATAAAATATTGAAATACCTCAAGAGTCGAAGGCAGAGATTTCAATACAGTACAAATACACATTTACATAAGTTAATTTTGTAACAATAGAATTCTATTGAATTAAATAGTAGTCTAAGAATGCCACATTTTTAAATAAACTGATTATGTACGTATGGATGTACTTGTCCGACAAATTGAACAGTTCCTTTTGGCATCGCAATATCTGAACATTCTTTTTTACAGTTCAATTAATTCGGCAATAAATTAAAGACTGAACATATGTATATCACTATTGGACTACGATTGAAATGTGACCCAAATTTGGTCAGTTTATTCATGGTTTTTTAAAATTACTATAATTTGGATTCCGTGAACTATTTGGAACGCAAACGAGACAACTACCGACTAATGACATAAAATATATACAGGCTCTCTATTCGAATGGCTAGGCAGCCACATTTTGTCCATCATTTTATGAGGTTTGTGTTCATATGTGAGTCTTTTTTGAGTCCTTCATGTTTTTTGATCATTAATGACTATTTGGTCAGATATCAATGTTACTCTAGCCGCAAATACTCTAAATCAGTAGCCTATGACCTCTTCCTTTAATCATGTTTCGGCTCTTCTTTTGTATCGTTCTACATGTCAAAATATAAGATTAAATTTTCCTTCATAATATTTTAAGCATATGAAAGAGTATGGAATTAATAATTTTTTATCATCTGCATCAGCATCAAATCAGTATATCTTAGGATACAGAACTACAAAATTTAATGGCAATATACAATACTTGTGAAGTTTAATTGATTATATTTGAACATCAAAAGTTCTTAAAACTATAAATTCGATTTATTTGTATTTTGATTTGGTTTTATAAAAGAACAAGATCTCTCAGAAATGGATTTATTTGGGTTTAGCTTGCTACTAAATTATTGTTTTTGGGTTTAAAAATGCGTTGCATTTGGTACGAAACTCGGTTTAAACTCAGTGGTAACGATTCGATAGTTTATAGGGAGCCGAACGACAGGATGGCGAAATGGAGGAGGACTTCATTGGTCCATTACTTGACGCTGGGGCTGGCACTGAACCTTGTGCTTTAACTTTATGACGATCATCATCATTATCATCGCTGTGCTCGTTCAGCAATCGTTTGCGTTCCTCCTTGATGAACGCTTTGCGCTGAGAGGGAAACAAACCCTTTGCCTCGCGAACCACATTTGCCGAAGAGACATATTTCTCTGGATCGTAGTCGGGTACATCGTCGTTGTCCCAATTCTCTTCGGATTCTATTTTCTCGTGTCGTGTCTCTTCGTTCAACTCGGCTGGCGCACTGTGCTGATAATGCGCTATAATTTTGCGGTCGTAGCAAGATTTTGTGTGTTGCTGTGTGTGAGAAGGGTAAAGGGCAAAACGTATAAGATTTGAAATTAAATTTGTTGTTTATAAACGTACGAAAAACTCTGGCTCGGGTATGAGGTGTGCTTTGTTGAATGGACACACAAGTAGCTCGACTTCATCTTTATAATATTCTCTGCACTTCAGTAGATGCTGCTGCAGTTTTTTGCGCAACATTTTGTGCGCTTTGTTGTACGGACAGTACACCATATCGT
The DNA here is from genome assembly GCA_035047385.1 of Drosophila tripunctata. Lineage (NCBI taxonomy): Eukaryota > Metazoa > Arthropoda > Insecta > Diptera > Drosophilidae > Drosophila > Drosophila tripunctata. Next base: position 7,685 of record JAWNPS010000238.1, on the reverse strand, counting down.
TTGGATCCATTTCGTTCATCTTGAAATAATTAAATTAGTTACTGCTTAAATTCAAAATATGTCAATATGTTAATGTTTCCCAAATTAGCTAGTGTTGGTAAACGTGACTTAAACACGCAGTTGAGCTGATAAGCCATCGATAGCTACTATCGATATCACAATTCTGACTTATCGACACGAAAATACCATTATGGGTCAAGTTTGGTAATTATAGTTGAAATTTAAAATACATAATTAAATTTATTAAAATCAATAATCTTTTACTTAGCTAAGCTGGAATAAAATTGCATTCAATTTTATTAGTTGTCTCCGTTTCTTTAAAGTAGGGAAATCTTGTAGTTTATAGAAAATAGAGTATACATTTTAAACGCATTATGATTTAATTTAGTTGATTTCGCAAAAATGTGCATAGCTGATTATTTTTTTGCCAAATTGATTTTATGGATACAAAAAACATAATTCAATATTAGAAAACAACAATACTGACCGCTTTTTAACAAGTAGCATATACTTTAGTGTTCAATTATGACTTAGTAATACATTTTTAAATTAAAAAAACATTGAGCTCGATTTAGTTCCTAACAGTTTGGTTTTTCTTATTTTAGCACGAACAAAAACAATTCTCAGTGCGAGTATATTATATGAGCAAAGAAGCTGTTTGAAGCCAATTTTAGTGTGCTGGCGTTAGGAAATAACACTTTAATATATCATTATTATTTGTTAAAACACCAAAATAGGCCAAAATAACTTTGTTATTTTTGAAAGTTCCTTTACAAACTTTATGGACAACAAAATTTGATCTGACCGATTTACCTAAAACTAATCTAAGTCAGCTTGCGGAATATCTATATTGTTACTATCGATAGTTGCTAGCGCTTGGAGCGATAACAAACACACTCATACGACGCATTTAGTATCTGAATGAAAACACTGTAAAGTGCAGCGAGAAATTGGAAAGTATTTGTTTTATATATTAACAGACAGTAATTAAGAAGTCGCCAAAATGGGAAAGGGCTTTAACAATTATATGTGCAAGAAATTCTTTCACCCCGCCTCCAGGGACAACCTCAAGAGGGTAAGTAAACAAAATCTAAACGTTTAAGCAACAAACCTTTCGACTTCCAAGGCTACATTACATCTGTATTCTTTTGGCAGGTGTGGATGGCAGAGCAGCAGGCAGAGGCGTACAAGAAGAAGCAGGAAGAGCTGCGCACACAGTACGAAAAGGAACAGAACCTGCACGAGAACAAAGCCATGCTCAGCAAGGATAGTAAAGACAAGTTGAGCGTCAATTTTATGTACGAGCCTCCGCCAGGTGTGCGCAAGGAGCGTGAAAAGGACGACAATGAGCCGGAATATAAGTTTGAATGGCAGCGCAAATACAATGCTCCTCGTGAATCCTACTGCAAAGGCGATACGGAAATCCGAGATCAGCCCTTTGGCATTCAAGTGCGCAATGTTCGATGCCTCAAGTGCCACAAGTGGGGACACATTAATACGGACAAGGAGTGCACCATGTACAGCATATCCATGAGCGAGGCACGCAAGCTGCACTCCGAGTCGGAGGCCAACGATATAATGTCCAAAAATGTGCTCGAAGAGCAGATGAAGGAGGATGGCTTAATGATGAAACGTTCGGCACTGGAGCTGCAGAGTATTAAGGACGTACAGCAACGCCATCAGCTGGTGCCTAGCGACGAGGAGGACGAGGCAACACGTGCCGCCAATCAACAAAATCCCGAGTTGTTATTTCTCAAATCTCTGAGTAAAAAGCAAAAACTGAAGCTGCTCAAGAAGCTAGAGAAAATTGAGCGCATGAAGCGCAAAGGGGAGAAAAGATCATCGTCCAAGATCTCCAAAAAGAAAGCCAAAAACAAGGACGGCAAGAATGTGAAGAAAAAGAAGAGCAAAAAGACTAATGAGAGCAGCAGCGACAGCTCTTCTTCCTCATCTTCATCATCGTCTTCCGAATCGGAAAGTGAGTCTTCTAAAGTCAAAAACATACGGACTGTAAATCGTGAGAGAACGAGATCTCGATCTCGATCTCGTAGCAATAATAAGGAACAACGCATCAGACAGTCAACTAATCGTAGAGATCAGTCGAACAGCCGTAACGGTTATTCCAAGAATAACGATGAGCCCCATAAACGCAGTAGAGATAATCATCGAAGCAATGGATACAATGATGGTTCCCGGAGTTACCGTAGAAATGATCGTTCTAGGGAGAGGCGTCACGATCGGGAACCCAGGGATCACGATAGGCGATAACTTTGAACGCATTTACATTTTTTATGACAAACTCGGTAGATAAACCCACCACCATTAAAACATAATGAAATCGTAATTTGATATCTCTTTTGTACCTTAAAGTGTACACATACATACATACAGTATATTATAATAAACTTTTTCCAAAATCAACCAAAATAATAGATTAAACATTTTGACTAAAAAGTTAGGTTTTTTTTCAGCCCATTTTCTCAATGCCCAGTTAAGGATTCTTAAAATTAGGAAAAACATTCTACAACAAAATTATTATCCAAATTTATGTCAAATTCGATGGTAAAATGCTGCTCAAATATTAATGACTGGCATTTTGAACATCTTCAATAAAGGAAGCATTTAGGTCCTGGGCAATATATTGTGTACGAATGTACCATACCACTGCACTTATTTTTTTTTATCAAAATTAATTGAAAGCGATCCCATAAATTTGTAATCAACACTACTCACATGTATTGCTTCAAAGGAATTTTCCATTGAAAACAAGAATAAAGGTACAGTCGAGCTAACCCAACCGTAACATGCCCAGTCAAATTCCATAAGGATAATTTAACATAGTTTATAAACAATCTTAATTTGACATTCAAATTCTTTGACCAATAAATCCTAAACGCGATATAATTGTGAAATTTACGATGTGGGTGTGGTACTAAAAATGAAAACAAATTACATGCGATAAAATTTTGGTTTTTTTAAATTTCTGAGATCGACAGACGGACAACACCATATTGACTCCGCCATGGATGTTGATTAAGAATATAGTAAGTACTACACTCTCGGTTTAGCATAGCTATAACAACTACGTTAACAGCAGCATTGCCTGGAACAACCGCAGCAGCTGAAGCTAATCTACAAAGGCTGTCACAACGGATACTCGTTGTAGGTTCGTCAACATCAGGATCCTCTTCTACAGCTGCAGCACTAAGTATAACCTAGCAATGTCTCCAACAGCTAGTGTTGGGTAAACCCGACTGACTGAGGTGAACATGTTCACTTGTTCTTTTTTTTTGAGAAGAGTCAACTCACTCAGATTGCTCACTTGTTCAGTTGCTCACACACTTGCTCAGTTGCTTATTCACTCACTCAAATTGCTCACTTAGATTGATCATACGCCCACTGCTTATGAACGGATCCCGAAGCAAATCTTTATTGATCTTGAAGATTGAAATATTTTTAATTTATACCCAAAATAACAAAAACTAAACAGCTTTTACTTCCATTCATAGGAAAACGTATTTTAAATTAATATTAAGGAGATCCTCCATTACACTATGTATTCGTATTATCGACATATTGAATTTATAAAAGAGTAAACAAGTTTGACGGCAAAACGAAATTGTGAAATAAACGCAAATATGAGAAACATCGCAGAATGATCTTTGGTGAACAAGAATAAGTAAAAGAGTGACCAAAGAACAAGTGAATAAACAAGAAAGAAAATGTCAGTCGGGCATGCCGACCGTGTAATACCCTCTGAGCTTCGTTTCCAATTATAAAAGTCATTTTGGACTGCTTACGAGCAGTGCACTGCGTAAATTTTATACACACAAGCAGTGCACTCACTAAGTTTTAAATACACAAGCACTGCTTGTAAACACTGCAGCGTAAACGAAGGCAGTGCACTGCTATTGCGATAAAAATTTAAGTTTGTATGACAAACTTTTTAAATTATTGTCCGATTTTGATGAAATTTTTACAATCGTTTGATATTATTTGTCTGCAAGTGTTTGCTAAGTTACAAAACTATACGTTAAGAAATAAGTGAGCCAGAGGCATTCGAAGTTTCAACGCAATTGTGGGCGAAGGGGGGGTGGCATCCAATAAATTTTGATGGTATTATATTTATATTGCAAATAGCAATCTGCATGCCAAATTTGGTGGACCTAGGTATTATAGTTACCGAGATATTTGCAATAAACATGGCCGAATGGGGCGTGGCATCAAAAAAAGGAAACAAACTTGTATTGCCTGACTAAATACGTGATTGATACTGACCAAGTTTGAGCTTGTAGCTCTTACCATCCCTGAGATCTGTTTGTTCATACGGACAGACGCACAGACAGACAGACAGACAGACGGACATGGCTATATCGACTCGACTGTTGATGCTGATCAAGAATATATATATACTTTATGGGGTCTGCCACGCCTTCTTCTGCCTGTTACATACTTTTCACAAACCCAATATACCCCTTTAGAGGGTATTGTTTATATGTTTTAATATTATGTATATATTATGTATTTCTTCTAGCTTATCTAATGACTTCAAATTTGGTGAAAACATAAGTAGTCAAATATTGCACTAATAATATAAGACTAAGATTTTAAGCATCCATAAATTAGAAGAGAAAATACAGACCTTTGAAGTAACAACATTGAACTCGTGTTACAGTTTTGCTCTTCAGTGTATGTATTCAGGTCAATCAACAAAATAATCGGGACCGGGGGAGATCTATAATATGAGCTTGCAATGACAGTAGAATCTGGGTTTAGCGACACTCAATGATCCCGGAAGATTATTTTAATTTTCGTATAAGTCTTTGATAAAAAAACCCTTTTGTTTTTTAAGAAATCTTCACTAAACTTACACAGTATTTGCTTTTTTTATACAACCTGACCAACATTTTGTGAAATCAAAATACTACATCACATAGTTTTCATAAAGGTAGACGTTCCTTCTAGTATTTATATTGATCAAATACGGAGTTTTCTGGGAAAACGATTTTTATTTATCAAATGTAACATTTGCAATAATATATTTTCATAGTCTGGTGAAACTTGATTTTCCTTTCTTTTAGTGAATTCGAAATGCGTTCATGCGGTGTTGGTGCTTAAAAATTTAAATTAAACAAAATCATTCAGTTTTGAATAATAACATCCAGAACTTCAACATAACTCCACAAATGAATCTCTACAGGTAATTGCTCAACATAGTAGAATAGTGTAATAGTTAAGGAATCATAGCTGGCTGGTGCTGAACGAGTTTGGAAACACACGGATTGCTTTGATTAAAACTGACTTTCGGCAGTGTCAGACAGACTATAAAAAGAAAGGCAGCAAACAGATTTAGGGCAGAACTATTTTGGCTCTCTACGAGAACAGTCTCGGAAATATTATAATAAACTCAATTTTAAAAGTATTGTGCCTTAAAATTTATATCAAAAATTTGTTAAAAAACAAAAAATAAAATAAAAATAAATTATTTTTAAAGGACCTGCAATATAACATAAAAAATTAAAAAAAAAAATCATTCTAAAATGTGGTGAGTGTAACAGCTTTAAATTTTGTTTTATATTTTTATACCCTCTGAGGGATATATTGGGTTTGTCAGAAGTATGTAACAGGTAGAAGGAGGCGTGGCAGACCCCATAAAGTATATATATTCTTGATCAGCATCACAAGCCGAGTCGACTGAGCCATGTCCGTCTGTCCGTCTGTCTGTCCGTATGAACAAACAGAACTCAGAGATGGTAAGAGCTACAATATCCGTTTTAGTCAGTATCGACCACATATTTAGTCAGTCAATCCAAGAATCTTTTTTCCGATGCCACGCCCCATTCGCCCACAAAAAGCGTAAAACCAGACATACCTCAAAAAAATACATGTTTTTTGCGAATATCTCGGTAACTATGGCACCTAGGGACACCAATTTTGGCTTGCAGGTTGCTAGATGCAATATAAAGACAATGCCATCAACATTTTTCGGATGCCACGCCTCCTTCGCCCACCAAAAGCACAATTGCGTTGAAACTTTGCATGTAGATGGCTCACTTATTATACCCTCTGAGGGGTATAATGGGTTTGTCAGAAGTATGTAACAGGGAGAAGAAGGCGTGGCAGACCCCATAAAGTATATATATTCTTGATCAGCATCGACAGCCGAGTCGATATAGCCATGTCCGTCTGTCCGTCCGTATGAACAAACAGATCTCAGAGATGATAAGAGCTACAAGTTCAAACTTGGTCAGTATCGATCACATATTTAGTCAGGCAATACAAGAATCTTTTTTTTTTTTTGATGCCACGCCCCGTTCGCCCACAATAAGCGAAAAACCAAACATACCTCGAAAAAATACATGTTTTTTGCGAATATCTCTAACTATAGCACCTAGTAACACGAATTTTGGCTTGCAGGTTACTAGATGCAATATAAAGATAATGCCATCAACATTTTTTGGATCTCACCCCCTCCTTCGCCAACCAAAAGCACAATTGCGTTGAAACTTTGCATGCCGCTGGCTCACTTATTTCTTAACGTACAGTTTTGTAACTTAGCATATACTTGCAGACAACAAATATCAAACGATTTGAATTTCATCAAAATCGGACTATATATAAAAAAAAATCGTTACTTTCGAGAAAGTCATTGCCACGTGCATTGCACTGAGCTCTGCACGTGCGAGCGAGACAGACATACAAATGTGTGCATGTTAAGTTTTTGCAGCAGGTACTCCAATTTCAACTCACACAATTGGAAACGAAGCTCAGAGGGTATTACACGGTTGGCATGCTCGACTGACATTTTCTCTCTTGTTTATTTTAAGTTTAAACCATGTGTAAAATATTGATATGTTTACAGAGTATTCAGGCATTGCTCGGATTGGGCGCATCGGTTATAACGTAGCCCGTGTGCAGCGTTCGCAAATTCAATTGTTAAGCGTATGGTAGCAGCTTCTTAAGCCATTCCGCACTCAACAACGGCTGACTGTTAGAGTTCTCTAACTCAGGGTTTACGGCCGTATAGTCGGAGATCTCAGGCGACGGCAACTCTGGATGCCAGAAGCGATAGTTTGTGCGCAGCTTTAGTTCCGAATCCACTGTGGGTAGAATTTTGTGCATGAGACGGTTCGAGGCATTAATGGAACCACCCACTGTGGAGTTCAGTTTGCCAAACACTGGATCCTGTAACGGTTTTGTGTCCAGGCGTGCATTCAAAGTGTCCTTGTTCTTGGTTACTGTTTTGCGTGCACGTTTCTTGGGTGCAGCTTCTACTGCTGCTGCATTTGTCCAACTGCTGTTCGGTTAGCGTGCGAGCACTAAACACTCCGGCGGACATGCGCATGGCATCCAGGTAAATGGAGTCCACACGCAGCCCGTATACCTTAGAGGAAGTCTCCAGCGATGAACCTTGCCATCTTAAAGTTGCTCAATTTTTTTGTGATGGCGATCCAACAGATTGGAGAGCGTATCAATCAATGATAACGTCCAGCCATTGCCATTGAAGATGACCAGGCATCAATGGACACCAGTATGCTCCCGTCCCGGGGACGTTGCTCCTGTATCAAGGTGCGGCGTTGTGCCTCGTCGTCATCGTTGATCAGGTTGATCATGTCACGGATCATGCTCCTCTCATTGTGGCTGCCAACCGCGGAACGCTGCAAAGTCATTATTTACGAAATTTA
>JAWNPS010000235.1:0-79398 GCA_035047385.1 Drosophila tripunctata | reverse complement strand
CGAACAGGTCGCCGCACACCCCAGCCAGGTTGCTGACCGTTGCCTCGGCGTGGCGGACACCCCACCTCGGGCCTTACGACCCGAATATGTCGACCTGGTGACGCCCCCGCGTGCCCCGTCGACTGTAGATGCCGGCTTGACGACCCCGACACGCCCTTCGTCCATTCTTGGGCTGGATCTGAGCCCGAACACCTTGGCCCTCCTCGACCAAGATCTAGAGATGGCCTCGCTAGCCACCCTCAACACCGAGGACTTGTGGTCAAGCCAAACCACGCTCGAGGAACCCGGCATTAGACCCCCCGAGGGGCCCGGTATAATCGAAGAAGAGGATTTCGAGCTGGATCCGCCCCTCTTCGATGGCCGTTTCGCCAACTTGGTGCATCGGGCCGTCACCCCACCACGGCAAGGCGGAGAGGAGGCAGGCGTCCCGACCGGTGAGGCAATCATCATCCACGATGACACCGAAGACAGCGAGGTCGAGGCCATGGAAACCGACGCTAGCACCGATTCTGACACCGAGGACACCGACAGTGACGCTAGCCATGACGGGGAAACCGATTCCCAAGGAGAAGAGTCGGAAGACCAGGACATCCTCACCATCCCTGGTGAGGAACCATTTGAGTGGGATGATCCTCCACCGGCGTATGGCTCATGGCTAGCAGAGGAACCACCAGTCCCCATCGAGGCTGCCCCACCAATGACGGCATCATTAGCCCGCAGCATCAGGGCTAGTATTGGTCCGGTCGACACCCCCTCCTGCTTATGGGTCATGGTTGGCAGACCCAGCACCAACGCCCTCGATGGTCGCGAGCGACGCAACCCCGGAGTCTAAGGGCCAGAGCTACCCCGCCTTCGAGCCCATCAGCTCCGACGAGGATTGGGGAGATGACAGGCCGAGCACATCCGCTGCCGCACGCCACGCTTCTACCCATGGCACCACGAGGCAAACTCAACCGCCAGTGAACCCGATAGACGACCAGCCCAGCACTTCTGCCGCTGCGCAACTGCAGCAAGCGACCGAGACGGCAGCTGCAGGGCAGATAGTGCTGGAGCACACCACGTTACCTGTTGTCGTCGCCCCTGAGGGATGGAAGGTCTATACTCCAGATCGGCTGCTCCCGAAGGAACTCGTGGATTCACTGCTAGAGCGCATGGGGAGCCAACCCCACAAACACACTCGGTTCCGGCGTAAGGTGCAACGGCGGTTCTACAACGTGACCATCACCGGCCAGGCCCGGGTGACCGTCACTATTCATCACCCGGAAGAAAAGGGGGGGTGTGACGCTCCATAAATGGGCGCACAATTTTAACGCACACTGTGCGCTAACAACCCAAAGCCAACAGCACAAGGAAAGTCCCGCAATCGCCGCGAGCGACAAAATAAAACGGCAATATCACGCCACTGGTAGCTGCCTATGCTAAGCCACCCAGAGAGCGAGAGAGCGACCGAAATCAAAAGAGCGACGACGCAAGCGCAGTAGCAACGCGCGAGATCGGCATCAACCTGCAGGCGAGAAGAGAGAGGGAGATCGTTCGTACTGCACTACAACTAGCATCAGCACGCAGCAGCCTAGGCCACACACACAATCGCAAGGCACACGCATAGACGGGAAAAGGCATAGGCAATGTGCAAAACAACAACAACAAGGGAGAGCAGAACTGTTGCGCGCCGAACTGCCAGCAGCTTAGCACACGCACACACACGCAAGGCACACGCATAGACGGAAAAAGGCACAGGCAATGTGCAAAAACAACAACAACACCAGCGTTAGAACGACAAAACTCTAATGCTTGCACAGCTCGAAGCAGAGGCGCAGGCAGCGCTGCCTAACCGACTAACATACATGCTGGAAAAACACCGTTGCAATTTATGCAGCCGAGTGTTGCCCACATGTAAGTCAAGGGCAAAGCTACAAATGAGCGAAGCTGCAGCAGAGATTTTGGGCTCGACGCGTCACAAATTTTTGGCAATCGACAGTTGAGTGCGAGATTTCAACACGCCCGGTTAAGCTCTCGACAAGTACTCGCGAGTGCAAGTAAAACAGACGCCACGAGGACAACAGCAGCAACAAGGATACAACAGCAACAAGGATACAACAGCAACAAGGATACAAGACGAGGATACCAGAGGACAACGAGGACCCCCCACACGAACAGGATAAGGAAGCCACGGACAACCCTTCATAATTAATTACTTAGTGGTGAGCGATCGTTAGCGAATTAAGCAATACAATTCAAATATATAAATTGTGCGGATAGGAATATTTAATAAACTATACGATATTATTTTGTGAACATAAATTGAAAACCTAGCCAACGTCAAATTATTGGTATTTAATATTCTCTCCAGTGCACACAGCCAATAACGACACATACTTGCCGACTATCGTAGCAAAGACTCGATAGTTCGCAGGTGTGAAAACACGCGTGCCACAAATTCTCTTCGCATTATTTTCTTTTATAATATTTCTTTCTACAATATATTTTAAATAAAACTATAACTTGATATAGATTAATTGAATAAACTATACGATATTATTTTGTAAACATAAATTGAAAACCTAGCCAACGTCAAATTATTTGTATTTAATATTCTCTCCAGTGCACACAGCCAACACGACACATACTTGCCGACTATCGTAGCACATACTATAAATTCTCTTTGCCCCGCGTTCACTTCGCCCACGTGGTAACAATACCCCTGCTTACTAACTATCGTAGCGAAGACTCGATAGTTCGCAAGTATCGGTATATGGAAGCCACGCATTCCCAACTCAGCCCCGCCCGCATATTGCCGAGTAAATTCTACTGCAACTATCGCCGCCTCAGCCGATAGTTTGTAGTACTTATTTTCTAAATCCTTTTTCAGAGCCCCAGTTTAGAGCCCAGCCTTAGCCAAGAACTATTCGTGGACGCGGTGCTTGGAATTGACTATCGTAGCGCAGACTCGATAGTTAATTTCTAGGCATAAACAGTGTGGACAACAGGAATCTCAGCCAGTAGTTATAGCGCAGACTTAACCATTGGTTCGAGGCCTTGAGTCTACACTAGTGCAACTCCCGATAGTTTGTCTCCCTCTCAGTCAATTGCGACCGTACTTGACTATCGTAGCATTGACTCGATAGTTAATTGCGGAACGCAATTTGGGTCCGGTATCGTGAATCTCACGTCAACAGCCGTAGCATTGACTCGGTTGTAGACCCGGGAAACACGATCCCACCCACACTCATTCATCGTGTAACTCTAGAGCCCTCATCGTGCCACGGCCCCCGTAATTAATTGTCGTAGCATTGACTCGTCAATTAATTGCGGGATCCTAACTATCGTGTGCTACGTGGTAACAGCCAAAGCCAAGACTCAGCTGTTGACCCGGAGTCACGATCCACGCCGATAGTTGCCTATGAGAATCGTTCTGCCCATAAACATCGGAAGCCTTTAGGTCCCAAAACTTGCAGAGATCCACGAGGCCCAGTAGCCATAGAAATATCGACCCTAATCCTCGTTTCGTCCCGACCAACTATTGCAACTCTATGCGATAGTCACTGGTCTCGGGAAAACTATCGAATATTCTTCTACCTGACTAATATAGCTGACGGCCGGTCCCATCACCGTGTCGTCTTTCTCTAACCAGACATTCTTGCACAATAATAAATTTTCTGTAAAGAGCCCTGGACAGACTGAGACATACCCCAGCCTGAGAAACTTCTTTACAGCGATGTTGCTGTCGTTAGCTGCAGGTTTATCAATTGTTTATTGTTTACCTTTGACTGCCTGTTGTTCTTGATCTGTGTATTAATATTTGCTTTTTTCGATGTATTTGCCGCAGGGCGTTTCCGTTGCTGCTGCTGGATGGTGCTGTGTCCAATGGTGGTGCGTTTGGGCATCTTTGTGCGGGGCTTGCTGTTGGCAGGCTTCGTTGTGATGCTGAAAGGTGCAACTACTGGAACAGAGGGTACCGGAGGTGCCTTCCGAGCCTTAGGAGTGCTGGCAAATATAGTTGGAGCAACAACATGATCAGGATCCCCACGCACAATGCTGCTGTATGTAGCTGTGTGCCTTACGCTTGAGGGCTGGCGAGCAGGAGCATGATGTGTAGCATTTGGCGGGCGTGAAGTAGCAGCTTGATTCTGTTGCTTGCTTTGGATGGCTTTCTTGCTGTTGTTGCTGTTGATTGCGTTGGCTGGTGGTAACTCTGGTACCTTGTCAGTTGGCCAGTTGGCTCTCAATTGGTCTCTGGCCTCCTTGAAGACCAGACAGCCTTTGTACGCGCTGATATGTGGGTCTTCGCAGTTTACGCACTTTGGAGGATCTTTCCTGGGCTTTTTGCATGCTGTTGTGGGATGATCTCCAGCACACTTCATGCATTTGAATGGCCTCCTGCAGAACCTTTTGGTGTGTCCAAATGCCTGGCATCGGTGGCATTGGACAGGATCACGTGGCTTGCCCTTTCTTTCCACAAAAATAGCCTGGCTACCCAGTTCTATTAGTTTAAGAATTCCTTCATGACTCTTGTTATCCGTAGGCTGTAACTCTACCTCAAACATGTTAAGTGGTTTATTGTTGTACCTGTTCTTCATGTTTCTAATAAAGCGCGGTAGAAAACCTAATGCCTCTAAATGCTTTTTGACAAGTTCGCAGGGTGTGGAATTGTGCAAATGCCTGATAACAACCCTAAATCCTCTTAGATCCCTGGGCTGATGGGAGAACATTGGAGCCCCTTCCTGTTCTAGTAAAGCAAAGGCTTTATTGTAGGCATCCATGTCAGAGCATTGTATGCGCAGGCCATCGGTAAGAGTTGTTTTTGTTATGAATCTCTTACCCGAAATACACGCTCTTAGTTTGTCTAGCAAAGGGATAATATCAGGTACGAGATCAAGGAAAATGCAAGGGACATTTTTGATTTGTGTGTCAACCTGTTGGGGCATAGCATTGTTCACATTTGATTGGTTTGACGGTCTCGTAGATAAGGGCGGGGGCATATGCATAGTAGGCGATACGTTGTGCAGCTGCTGTTGATACTGAAGCTGCGGCTTATGCTGCTGTTGCTGTTGTTGGCATTGTTGTTGTTGTTGTTTGTAGTTGGTGTGTAGTTGCTTGGCGTATTGGCTTTTGTATATTGGAGTATTGATGACAGCTCCTATATAGTCAGCGTCGTTATTCGGCTCGTTAAAAGCTACACATCTTCTTTTAGGGGGCGATTGACTGATATTGGGATCTGCACTTCTGATCAGCTGTTGCTTAGATGAAGTTGGCAACTCGTGTGAAAGCAGTGGGGGCACACCAGATAACCAAGTATTTATTGTGTCAGCATTGTTGTTGTTGTTGCTGGTGCGGGGGGGTGATGCTGCATTGGTCACTGTTGGCTTCAACGTAGGAGACGTTTGTGTTAAATTATGCAGTAAGTTTTTCCTCGCAGAAAAATCAGCTTGGCTTTGGCGGTTGTTGGCAATGCTTTTAATACATTTGTTAATGTATTTACTGGTTGGCCAGCAGTTGTTCGTATTTTGCTGCCCCTGAGGGTATGCAACAGTTGTGGTAGTAGTAGTAGGCGGGATGGAAGCTGTGCAAGCAGTTGCATTGGTGGAGGAAGCAGTGAAACTGCAAGCAGTTTCTGTTCCTGTTCTATAAATAGCATCAGCGGTTGGCAAGACGCTGACGCTAGAAATTGGCGCCGAGAAAGTATATGGCGCGATGTTGTTGTTGGTGTTGTTATGTTTATTTGCACTGCTTGGCACAATGCAAGCAGTTTTTGTGCTATAAATAGCATTAGTGGTAGGCAAGACGCTAGAATTTGGCGCCAAGAAAGTGTTTGGCGCGATATTGTTGTTGGTGTTGTTATATGTATTTGCACTGCTTGGCACAATGCAAGCAGTTGTTGTGCTATAAATAGCATTAGCGGTTGCCGAGACGCTGACGCTAGAATTTGGCGCCGAGAAAGTGTTTGGCGCGATATTGTTGTTGCTGTTGTTATGTTTAGCGGCATTTTTGTTGTTGCCTGTTTTTGATATTTGGGCAAAGTTGGGACTTTTTGTTGTTGGTAATTCTTTTGATTTAGGGTTTGTGTCGTTGTTGTTGGCTGAGTTAGATATGTCGTCATCGGAGTCGTCAGGAAATAGTTTTAATAACGGGGGGCTGGCCCGTTCTTCGTCTGATGGCTTTTTCATGGGGGATTGTTTGCGTACAAATAAAGATTTGTCTATGAAATACCTGTTCTCTCGGACAGTGACGTCAAGTGCATTGCTGGAGTCCTCCAGGGCGTTAAGAGAATTGTCTTCTTCCGAGTCGAAAATGGGATTTCCTCTAGGTGAATTGCAAAGTACCGCGGTAGACATATCACTTTCCGATTGGGTTAGCAGTGAGATAGCTTCCTCTCCTGAATTACCCGTCGTCGTTGATGCAGCGCTTTCATTCCTCCTGGCTGGAGCAATGGTTTCCATGGCGGCCTGATGGCTTTGTGATGGTGGAGGAAAGTCTGAATCATACCACAAAGCTTCAGAGTCTCCGAAATACATTTTTGGCACTTTTTTTATTTTTTTTTTTACTTTTTTAAGTATTTAGCAAAATAAATTTAAGTACTTTTTCCACTTTTCACCTTTTTTATTTCCTTAAAGTTCACAACTTTTTTAAAGTTCACAACTTGCCTTTTTTTTTTTTTTTTAAAGTTCACAACTTTTTAAAGTTCACAACTTGCTTTTTTTTTTTTTTCACAACTTGCCCGCCAGAAAGCAACTGGTTGGCACAATTTTATTAAGCTTGTCTTATTACTAACAAACAGCAACTTATACAAGCTAGATTTACATTAACATTATAATAACATTAAATTTCTATAAGAGTAACCTAAATTATAAGAGAAAAACTATAAACGAGCGATCTGGCATCTCTAATTACATTTGTGTTTTTTGAATTTAAATTTGGCGCTATTTACATATATGGCAAGTCTGACTGTTTACTTATTCTAGGTTGGTAATATAATATAAGTAGAACAATATAGTTGGCAATACAGTTTTAAGGTAGTTGGCAATGCAGATCAATGTTGTGTTGGCAAGTATAAATATAAAGTTGTGACGTCAGAAAATATTAGTTGGCAAATCCAGTTTGCCATAGTTGGTAACATTTCACAATAATATATTAGACCAGCACAAAACAGCTCTAGCAAATTTTAACATTAATTAAACATTTAAAATACAATAATAGTTAAGCAGCGTGGTATTCGAATCATTTGGCGCCAACAAAAACAAATAATTTTGAACTTTTGAATTTGGCGCGCTTTCTGTTTACGAACAGCAGCGCAAAAGTTCAAAAATGTTTGGCGCCAAATGACTCCAGTACCAGTCTGGCAACATTAAAAATGGTTGGTATTTTTTAGCAGCGAAATACCGACAACAAGCGCACAAGTGTTGTAAAGGGCTGTTGTCGATATTTTTCCGCCAGTTAACTGCAATTAAATAAATAGTTTTAATACATTAATTAAACATTAATTATGGGTAAAATTATTGGCAAAAATTAAATGTGATTGGCAGTTTGGTTGACATAATATTTAAATATCGAAGTATCGATAACAAGCCGCGTAGTCACATATGGTCAACACAAGTGTTGTAAAGTGAGGGACGGCAATTATCGATACTTCGATATGGTTTGACATGAATAAGAGGCAGAAAAAAGGTAAACAAACTTTAAAATTATTACAAAAATTAAAATTAAAAATTCTAATTAGCAGGAAAAATTCTGCTGTCTGTTGCGGGTTCTACCTGAGGGTCCCGCCTATCATCTGGAGTGCAGCGAGGGACCGGAAGAGCAGCCGTTGGCATTACATGGCGCAACTCAGTTTTTGCATGCAGAGGGCAGCATGCAAGAACATAGTGGAGGCGGCCGATGATGCGTCGAGGAATCCAGGATGAGCCAGTGCAGCTAGTGGGCGCTGCGCAGCGTACAGGTGAGTAGAGTGTGTGTGCAATGTGTGTGTATGAGTAACATATGTGTGTGGCAAGCACATATGTGATCTTCTAGCGCCAAGCAACTCTTCAGGGCGCCCAGAACGAAGTGGGCGTGGCACCAATCGACACTGGACACACATGAGGGGTACCCCAGGAGCCAGTAGGGGTACTCACCGCGTGCATACGGCGCCACCTAGTCAGTGCTGCGCGCTGCGTGATACGTGCTACGTACCTTGGGTGGCGACGCTGCGCCCCAGGACGCTCAGGAGGATGAGGGCGTGGCACCAGGAGGCATGCATCACATAGTGGGGGCATACCAGGAGCCGTTAAGGGTGCTCCCAATGTTGAGGAATGCGCTGCAGAGGAACGGCAGGCAATCATCAGTGGCGTGTGCGTAGCTATATGGCACATAGAGAGGGAAACTCTGCAGCACGTCCCAGGAGGACCAGGATGATGTGGGCGTGGCTCAGAGTGACATGCGGCACCATTTGGAAGCATCAAAGGACCCAGTGAAGGCACTCCCGGAGGATTTGCAGGATTAGCGGCGGAGAAATCAGCCCTCGCCAGTGGCGTGTTTTCAGCAAAATGGCACATTTGGAGGACATCTTCGCAGCATGCCCCAGGGCGACCAGAATGATATGGGCGTGGCTCAGGATGGCATGCGGTGCGTTGTGGAGGTATCAGCGGACCCAATGAGTATACGTGTGCAGAATTTTCGGGCTCTATGGCGGAGTGGACGACCCTCGTCAATGGCGTATTTAGCAGCAAGTACATGAGGGGCCTACTGAATGATGCAAAGTGGGCTCGTCTTCGGGCTTTGACCTGGAAAAGAGGCGCCAAAAGTGAGTAGGACGCGGGTATACTCACCAGGTAAGTCTGCGATATATGACGACCATAATATGCGTTGTGTGAAAGTTTCCAGTTCAGACATCTTATTGGCAACACCGCAGGCAATCCAAAATGCAATTTTAAAAGTGTTGACATTTTGGATGCTGGGTATGCTGCTCAACTCATCGATTTGATTATTGGCGTTTATGTGAGTATGTAATACGTGTGTTTTTCTATTCATAAAACAGACTCTCATTGGCGCTTTCTTCGTCCGTCCACATTGGGTCAAAGGACTCATCGGCTATTTGGTGGTGTTGTTGCTGCCGAGTATGTGGATTATTGGTGCTGGCGTTGGTGAGTTGGTTTACGGTTTGCATGGAGATAAATTGAGCAAACACATCTAATAATCGGTCCATTTTAGCTTCCATGCGTTCAAACATGGCCATGTTTTGCTGCAGAGCTTCGGATAGTGTACTAAGGGGTGCACTTGGCTGCTGCTGTGGCTCCTCATGGATGTTTGTAAGCTGTTCAACCCGCAGCCTGTCCTGGAAACGAGCGAGATGGCTCTCAGCTGGGTTCCTGCTGGGATTGACGGTGCTGCTGTCATTGGCGGCGGGACTATCAGCTGAGTTCAATTTTGGCTGCGTGATACTCTTAGCTTGTGTATTAACTTTGGATTTTTTCGATGTATTTGCCACAGGTCGTTTCCGATGTTGCTGTTGGATGGTGCTGTGGCCGATTGTGGTGCGTTTGGGCATTGTTGTGCGTGGTTTGTTGTTGGCTGTCTTCCTTCTGGCTTTGGTTGGTGCTATTAGTGGAGCCGAGGGTGCTGGAGGTGCCTTACGAGCCTTTGGAGGGCTAGCAGGACTAGTTGGAACAGCAGCAGGATCAGAAGTACCACGTACAATGCTGCTGTACGTAGCAGTGTGCCTTGCACTTGACGGTTGGTGACCAGAGGCACGGTGTGCAGCATTTGGCGGACGTGGAGCAGCTCCTTGACGCTGCTGCTTGCCTTTGGTGTTCTTCTTGCTGTTGTTGTTGTTGTTACCGTTGGCTGGTGGCATCTCTGGAACAATATTAGTTGGCCAGTTAGCTCTCAGCTGGTTTCTGGCCTCCTTAAAGACCTAGCAGCCTTTGTACGCGCTAATATGTGCATCATCACAGTTCACGCACTTTGGAGGATCTTTCCTGGGCTTCTTGCATGCTGTTGTGGGATGATCTCCAGCGCATTTCATGCATTTGAACGGCCTTCTGCAGAATCGTTTGGTGTGCCCAAATGCCTGGCATCGGTGGCATTGGACAGGATCGCGTGGCTTTCCCATTCTCTTAACAGATACGGCTTGGCTGCCCAGTTCTTTAATTTTAAGTATTTCCTCATGTTTCTTGTTATCCGTAGTCTGTAGCTCTACCTCAAACATGTTTAGTGGCTTGCTGTTATATCTATTTTTCATATTTCGAATAAAACGTGGTATGTAACCCAGAGCTTCCAAATGTCTTTTAACGAGATCGCAGGGTGTAGAGTTGTGCAGATGCCTGATGACAACCCTAAATC
Organism: Drosophila tripunctata; assembly: GCA_035047385.1. Classification (NCBI taxonomy): domain Eukaryota; kingdom Metazoa; phylum Arthropoda; class Insecta; order Diptera; family Drosophilidae; genus Drosophila; species Drosophila tripunctata. Next base: position 69,084 of record JAWNPS010000235.1, on the reverse strand, counting down.
CTCTAAGCTCCCTAGGCTGGTGAGAAAACATTGGGGCCCCTTCCTGTTCTAGTAACGCAAAAGCTTTGTTGTAGGCATCCATGTCAGAACATTGTATGCGCAGGCCATCGGTAATAGTTGTTTTTGTAATGAATCTATTACCCGCAATGCACGCTGTTGATGCTGAGGTTGCGGCTTGTGCTGTTGTTGCTGCTGTAGTTGTTGTTGTTGGCATTGTTGTTGTTGTTTGGAGTTAGTGTGTAGTTGTTTGGCGTATTGGCTTTTATAAATAGGCGTGTTGATAACAGCGCCTATATATTCAACGTCATCATCAGATTCGTTAAATGTCACACATCTCCTTTTAGGTGGCGATTGGCTAATGTTTGGGTCTGCGCTTCTAACCAGCTGTTGCTTAGATGTAGTTGGCAACTCATGTGAAAGCAGTGGTGGCACTCCAGATAGCCAATCATTTATTGATTTAGCATTGTGGTTGTTGTTGCTGGTGCGGGGGGGTGATGCTGCAATTGTCATTGTTGGCTTAAACGTAGGTGACGTTTGTGTTAAGTTTGCAACAAATTTCTTTTCGCAGAACAATCGAGTTGCTTTTGGCGACTGTTGGCAATACTTTCAATATATTTGTTAATGTATTTACTGCTTGGCCAGCAGTTGTTCGTGTTTTGCTGTTGCCCCTGGGAGTATGCAGCAGTTGTGGTAGTAGTAGTAAGCGTAAAGGAAGCAGTGCAAGCAGTTGTATTGATGAAAGAAGCAGTGCAACTGCTTGTTATGCATGAAGCAGTACAGGTATTTGCACTGCTTGACACAATGCGAGCAGTTTCTGTTCTATAAATAGAATTAGCGGACGACAAGCTACTGACGCTAGAATTTGGCGCCGAAAAAGTATTTGGCGCGGTGTTGTTGTTGGTGTTTATACATTTAGCGGCATTTTTGGTGTTGCTTTCTGTGTGGTTAAGGCTGGTGCAATTGTTGTTGGGTGTTTTTGCTGAGAGAACGCTATGTGCATAGTTGGTGTTGTTGCTAGCTGTTCTGCTCAGAATAGCGCAATTGTTGTTGCCTGTTTTGGATATTTGGGCAGAGTTGGGACTTTTTGTTGTTGTTATTTCTTTTAATTTAGGGTATGTGGCGTTGTTATTGGCTGAGTGAGATGTACCGTCGTCGGAGTCATCAGTAAAGAATTTAAATAACGGGGAGCTGGCCCGTTCCTCGCCTGATGAGTTTTTCGTAGGGGGTTGTTTGCGTACGAATAGAGATTTATTTACGGAATACCTGTTCGCTCGGATAGTGGCGTCAAGATCATTGCTGGAGTCATCCAGGGCGTTAATTGAAGTGTCCTCTTTCGAAAATGGGTTTTCCAGTCGTCGTGGTTTCCATGACGGCCTGATGGCTTTGTGATGGTGGAGGAAAGTCTGCATCAATCCACAGATCTATAGAGTCTCCGGAATGCATTTTTGGCACTTTTTGGCACTTTTTTGTATTTTAAGCATTTAACAAATTTAATTTAAATACTTTTTACAATTTTCACTCTATGTATTGAAGTTTTTTTTTTTTTTTTTAAAGTTCACAACTTGCCCCTTTTTTTTCACAAGTTGCCCGCCAGAAAGCAACTGGTTGGCACAATTTTATTAAGCTTGTCTTTTTTTTTTTTTTTAAAGTTCACAACTTGCCCGCCAGAAAGCAACTGGTTGGCACAATTTATTAAGCTTGTCTTATTACTAACAAACAGCAACTTATACAAGCTAGATTTACGTTAACATAGAAATAACATTAACATTTTTATAAGATTATCCTAAATTATAAGAGAAATACAAAATGAACAATCTGGCATCTCTAGTTACATTTGTCTGTTTCAAATTTGAATTTGGCGCCTCTGCACCTATTTGGCAAGTCTGACTTTTACTTATTCTAGATTTACAGTATAAAGCAATTAGTATAAAATAGTTGGCAAGTCGGTTTAAATGTAGTTGGCAATGCAGTTTTAGTTGTGTTGAAAAAATTATTATAAAATAGTGACGTCAGAAAAATTTTACTGGCAACTCCAGTATGCCATAGTTGGCAACATTTCACTTATAATATAAAAGGAAACACAAAAATAGTTTGGCAGTGTGGCAGTCGAGACATTTGGCGCCAATGAGATATTTAAATTTGAGTCTTTGAATTTGACGCGCTTTTAATTTGCGCGCTGCAGCACAAAGATTCAAAAATATTCGGCGCCAAATATCTCCAATACCAATCTGGCAACTCTAAACTAGTTATACATTCAAAAATGTAAGGCCAACACAAAATAGTTTGGCAGAGTGGCAGTCGAGTCATTTGGCGCCAACAAAATTAAATAATTTTGAATTTTTGAATTTGGCGCGCTTTTAGTTCGCGGCCAGCAGCACAAAGAAATTCAAAATTATATGGCGCCAATTGGCTGCAGTACCAGTCTGGCAATTCTTAATATTAATTAGTATTTAAAGTATTTAAATATCGAAATATCGATAGCAAGCCGGGTAGTCACATAGCGTTTCAAAATCAGGCAATTCATCGCGTGTCTCAATAGCTACTACAAAATTTTCATACGCAATAGGCAAACTTGATAATAGAATTATTATAGAATACCACGAATCATAGTTCTTTTCGTCTAGCTTCTCAATTTGATACAAATTGTTCAGTTTTCGCGAGTCTTATTTTCTTTGCACTAAAATTCTTAACTTTCCTCCTTTCTCTTTGTAATCACTGGGCCCATAACCTGTTGAGAGGGGATCTCGATCAATACCCAAAGCGTCACCAAAAAGAAAAAGAGCAACGACGTTCGTTCATGTGCAAGGTTTATTTAAGAGTAAAAAGCGCGTGCCAGTAACTCGTAGTAGGCAAACGCACGAATGAGAATGTTAAAACAGAATACATGTTAACATAAGTAAACGATTAACAGGGCTGCATTGATCAGGTGAGAATAATTTCAAATTCAACACTATCTTTCGTGGATTTGGTCGTATCTCTCCTGCTTCCACTTCAAACCCTAAATATTGAACAGATGTCCTTTGTCAAAATATCCAAAACTATTTGTAACCTTTCAAGAGCTGATTCTTTGGTTGATGCTATGATCATTATGTCATCCATGTAAACTATGACATATGAATATGCTATTTCTCCAATTGCTTTCAAAATTTCTCTCTGAAACTTAGATGGCGCATTTTAAGTCCAAAAGGGCATTGACAGGAATTCATATTGCCCATCTGAGGTACCGAATGCCGTATATTCAACGGAGCCTGGATGCATTGGAACCTGATAATACCCACTTACCATGTCTAGACATGTAAAATATTTAGCACCTCTAAGTCAACGGCAACGGAAATTTATCACAAAATCGTATTGGAATTAAGCACACGATATTCTACACACAATCTTGCTGATCCATTCTTTTTCTTAACAAGTAACGCAGGACTAGCGAAAGAGTAATTACTAAGTATAATAACTTGGCTTTTTATTAACTCACTGACTTTATTTCAGGTGATTTCTCTCTCCCTAGGACTGAAGCGGTCAGGTCTTCTTTGAACCGTTTTTGTTTGATCCATCAACCTAATCACCATTTGACCTGTGTTTACCCGCTTCAGAGAAGTTTCAGCTGTAAAAGAGTCAATATAAGTTTTCAATACAGCTTGCAATTCTTCTTTACATCATGCACCATGTACATCATCATCACCAAACACTTGCAACTTCGCCTGCAGGAGTTTACGTGGCTCGTTGCACACGCTGATCAAAGTTGGCAAGAGTCCAAGAACCACGGCTACTGCAATTTGATCTTGATCCAAGTTTTTTTATTTGGTGAGAAGCGATGTAATCAAATGACTTGCATATATTGCAAGACATTCGCCGCTGTTGGGTCGGCTATTCAGCAAATTCAAGACGGCGGCGGCCGGCGTCTCTTGGTTTTCAAAACGATGTTGAAATAATTGCTTAAAGTCAGACCACGTTATTCCACTATAACATGCATGTGTGCGGTAGTGCTTCCGTAATGGCTTTTCGCACAGCACAATATCAACGGTTGCACACCATTGCGTAGCATCGGCACCTGGCAAGTCGGCAATGAACTGCACTGCTAAGTTGCGGCTCTTTTACCGACGCTTGCAATGTTTTTGCCAACTACATAAAATTTGTGTGTTTTTGTTCCATCAGAATACGTAAATGATCCTTAAAGAATAGTTTACGCGAATTGGATCCCACTTCTGATGTCGGCGACTGGTTGTTCAAATTGTTTTCTTCCATTTTTATTATTTTAAGTTTGTTGAATGCAGAGAGTCTCTTCCCCCGTGGTCATCAGCAAGTCACCATCTCAAAACGAAAATGGACTTAGCCTAAAGTACATAATAATGTTTGGAGTTCTGTCGCCCAAAGCGACGTGCAGAAGACATATAAGTTAAACACAAATAAGCTGCACATCAACAGTCTCGGCCAGACCGATTCTAGAAAAGTCAACAACACTGGATTCCGCTATGTTGCAATCGACGTCGGTAGAATCGCCGACGCAAACATTAAAACTTAGCTCAGCTCAGGGTAGATTTGGCTTAAGTAACAAAAGAATATCCAAATAAACAACTACAGTTCTGGTAATCATCGTTTTTATTTATTCATCAAATAAATATTTAACTGGCGCCCGAGCAGGGACCGATCGCGATTACCATAGTGCAAAACGTCATCTAAGTACGCGAATCGGCTGTTAATAATTGCGATAGAACAAAACTGAATCTAAGCGTGTTAAAAACATTAGTTACCGCAAAAAGACAAAACGAATCTTGAGTGCGTAACTAAATTTTGTAGTGAAAGTAAATCTCTATCCCCATTACATAAATGGCGCCCAACAATGGGGCCCAGAAAAATATATGTTTATATATCGGTTTTATTTTATAGTTCGGATAATACTATTTCTTATACTCAATGGTCTCAATAGCTATATACGTTAAATATGGAAATCGAAATATTTGAAAATTCAAGAGTTTTTTGACCAATTTATAGTATTTTGGTGCATGAGGATAACCAATAAGTAGTTTGAAATATAATTTAACCAATTCAAACTCCAAATGCTCCAAATTTAGGATATAGTAGTTTGTGAATATACAGTAATATTCAAGCGTTGGGATGTTCTGTCCAAACAGTTATCCTTAACATTAATGATCGATGAAAGCACTGGGACAAACTTATGTTTGTTACTAAAGATAACTCTCAATGAACGGAATAGTATTCATTTAGAAAAATTTATTTAAAGAATAACCTTCAAAAAATTTTTAAGTAGTATAAATCTGCAATAGAACCAATAAAAATTCATTTAGCTGCATTTTAGGAAATAGTACTAGATTTTTTTTTGTGAGGATATAAACAATTGGGAAATAATGTCAGTAACACATAGTCCAGATATGGAAGGCGCTTCCAGTTTCTTTGCTGCAGAATTGCAAACAACAGCAAGGCAGTTAGTGAATACAGAGACTTTAATACCGCCACAAAAGTCTCACTATCGAGGAGGTAGATCGCGCAAAGGTCGAAGTTCGAGGTCGCACAAACAGCCAGGTCCCAAACTCGTTATTTTAGAGATGATTCCAATGGTCGCCTTTCCTTCGGCAGCACTGGGAATCAAACTAATTGAGGAGACTCAGATAGTGGAGTGACGAATCCTATACATTCGGCAGTACAGCTTCAACAGGAAAGCATGATGACTGAACTTACTAAGTTGATCAAAAATAGTAGAATAGTAAAATAGAATAGCTCAAATGGCGTCTCTAAATTTAAACGGTAGTAGAAATTCCAATAGCATTCCGAAACCCAGTGCAGCTCCCAGCTCTGTGGAGAACGTAAGCCGAGTTAGGTAATCAAAGTCACATTCCTTTTGACCGCAGTGTGGTGAATGCTAAAGCAGCTAGCATTTTGTCAAGTTGGCATTTAAAGTTTGAGGGGACTAAAGATTCAATGAATTGTAACGAGTTTCTATATCGTTTACATTCGTTAATAGCGCAGACATTAAGTAACGATTACGCATTGCTTTGTGATAATTTGCATTTACTTTTCGTATCAAAAGCCAGTGATTGGTTTTGGAACTTTTATAGAAAGAACTACAAATTCTCATGGCAGACATTTTGATCAGCATTTCAAAAGAGATTTGAGGATTCAAAGGACTATTTTGACTTATGGGAACTACTCAGAAATCGTCGTCAAAAAGAAAATGTATTGTTTGAAGATTACCAATTAGCAGTTGAAGAACTTATCTCTCGTCTTTCACATGAAATAAGTGAAGAGAAATTAATAGACATTTTAATGCAGAACGCAAAGAATAGTTTTAAATTCGAACTACTTCATCTGAAAATCGCCAACAGGGATGAATTAAGAGAAGAAGTGCGTAAGCATGAAAATTTTCATTCTGGTAATCCTTTTGTAAGACCAAAGTTTAGTAGAGCTAACTCGAGCTAACTAGAGCTAATTTCGGCGATTCAACGTATAGTTTTAGTATGTTGGAATTGTGACAAGACAGGTCACCGCTTTGACGATTGTATGGGTGAAAGGAGAATATTCTGTTATGGGTGTGGCATTAAAAATACCTACAAGCCTTGTTGTAGTAAATGTAACCCTTCGGAAAACCGAAATTAATGTAAATAAGTTAGATATTAGTAAGATGGGCATAGATTTAGAACCAATAGTCCATGGAAAAATAGTTTTAACAGATAATAATTTAACAATCGCTCCCAGCTTGGTACAAGAAACCAATTTAAGCAGGACCGATTAGATTTAGCAGACTGTTACAGATCGATCGAAAACCAAAAAGATCAACATTGAGACTAAGATTGTTTTGGAAAAAGGTTGAGACTGACAAAAAGAGGTTAGTTAGAGCAATATTTATGGAAACAGATAATAGACTATATACAGACATAAAAATAGGAGATCATAGTTTTACACCTTTATTGGATTCAGGAGCCACAATTAGTTGTTTAGGTAGTAAAGTTCCCATAATTTTACGACAACATGAAAAAGCTCAAAAGTGTTCGGGAAGCATTCGAACGGCTAATAATAACACATGTGCCGTCGTGGCAAAGCATAAGGATAGACAGAATTTCGTGGCATTGTTGAGGGCATCCAAATAGGCTATATGCGATGATGGCTTGGAACTATCATAATTAGCCATATATTTTTTGTTCGCAATTGCCTGTCTTTTTGAACATTGAACCAAACCTCCTCTAATTCCTCTCTATATAAAATTATGCTTTCACCATCAGTTAAAAGTTCTAATTTAATACCAGTTGTTTTTAACATCGCATCCCAAGGTAATCCAGGGATAGTATAGTATTGACACGGATCAAGACTATAAATTTCCTTACAAATTCCCCTAAAGTCTTGAAAAACATCTGCTAAGAGGAAAACATCTGTTTATAAATAGAGTTTAGCATAATCAGCCAATGTTTGGCAGTTGAATGTTTCCCAAACATTTTTCGAATGTTCATAATTCTTTATCGAACATTCTTCTTCCGTGAGATCATTGAAAAACATTTCTCTAGGGGGTAGTGCAGTTTGGTTAAGCTTTTCGTTTGAGTCAACATAGCTATAAGAAAATACACCTTTCCTGCGCATCATTTTGAAATGATCGACATCAGGAAAGTATTTATTTAAAATTTTGAAATCTGCATCATTGAGATTTTTAGCAAGGCTATCTAAGCTTGAAGGCATGAATCTTACTGAATCTAAAAACCTAAGTGAAATTCCATTTTTATTGAAATGCTTTTTATTTTTATTTTCTTCTAGCACTTCATCTTTTATTTCAATAAATTTAGATATAGAAATGTAGAGTTCTTTATTTAAAGGGATAACCTCAGTTTCCCCCTTAACTTCACAAAGCTCTTTTATAAACAAGTGCGAGTCATACTTGAAGAAATTATGAAAAATATGTGTAAAATTTGATGCCGCAAGTTACATATATTATGTGCTGCCCCTCTATATTTCCCGGTAAGGTGATCGTGATCGCGAACTTTATATTCCTCAACAGAAAATGCATTGCTACAAATATGACTTATACGAGCAGCTTTAAATGAAGATTCTTTATCTTGACTTAAATTCATTTCGACAATTTTTCCTAAATGGTGTTTATATAAATCTTTGGCCTTAGCAACAATAGATTCTACGAACTGTTTAGCAGAATCTGGGCCAACTCCAACTACAAATTCATCTAGCTCAGAGTCAAATGTGCATTTTACATAGTAACTAAATGCATATGGAGTATGCTTCCTAACTTGTACAGTATTATTACCTATTTTTTTGTTGACATTTTCTAGAATACATTCAAAATCGGCATAAACTTCAAAAGGTACATCTAACGAACGTTCAAAATTTTTAAACTCTAGGAAATTCTCACCAATGATGGGAAATGATGACACTTTTTTGCGACAACCCCCATTGTTATGCTGCTCCATAGAATCCTTTTGAGTTGTGTAGTATAGGCAAGCATTGCATACGAATTTCTTAAACTTCCGCTTGCTAAGTTGTGCGCCCATCAGTCTAAAATGAAAAAAAAAAACATTGAATTTTTATTAAATAACTAGGAAATTAAAAATTACTCATTGATGATTGATGCATTGATGCTTATGGTTGGGTTCAGTTTCTCAAAATCGCCAATTTTTTTGTAGTCTAATGGGAACTGGAGTCCAGAGCAATCTAAAACTATCCCATTTTGTTGATTTATAATGGGATCAGCGATGTTATGTGCATTTTGATTAACATTGGTCAGAGCAGCTATGATGACCCATTTGAAACAAAAATTATCCGTGTTCTCAATATTAAAAACGGCATTTTTTTTTTGGTTAGCGATTTTGGTAGTGGAAAGAATCTTGCTACTTTTAATGGAGCATACTGATTTACATTCATATCCAGAAAATTTATCTTCACCAAACTCCATCCACTTCCTTCACCTTCAAATTCGGTCATTTTTTGAATGAGACTCATCAAAAGATATCTCCGCAATTGTGTGCCTTTGTTACAATCTGCATTTTTGTAATGTGGCTAAATACGACAGAAGCATTAGGGTCTAGTGCTGCCAATTTGATGTAGGAAGCATGAAGTTCAAAATTCATTTTAATTGAATTTAGCTTTTCCAAATCTTCGATCATTTGAGTTTCAACAAATGATTTCGCTGCGTTGAGAAACTCCGCTGGTATAATATTACTCTCACATCTATTTCCATATCTATACGTTGCAATTCTTTCGGAAAACCCAGTGTCGATCACATCAAGCCCACCATTGAGAAAGACACAGCATTTATTTTTATACTTGGTAGTCCTCAAATGGTATTGAAAGTTATTTTTAGTAATATTTTCATTACAAACATTGCAGTACTTCATATTGCTTGCCACATTTGTTGTTTTATGCTTCGCCATGTGAGTCTTTAATTCAAATGTATATTTAAATTTTTCATCACGTTTGGAACACCCAAGAATTTTCTGATTTCCATGAGTTGCTACGTGGCGTTTATGGTTACATAATAACAAAGTGGACACTTGAATTCCTTTAATGGTGTGATTGTCCTTAATTGATTGATATTGTCCTTTTCAATAGCCCTTGAATGTTTTTTAATGTGGCGGTGCAAATTGAACTTATTGACGAACAAATTGGACACTTTAAGATTTCCTTCATCAGAGAAGATTTGGATGATGACGATGTTGAGGGCTCCATTATTTTATGTATTTTACTTTGTTGTTAAAATTTAAGAACAAATTGGTTTACTATAGTTTATTATAAAACACAGAGAAATTTGTTTGTAGAAACTCTGAGTTTGATAGTTTCACTTTTGACTTTAAAACTTTTATTGATGCATTGTCGAGAAAAGAGTTGAGTTTATAAACGCTTTGCTAAGCAACATTTTCTACCTTTTCAATGTGTTTTGAAACTGTATGCTATTTCATACACTTTCCCTAGCAACATTTTCTACCTTTTCAATGTGTTTTAAAAATGTATGCTATTTCATTCGCTTTCCCTAGCAACATTTTCTACCTTGTCAATGTGTTCTAAAGATGTATGCAGTTATTATCAATGAGAAAGAAACGTGATCAAAAAATCAATGGTATACATTTTTTACTATTTACGCACACTCAAGGGGGGGGGGGGGAGTAACAACACGTTCTCACTTCCGCAATTTATCTTCTCAACATAATAGATGATGCACTCATTGAAAATAAGATTGGGGAGAGGAAAAAAGAGAAAAACGGTAGGTTCTGTAAATATTGTATCTACCTAGACAACTGTCTTTAGAATGTTCAACCATCGAGTTCATATAAGGTGAGAGTCAATTGAAAGACATTTGTTTTTATTTATGTATGTATTTATATTTATATTTATATTTATAATTCTCAAAAGGTTATTTTAAAGTTATATTTAATTTTTTTTTCTTTACTTTTACTTTTAATTTTAAGTTGACAATGTTCCTCCCCTACTCCAGTTGATAATACCTTCTCACGGATGATATCAAATTCCCCATTATTGAAGGCCGCCAGAGTAGCATCTTGCATAACGTTATATTTTTTCGAAAAAAATATAAGTTTATCGCCTACTTCCAGAACAATGCAGGCTCCAAACTTGGTAGTTGTTCTAGCTGCATTTGTTATACGATACTTCTGCTCCGGTATCATGTCTTTGATTTTCAAAATAGTCTTTGACATCCTTGTGTTGAAATCCAAAATTACTGAGTTTGTTGACTGCATGGTTATATATTTATGTATTTTTCACAAAATTTTAAAATATTTAATTTTGAACAACTTTTTACTTCTACGTTTAAAGGAAATATTTTGTTGAATGACTATTGAGCTGACTTGTGGTTCTTTTATATCACAATTTCTAGCTTGGTGTATTGAAAAAACGTGACAAAATTAAAAATTTATATTCTCATTTAAATATTTAAATGTATGCTAATGATCTGTTCATGCACCTGGAAAGAAACCTTGTTGGAATTTTCATAGATCAACCCCATATCGTGTATGCTATTAATTTAAAAATGTTATTTAACGTGTTTCATCGTGTTTTGTACTAGTCTAACCCTTTGACGCTAATTTTATTAACGTTTCAACAGGATGATAGTTTTTCTTAGGGATTCTACACAGCTAACAGTGGAAATGTCTGTACGTGAGTCAACAATTTTCCTTGGGGAACCTACATAGGCTACTCCGGAAATGGCTGTACGTAAAAAGAAAAAATCCCCCCTCAAAATGTATGCTAATGATCGTATCCCAAAATTAATGATTCTATGCAAATTCTGATTATACACCTGGAAAGAAATCTTGTTGAGTTTTTCATAGAACAACCCAATTTCGTGTATGTAATGAATTTAAAAATGTTATTCAACGTGTTTTATCGTGTTTTGTACTAGTCTGACCCTTTGACGCCAATTTTATTAACGTTTCAACAGGATGATAGTTTTTCTTAGGGATTCTATATAGCTAACAGCGGAAATGTCTGTACGTGAGCCAACAAGATTTCTTAGGGGTCCTACATAGCTAACACCGGAAACGTCTGTATGTGAGAAAAAGAAAATATTCTCTCTCTCTCACAGGGGAAACTCAGCCCTTAAACCTGATTGGTAGTTATACACACAGAGAGTAAACCTAACCCAAAACAGGTTCTGCTGTCGATCTTTTTGAATTTAGTTAGTAGTAAAGAGAGCGAGAGAGAGAAGTGGAAAAAGGTTGTTGATCGCTGGTGTGAGTCAATAAGAGAGACAGGAAAATGAGAGAGGGAAAAAGGTGGTTTGGAGCGGTGGTGTGTGTCAGTGCTAGAGACGGGAAAAAAGAGGGAGAGAAAAATATTAATAGAGAGAAAAAATGATAGAGGGGAAAAAAAGAGAAAGGGAAAAATATTGGTAGAGGGAAAAAATGAGAGAGGGAAATTTTCATAGGGAAAAAATTAGATAGTGAAAAAGGTGGTTTGGATCGGTGGTGTGAGTCAACGAAAGAGAGGAAAATGGTATAGGGAAAAAAAGGGAAATTTCCTTCAAGTCCTCCGCTCACATTGCTAACTATTTTTGAGGGATATTTTTCATCAGCGAAATTTCCTCCTCTCCTTCGCTCACATTGCTCACCTTTTTTGCACCCCCAATTACTAACTACTTACTATCATTCCTAGAACAGAACATCTAGATGATATGCAAAAATTAGATCTTGATAAATTAGTAAAATAATATCCGCAACTCTTAGCAGACCCAAACGAAAAACTAACATACGCGACCAATGTTCAAGCAGAAATCAAAACCTCAACTGATTCCCCAATATATTCAAAATTCTATCAGTTCCCAATGTTTTTAAAGAACGAAATGAACAAACAAATTCGAGAGCTGCTAGATAACGGCATTATTCGACCTTCACGGTCACCATATAATTCACCAGTGTGGATAGTTTCAAAAAAACTAGATGCATCTGGAGAAAAAAAATATTGAATGGTGATACAATATCGAAAACTCAACAAATCCAACTTTTTTCTGTCCTTGACCTTAAGAGCGGATCCCTTCAGATTCCGCTAGAACCGCCATTTGGACTAAAAAATGCACCTTCCATTTTTCAACGTGCGCTTGAAGATATCTTAAGAGATCACATTGGAAAAATTTGCTACATTTATATTGACGAAATAATAATTTTCAGTAAGGATACACAATCGCACACGAAAAACCTCTAAACAATATTCCAAGCTCTACGACGGCCAACATTAAATGTCAATTGGACAAATGTAAATTTTATAAGAACAAGGTCGAATTTCTAGGATTCGTTGTTTCTGACAAAGGCATAGAGACAAACACAAACAAAGCGATAGCCAATTGTCCACAATCCAGAACATTAAGTGATCTAAGAGCTTTCCTAGGACTAGCAGATTATTGTAGAAGGTTCATAAGAGATTTCGCTAAGTTAGCTAAACCACTTAGCTATCTTTCAAGAGGGGAAGATGGACGAGTGTCCAAAACAGAATCAAAGAAAAAATTAATAAAAATGAATCAAGATGCAATAGAAGCTTTCAGCAAAATCAAGAATTCCTTTGTGTCCGATGAAGTTATTTTTCAATTCCCCGACTTCAACAAAGAATTTCAACTAACAACAGATGTTTCCGATTTCGCCATAGGCGCCTTATTATCACAAGGACGCTTTCCAAAGCAGAAGAGAATTATGTCACTAATGAAAAAGAGATGCTACCAGTAATTTGGGCATTGAAAGCCCTCAAAAACTACCTGTACGGTAGAGCAAAAGTAAAGATTTTTACAGATCACCAACCGCTAACTTATTCACTCAGTAGTTGGAATACAAACCAGGTAAAAGTAATGTGGTGGCAGATGCTTTATCAAGACCTAGTCAAATTAACTCAGTTACATCAAACCAAATAGTGCTGAAAGCTCAGGAGAAAGTTTAATTCACAGTGTAGAAATCCCTATTTATGCTTTTAGAAAACAAATCTTTATTAAAAAGAACGATTTAATTAGTTATAATTTCGGTATTCCATTCCCAACATTCCATAGATACTATCGAACAGCCAACTTACAACGAAAAGGAATTACTGACCATCTTAAAAAAATACCTTAATCCATATGTTGTAAACGGAATCATAACATCTGAAGATGTTATGGGACAAATACAGAGAATCTATCCACTACATTCCACAAACTATAAAATCAGATTTACGTCACTACAGGTAAAAGATATCTTAACAGACACCGAACAAGATGAAAAAATACTTAAAGAACACAACAGGGCTCATCATGGCATGACAGAGAACAAAGGCAAATTTCGAAAAAATTGTACTTTCCCAAGATGAAAGAAAAAATAAGAAACTTAATTAAACAATGTAGAGTATGTAAAGAACAAAAATATGACAGACATCCACCAAACCCATAACTAAAAGAAACACCAATTCCTCAATACCCAGGACATATTATTCATATAGACATCTACTCAAAAGAAAAAACATTAGTATTGACAGCAATAAACAAATTTTCAAAATAAGCCCAGGGAAGAATCCTAAAATCCAAAGCAATTAAAGACATTAAAGATCTTTTACACGATATTGTATTCTACTATGGAGTACCAAAGTGTATAGTAATGGATAACGAAAAATTGTTGAATTCAGACTCAATAACCTTCATGCTTAGAGATCAATTAAATATAGACCTTTATAAAGCTCCACCATACATAGCTCCACCATACAAAAGCTCAGTCAATGGGCAAATTGAAAGATTTTACTCTACTTTGTCCGAAATAATGCGATGCTTAAAAATTATGCAAGAACATAGCAACTTCAAAGAATTATTAGATAGGGCAATTTACGAGTACAATTCCTCAATTCACTCAGTAACAAACTAGACCCCCTTTAGACATATTTTTTGGAAGAAACATTACTACCGACCCAGAGAGTTACGAAAAATCAAGACAAAATAATACCGAGAAATTCAAAAATAAACATGCAAAAGACCTACAAAACCATAATAAAGAACGGGGACAAATACAAAACTGCACTAACGGACAGGAAATTTTTAAGTAATCACACTCTTAGGATCCAAACTAGATACAAGAAAAAATATTAAAAAAAGACAAGGGAACTACTATACTAACCGAGTCAGGAAAAATAGTCCATAAAAGTAATATGAAAAACAACAATTCGCTATCAACAAATTACTGACAATTTTAAGGTCAAGTTCGTGCTTCATGGAAACTTTTAATTTTACCGATGCCCAAACCATTTCCATCAACAAAGGAGTGGGTAAACTACAAATCTCCACCATAACCATCTCTCACATCACTGAGCAAAACCAAATAGAAAATGCCATCAATTCCTTATCACGCTATACTGAGAATGAGTTAAAAAACAATCATCTGTATCCCACCTTACACCATGAAATAACACAAACATTCACCACATTTCACGCCACAACATCCTCATTGAATCCTAGACACACGAGATCCAAAAACTGCATAGGTTCGTAGGTTCATAAACTGATCACGATGACCTAGTAATGTGAACTCAAAATATATATGATTTTGTGTCAAACAATAATCAACAAACAGTTGGAACAATGAATAAATAAACTTTACGAAAACATCTAATAGCTTAACGTACTCAATTAAAAAGGACAATTTTTTCACTAATGAAATTTCCATAAATTTTCAAAATCAAATAAGACTAATAAAAGAAGAAGGCATGCCGTTCAGTGGGCAAGAATTAACATAGTAAGCTCAGTACTACTAAGTGAAGAAGAGTTAATAGTAATTGCCGATACTTTTAAAGACCAAAACTTAACTCCACTTTCAATTGAAGAAATGCTGGAATTTTCTAATGTCTCTGTTCTACATAACAAAACAACTCTCATCTATTTGGTAAAAATACCTGTTCTTGATAAATTAAACTTCCAACATATCTTGATTAAACCAGTTGTAAAAGATAATAGAATCATTCATTTAAAACGAAACGAATTTTTTTTGATAAAAAACAAATATAAAAATTTCATGTCATAAAAATAAAATTGTTAATGTAAGTAACACTAAATTTTTACCAAAACTAGTAAACTGCTTTAGGACACATTGCTACTTCAGCAACGTGGACCATCTAAGCGAAATAGACGAAATTGATAATGAACTCATACTTCTCAACAACTTCAGCGGCAACTTAACCTGGAATGGAACCACCTAATGCGTTAAAGGAACTTACCTTATACATTTCTACAACGACTCCATTAACATCAACGAGCAACAGTTCGACAACATTCAGTTGACCATCTTGAAGCCAGAAGTTCCGATTATCCAGATGACACCTGAAGAAATGAAAAGAGTAAAGGTGTTGACTCTGCAGTCACTGGAGGCACTCCACGTCAATAACATCAGACAACTGCATAACCTCTCAACGCAATCATCTATCAATTGAATCGTATTGGTTACCTCATTCCAGCTAGCCATCGTCGTCAGTTAAAGGCTCTCTCTGCCACGAAGGAAGAAAAAACTTGTTACACTACAAGTAAGCTAGATTTCACTGCAAGTTACCTCCGAAGATGGGAAAGTGTCAAAACCTCTGACAACACGGGAGATGCCACGTGGACTTCCCCAGTTTCCAATAAACGACGTTCCGTATTTTTATACCCTCTGAGGGGTATATTGGGTTTGTCAGAAGTATGTAACAGGCAGAAGGAGACGTGGCAGACTCCATTCAGTCAATACAAGTTTGTTTCCTTTTTTTGATGCCACGCCCCATTTTTCCACAATTAATAAAAAACCAGATATACCTCGTAAAAAATACATGTTTTTGGCGAATATCTCGGTAACTATAACACCTAGGAACTCCAATTTTGGTATGCAGGTAGCTTTTTGCAATATAAAGACAATGCCATCAAAAATTTGTGGATGCCACGCCTCCTTTGCCCACCAAAAGCACAATTTCTTTGTAACTTTGCAAGCGGCTGGCTCACTTATTTTTTAACGTATAGTTTTGTAACTTAGCATTTACTTGTAGACAAATAATTTCAAACGATTGTGAAAGTTTCATTAAAATCTTACTATTATTAAAAAAGTTTGTCATACAAACTTAAATATTTATCGCAATTGCAGAGCACTGCTTTCGTTTAAGATGCAATGTTTACAAGCAGTGCACAAGCAGTGCTTTTGTATTTAAAACTTACTCACTGCACTGCTTGTGTGTATAAAATTTACGCAGTGCACTGCTTGTAAGCAGTCCAAAATGAACTCATATAATTGGAGGCGAAGCTCAGAGGGTATTACACGGTCGGCATGCCCGACTGACATTTTCTTTCTTGTTAAAAGTCTACTTGAGGACAAGTAGAATTTAAGAGGAGAAGAGTTAAACACAAATAAGCTGTACATCAACACTAATCAAAATTCACAATTTCTGTCGCGGTCAAGAACCCGCAACAACATCTAAATCTCATCAGTCTCGGCCAGACCGATTCCAGAAAAGTAAACAACACTGGATTCCGCTATGTTGCAACCGACGCGTCGGCAGAACCGCCGACGCAAACATTAAAACTTAGCTCAGCTCAGGGTAGATTTGGTTTAAGTAAAACAGTCACAAAAGAACATCCAAACTACTACAGTTCTGATAATCATCGTTTTTGTTTATTCATCAAATTAATATTTAACTTATACAATAGAATGCGCTTAGGACCGAACGGTCAAAGCGTCAAAGTGCTTACTCTGCAGATCTCACGCTGCAGGCCAGTACAGTATTAGTGTGAATACTCTAACATTATTTGAGCATATGACGACTTCATATGTAGTATACACTACAATACGATGGGCATATGCTTGTATATAAGTGTATATGTATATATAATGAAATATTCATTAATTCATATCAATAAATAATAAAATATTAATTTATTTTAATTTATATTCATGTATGTATTTTATTTGTCAAAAGTCAACTTAAAAACTAACTACAAGATTTGTGATCTGGGCACAGCAAACCTTCAAAGCTCGGCTGCTGTTTGCTTACATTTGTTTACTTATTTCGATTCTGTTAGTTTACATTTGAGTTCTATAAGTTTACATTTGAGTTCTGCATTTCTTGCATGTGTCTTTGATAAGCTTTGAAAAGGTGATGTGTCTTCGATAAGCTTTTGGAAAGTGAAGCTTTGCAAAAGATCGTTTGTGTTTATGACGGATTTGTTATATTCTTATGGCAGATATGTCACTCCCCCACCCTTTAGATTTAAGCTTGTCCTCAAGCGTTTATGTTTGGATATAATTGTGGTGTTGGGGTTTCAATGGAGATAACTTCTGCAACTGTTTCTAAATTAGTTTCTTTTTCTATTTCTTTGTTAATTGTTTGGTTTATCTTTGTTGTCTTTGGAGTTAAATATTTAATTATATTATTTGGTGTTGTTTTGCATTTCTTGTAGATATAAAATATGAAACTTATGGCTAGTGTGAATAAAATGATTATTAATAGATTTTTATAAAATGTGTTGTTCTTATTACTACACAAAATTATTTCTTTAATTTCTATCTGTAACATTGGTTCAATTTTAGTTACATTATGTTCAGTGAATATTAGATTTGTGTATTGTTGAATATTATTTGATATTGAAACTTCTTTAAGTTTCGCAGTACAGTTAAATACTTTAATAATTTTATTATTCTCAATGTAAATTTCTTGACTATTACAGTTTTGATCAAGTTTTCATGTAATTAATATAACTTCAAATCTGTACTACTAACTATTCTATTCATAACCCGTTTCGAGTTTTATGTTCTTCATATAATAACATTTATCGTGATGTATGTAATTCTTCAACTACCACTTCTCTAAAATCTTCACTTCTCAGTCATCTTTCTAGTTTATAGATTATTTTAATTATGTTTATGCTTAGTAACTAGTATTTGTATTTGTTTAATGTTTATTGTTCGCGACTTTCCCGGTTCGCGCGTTAACAAGCCCTTGCTTGGTGTCGTATGGGCCACTTGAAAGTACTGCGTTTAGTACTACTTCAACGTCCAATATAACAAATAATACACATCAGTACACATAAATTTTGTATTGATTAGAATTTTCTTTGCATAAAGATAAATAATACATTAGAAGTATTATTTGCAATATTTACTATCAATTAAAAATATATTTTTTTAAGTATTATAATACCCAGAATAAGAGATTCGATTAATGCTTATTACACTTATTTATTCAGATTATTCTTATTGCTATCGTGCAGACACATCTGTTGACTCGAAGCATCACCGGAATCAGAGAGAGAAAGATCTTCCATCTGTTTCAGAGTGGCATTTTGGATATGCTCTAAATACTACCATAGATGCTTAAAATTATGAAACGAACACGATATAACATAAACCATCGATACAAATACTTTACAGTTTGGCCGTCCTGACAAGGGAATCGGCCTGGATTCCAACAGGGAATAATCCTGGGAACAATATGTAAGTTTGGGTCATGTTGCTGGCTAGAGAATTAAATTTGCACACAATGAAGTTCTCACAACTTCATCGTACAATAAGACGCCTTTTTGCGAAATTTTGTTGTTTTTGAGATATTGCAACCAAACTCCAAGGTTAGGTTAAGATCGGACCTAAAAAATTGACTTTCAAATTTTATTTTTTACACAATGGCATCTACTTACACTATTTTAAGAATTGGTAAATTTTATAATAAGCTTGTTTCAATTATGATGAGACACCATTTATCGAGATGCAACTCTGTAAGTTTAAGTTACTATCGATAATTCGGTGCATCGCGATGTCTTTCGCTTGCTAAGTTAAACATTTTTAATATCACAACATATAAATAAAGATAAGGTTTCAATATACAAAGTTAATGAACTTTTCACATATTATGAACATTTAACTTAGTGCATTATTACTTCGTTTTAATTAAACTAAATACTTGTATTATAGATATGCGCCCCCACATATTTTGGTGTCAGAAGTGGGATAAATGTTGCAATTTGTGATAAATACATAATCGAGATATTGAAAACTATGAGTTAAAAATTGCAAACATTTTCATTAAAACATTACTGACTGTGGTAGCATTTCTTATGAATCACTGAATTTCTTATAATTTTGAAATTCCATGCAATTGTGGAAGCGCGAGGGTAAGAGCGAGACAACTAGTCGTATAGTGGCATTGGGCTGGAAGCTCGAAAAAAGGAGAAACTGTAAGTTTGGCGTGGCAGAGGTTGGATAGCGCACAATTTTACAGTTAGCAGTTGAATATTTTTTGCGGGCAGAGGCTGAATACAAAAAAAAAATGTAGTCGCAATCGTCGGAGCATTGAAGTTGAAAATTTTAAGATTAATATTCACCAGCATGCGTAGTGTGTGCGCAATAAGAAGCAGCGATAGAAGAAGAACTTGGAGTTGTAATACTGAAGCTTACGTAAGGTGTAATATAAAATCATCAGTCTTAATAAAGTCAAATTAAAGACATTCATTTTTAAATATTGATTTGTACATTTTTACTGTTGATGCTATTGCTAAAATTTTGTAAATTAACGTATTAATTAACGGTGACCAGCTTGAAAGATTTCGAGAAAATTCTGGATGCTTTTCACAGAGAAAAGAAGACGAACACTGAGCTGCTGCAGAAATTTGTTTTTGAGTCAGTAGGTGAACAAAACAAACGGAAACGTTTGCGTGCTTTGCAAGGCTATTAAAAAATCGAATATCAAACGAAATGAAACAATTGTAATTTCAACTACATTACAATTTATTTGGTGGACTTTGGTCGAAACGCGGAAAGGCGATTGGTTTGTGCGTGCGGTGATAACGAAATCGAGATTATAACTGACTGGCACAACAGCTGTGCAGTTACATGCAAACATTCGAAGACTTACATGCTAGCTTAAGTATAAGAGAACTATAATACAATGTAGACAAATTCAATATGTTCAGTTCACTTTTCTAACAACAATTTTGGGTTTCTATTATGCTAACTATGTATACAAGTATATGCTCCAACATTCCCGCCACCTTGAAGGGATCGCCTTCAAACCAATAGTAGCCTCGCCAGCTTGTGTCCTGGGCGGTTTGACATGACCATGGCAGTCTCATCGCCGGCCACCATGTTGCATCGTCCTCCTTCTGGTCGATTGCCTCCGGAAATCCTTTCCCCTGATTGCTCGTCCCCACGAAGTACGTCGCTCTGTCCAAGATCAACCGAGCGGGGATGCCAGGTCGAGAAATGAAGCTGTTTAAGGTGCAAACAAAGGCTTTAGTAAACAAATCGATAATAAATTCTATGTGAACAGCCTTTGAAACAAAACATACGAGCACCGAAATATAAATTTTTATAGGGGGCTCGTCCGATAGTTCGTATCGAAACCTTTATGGGACCACAAAAATTGATCTCAACGACATAAGCAAACCGAACAGCTGATAAGCGATCTGCCGGCAAGGTACCTATTATTTGCACCACCAGCTTCGGTTTATACCTAGAGCAATGGAGGCACTTTCGCAGTAACAGAGTGCATTCTATTCGACCATTTTTGACACAATTCCCAGTCAATTTAACCATATACGAAATTTGAAGCTCACAAACCTTAGACTCGCTCTTATTAAGCCAAACGAACTGTCTAAGTTCATGTCTCCAAGGTACTTTATTAGTCATCTTATGGATGACTGCAACTTGATTGGCCACAATTGTCGCTACAAATGAAGGGAAAGTATATCTCCAATGTGGTGCGATTTCTGATTCAGTCAAGAAATTCACACTCTCGATTCGATATCGGTCGAACTTATATTTAATTGCAGACCATAACTGGGCTAACGGGTACGCTTGACACAACTCGAGTCTGGATTTCGACTGTGTTTCAAATGAAGCTACCTCTGCCTTTACAGTTTTCGAGTCGTCATCATTGATCCCCAACAATTTCTTGTTTTCGCCTTCTTTAAAAAAACCATTTTGATAAATGAAATTTTCCCGAATCCAAAATTTCGGGCACCAGACTACTTTAATGTCTGCCGTGAGGGCATATCGGTTCAGACGAAACCTACAAATCGAAAAAATTAGATCACTCTGAATAGTAGGTACGAGTACACTAATTTCAGATCTCAGGACGCTGGTGTGGATTGACCAATTGCGGTCCTGGTGGAACTAAAATACCTTGGACTGACATGTAACCAAGTTCGAGATACTTTTTCATACAATTCAAATGCATTTCTTTGAGGTTTGGCACTTGGGTTTCAGTTTTGAGTTACATGCTGACCCCAAAGTGTCCAATTAATAAAAGCATATGCTCTGTAGAAATAATTGTTTTTGGGATAGCCTCTTTCTCCCAAAACCGATCTACACGAGGATCAAGCTTACACTCTTTTCTAGGTTGCATGATTGCGCAGCATAAAGGGCTTTTGGTAAGCAAATTCTTACACCTCCCTGATGCTACCCAACCAAACAATGTTTTTTGCAGTACTGGACCATTCTTAGCCAATCTAATTTTTCCAGTAAATAACAAGTCGAACAAGAAAGAAATGTCAGTCGGGCATGCCGACCGTGTAATACCCTCTGAGCTTCGTTTCCAATTATATGAGTTCCAATTGGAGCAGCTGCTGCAAGATCTTAACATGCACACATATTTGTATGTCTATCTCGCTCACACGTTTTTCGTTTTCGTTGCTTGAGTGCACAGCTCAGTGCAATGCATGTGGCTATGCCTTGCTTGAATGTAACGATTTTCGTTGTTTGAGAAACTTTTTTTATTTATAGTCCGATTTTAATGAAATTTTTACTAAAGTTTGATATTATTTGTCTGCAAATAAATGCTAAGTTACAAAACTATACGTTTAGAAATAAGTGAGCCCGCCGCTTGCAAAGTTACAACGCAATTGTGCTTTGGGTGGGCGAAGAAGGCGTGGCATCCAAAAAATTTTGATGGCATTATCCTTATATTCCATCCTGTAACCTGCATGCCAAAATTGGTGTTCCTAGGTATTATAGTTACCGAGATATTCGCCAAAAACATGTATTTTTTCGAGATATGTCTGGTTTTTCGCTAATTGTGGGCGAATGGGGCGTGGCATCAAAAAAAGGAAACAAACTTGTATTGACTGACTAAATATGTGGTCGATACTGACTATAACGGTTATTGTAGCTCTTACCATCTCTGAGATCTGTTTGTTCATACGGACAGACGGACAGACGCACAGACTGACAGACGGACATGGCTATATCGACTCGGCTGTTGATGCTGATCAAGAATATATATACTTTATGGGGTCGGAAACGACTCCTTCTGCCTGTTACATACTTCTGACAAACCCATTATACCCCTCAGAGGGTATAAAAACGAGTCTGCTCCCAGTAGTAAGTCTATTTGCTGGGGTTTGTAAAACTCAGGGTCAGCCAGATCAACATTTGAAGGAATCCTCCACCGATGAATGGGAAGATTCCTATCTGGCTGCCTGCTAGAAATCAAGTCTAGCACCCAAAACTCGGTGCTGAACTGGTGAGCATTCACACGTGATGGTCGCAACTTCGCTGTTCGCGACCAATCTCGACTGACCAACTGATCTAACGCTTAAACACTTGCTCTTGCGCTTAAGTCGCAATTTCTGAGCTAGGTGTTCCGTCATCAGATTGACTTGAGAACCTGAGTCTAACAAGGCTCTTGCGTTCCGACTGTTACCAAATCCGTCACGAATAGAAACCACCGCAGTTGCAAGTACGACCTGATTGACATTACTTTTAATATGGTTCACCTGATCGACATTACTTGCAATATGGTTCACTTGAGCAGGATTTACAGTTACTTGTGGCGGCTTAACTGGCGCGTATTTGTGAAGAAGAGTGTTGTGAGGCTGAGAACAAACTCTACACTTCGACGCAGTGCAGCTGGACACTCTGTGCCCCAAATACAAGCAATTGCAAAGTTGACTCGACCTTACGAACTTAAATCTTTCGTCAACTGGCAACGCTGCGAACCCTTGGCAACTTCTAATCAAATGATTGGCTCTGCAATAATGGCACATGGGTTCTGCTTGCTTTTCCACCTTAGTGCACGCAAATGAAGATTTGCTGCTTCTCTCAAGCTTTATTTTACACTTTTGTTTTAGTCTGGACTTTGAACTTTCTTCAGCCGACAAATGCTGATATCGTCTGTTCAAAGCCACAGCGCAGTCTGACCATTTCGGCAGCATGTTATAATCTAACTGCTCCTCATACTTAGATTTCGTGACAGAATCTACCTTGGACATTACTATAAGTATTAGAATTGCATTCGCGAAATCTTGCTCGTTTCCAACTGACATTAACGAGTCGAAAATTGCTGAAACCGAGTCTACCATTGTGCGAATACCTATTGCCGATAGCTTGGTCATCGGCTCAATATCGAACAGCTGGGCGAGAGTTTCAAAGAATATGAGGCATTTATTGTCGTAAACTCGACTCAGGATCTCTAATGCTTTTGGATAGTTTGCATCAGAGTCCTGGTACCCTCTAATGGTACCTAAAGCCTCGTCCGATAAACACGATATCAGATGGTTGAACTTTTCTAAATTTGACAGTGAGCGATCAGAATTTACCAAACTATCAAATAGACTAATGAATTGCCTATATTCAGAGTGTTTACCACTGAATTTGGGCAACTGAAGTTTGGGCAAATGAGAACGGTAAGAAACTGGAGGGGGGTTCTCCGATACTTGGTGTGCACTAAGAGCAGCCATATATGAAGAGCGGGCAAGAATACATGTTTACTCAAGCATCGCACGGCTAGTATTGTCAGGATCTATTGTATCAATTTCTGACTGTAGATCCATCGCCTTGGAAATATACGAGTTAAGAATATCTAGCCGGCACTGTATCTCAAATTTGCTTGGAGCCACCATTTTATTAATAATATCTGACGCTCAATATTGCTTTCAACTTTTTCTAGTTTGACAAACAATTGTGTCAAACGGGCAGGGCACTAAGGCAATTTTCTCCATCAACAACAAGGGTCTCATTTGGGTTTATAATACTACTATAAGGGGGTAGAGAGATAACATCAACTCTAGCGTAAGCGTATGTAAAGAAGCGCTGCTAATTAACGAAAACCACAACGAAATCGACTTAGCAAAAGATCTGCGCAAGATAATCAACTGATTATCGATAATCGGTTGATTAAGTTACTATAAAGTATATGACAGCACACGATAGTAAAGATAGCAAAGGTAACACGCTCGCGCCAGTGTATTATGAGTTGCGATGCTGTGGCGGCAACAAAAAAACACCCAATTAAGAAACTGATAAAGATAATCAGCTGAGTAAAGTTAATCAAGAGTATAAGTCCAATGCAGGTGGCTGCACTCGAAACGAACAGCAGCAGCGGGAGTAAAGCACAAAGAGAAATACTAACAGTTACTCTGCGTTGACGACACCTAATTGTTTGCAGCTACTTTGAACATTTGTATGTACATGCATATATATATATATATTTGCAGTTGCTTTATATGTACATATGTCTAAGCGGCGCCAAACACAAATCAACGGAATTAATGCAATCCAAAATTGACACCAATTACTGCATGCACATATGTATGTATGTAAATGGCAATTGCGCGCCTTTACTTGCTTATGTATGTATGTGCAAGCAGTGATTAGCGGAAAGACAAAGGTCAAAAAAACCACCACCGTTTTATATATGTCGATATAACGAATAACGGAATTACAAAAAAACGGCAATGTTGGCAATGATTAAAACAATGTTTACTTATATGTTTCTTATTATTTATTTAAGATTTTTTGCTTCGAATAGGATATTAATTTATGTATGTACATATATAATTCAGTGCCGAAACGCAATGTCATTAACGTGCAATAAAAGGGGAATTTTAATTTTTGTGGTGTATGTTCACTCGCACTTAATTATTATACACTGACTCGTTTGGGCACTGTTACCTGATCATCGGAAGAGTCGCTCAAGGGCTCAATTCTGGACATTTCTCCTGCAGCTGGGTACGGGGGGATTGACAGGCTTCGAATGTCCACACACCAAACTCCAACTCCAGACAGCAGCAGCAACAACAACGTAGCAAACGACCGAACCGTGGCACAATTCACCAAGCCTTGAAATTGTCTATCTATTATAGACCAACGAAAGCGATCGAAAGTCCCTGCTCGGGCGCCAATGAAAAATCGAATATCAAACGAAATGAAACAATTGTAATTTCAACTATATTACAATTTATTTGGTGGACTTTGGTCGAAACGCGGAAAGGCGATTGGTTTGTGCGTGAGTTATAAGTTGGGGAACACTCCTGGGGTGATGTCCAAGGTAGTTTGATGATGAAATGTATTTATATGTGTCGAAGCAAACTATGTTGCTGCATACTGTATGTGTGTATGGGTATTCTGGTTTTGC
Organism: Drosophila tripunctata; assembly: GCA_035047385.1. Lineage (NCBI taxonomy): Eukaryota > Metazoa > Arthropoda > Insecta > Diptera > Drosophilidae > Drosophila > Drosophila tripunctata. The sequence continues at coordinate 43,263 of JAWNPS010000235.1, read as the reverse complement.
GCATTTCACCAGAATCACATTTTTCATCAGAATTTGAATTTTGTCGCTTTAAGCGCGACTACAGCGCTACAACGCTGTCGTCGAGTGTGGTTCGGTGCGAGGCAGAGAAACGAAAAGGAGTTAGTTCGATTTTGAATCGTGAAGCCTGCGCACCGAAACTCGCTGCGCTATTAGTTAAAGCCATGGAGAATAATAACGACGCTCCGACATCAGAAGTGGGATCAGCACCACCTCCTGCATTCTCAGAGGATCAGTGGCGCATAATTTTACAAATGCAGAACCAGAATCTGCAGCAGACTCGTGGCGTCACTTTGCCTAATTTTTCTCTGACACTGCAGGTGCAGATGAATCAAAGTGGTCCATCACAGCTGACATTATATTAACGAAGCAGCCCCTAGATGGAAGCAGACTCATCATAGCACTAAGTGAAGCTATGGTGGGCAGTGCCTCACAGTGGCTAACTCAAATTGCATATCCCGGCATTAAGTGGATTGAATTTAAGGAATTATTCCTCCGCCGCTACGAAAATAGTCAAACGCCGTCGGCAATGTTTCTAAATCTACTAAACAGTCGCCCAACTAACGGCGAATGTCTTGCGGTTTATGCTAGCCGTTTGGTGACCACTCTAACTTCCAATTGGAAAAACAAAAACATCGAAGAAATTGCTGTGTCAATTGTGCTCGAGCATTTAGCCAATGTGGATAACCGCTTGGAACGGATTGTGTTCACGTCAAAAGTTGAAACTAGAAGTGACTTGCAATCCGAACTAGGCGCATTCACCTTTAAAAAACATCGTAATGCCGACCGTGATGACGACTCCGGACCTGGACCTGACGCCAAGAAGAGGAGAATTTCGACAATAGAGTGCCATTTCTGCGGCAAACCAGGACATAAATTTGCTGAGTGCAGAGCCAAAATGCGACAAAAGGGCGACGGGACATCTCAGCGAGACAAGCCAACTGTTACTTGCTTCAAGTGTGGCCAGCCTGGACACTTCGCAAATCAATGCTCGAAAAAGGAACCAGCAAGTACACAGGGAGCATTCCAACGGAAGACTGTGAACCAGTGTTTTGTACCAGAGCCAACTGGAGTGATGATGCTGCTCGGTGAGACTTACCCAATTTCTTTTGATTCTGGCGCGGAGTGCTCACTCATTAAAGAGAAAATATGTAGTAAGCTAGCTGGTAAGCGTTTTAACAGCACTATCATGCTAAAAGGTATAGGCGATGCTGGCATATATAGCACCTTACAAATATTAAGCCAGGTCAGTATAAATGAGAACGCACTTCAAATATTGTTCCATGTAGTGCAAGATAATCATTTGAACAGCGACATTGTTATTGGCCGCGAAATTCTTAAACAAGGATTTAGTGTCACTGTATCACAAAACAAGTTTGAAGTAGCAAAAGCCAAAGCCGTAAATATTTGCTCGATAGATAGGGAACCAGTTGACCTTACAAATCTTGATACCGAATTGTGCGGAACTGATAAAAACAAACTAATAAAAATGCTTGAGAATTACTCCACTGCTCTTGAAAAGGGGACACCATCCACACGAGTCACGACAGGGGAAATGAAAATTCGCTTGATTGACCCAACCAAAACTGTACAACGCCGGCCCTATAGACTTAGCCCTGAAGAAAGAGACATTGTCCGAGAAAAGTTAAGTGAGTTACTTAAATGCAACATCATTCGACCCAGCTGCTCCCCTTTCGCTAGTCCTATGCTGCTTGTCAAGAAAAAAAATGGTACAGACCGACTTTGTGTCGACTACAGAGAGTTAAACTCTAACACAATCGCAGACAGGTACCCTTTGCCGCTCATTAGCGACCAGATCGCTAGGCTGCGTGGCGCGAATTACTTCACGTGTCTTGATATGGCGAGTGGTTTCCACCAAATTCCTATCCACCCTAATTCGATAGAATACACTGCATTTGTGACCCCGGATGGTCAATATGAGTTCCTGAACATGCCGTTCGGACTCAAAAATGCGCCATCCGTTTTTCAACGGGCAGTCATGCGTGCCTTGGGTGACTTGGCCTATTCATACGTGATTGTTTACATGGACGATATCATGATCGTGTCACTCACAGTCGAGTTAGGATTGGAAAGGTTAAAACAGTACTAGACATTCTCACAGATGCTGGATTCATTTTTAATGTTAACAAATGTAGCTTTTTAAAAACAGTCGTTCAATCTCTGGGATATGAGGTAAGAGCAGGGGAAATTCGACCAAACTCGCGAAAGATTGTTGCGTTATCATCGTTACCACCGCCACAGACGGTTTCTGGTGTACGACAGTTTATTGGTCTTGCATCCTATTTTCGCAAATTCGTACCCGGATTCTCTCAAGTCATAAAGCCGTTGTATTCCCTAACATCAGGAAGGGAAAGTTTTGCGTGGAATACTGAGTTGGAAAGCATTCGCAAGAAAATTGTGACTATTCTTACAAACGAACCAGTTCTGGTAATATTCGATCCACAATACCCTATAGAATTACACACCGACGCTAGCTCAATCGGATTTGGTGCCATGCTTTTACATCGGATAAACAATAAGCTTCACGTTGTAGAATATTTTAGCAAAACAACTTCGCCAGTCGAGTCTAGGTACCACTCTTATGAGCTTGAAACTCTGGCAGTATTTGCATCCGTTAAACATTTCCGTCACTACTTGCTTGGCAGAGAATTTGTGGTTTATACAGATTGTAACTCGTTAAATAAATATAATGTATATATAAATAAAAATTATAAAATATGTATAAATAAAAATTATTTTGGCTTGCACTACACTTTGTACTTGGTACAGCTTAATGGGGGGAATGAAGGGAATTCCTACCCTTCCCCACTTAAATCAAATCACTGGGCGACAATTGCGACTCCCCCTCGGCCATATAAATGTGCATGGCCTTTTGCAGCAACGCAATGCCCAATTGTTTCTTCTGCTTCATGGTCCAGATCTGTGCCGGACCATAGTAATTGCCACGCTTAAGATTCGTGAGATGCTGCAAGCCCAACGCCTCAATAATGGACGCCTCTCGCGTATACGCATCCGTGGGCAGAATATTGTGAAAGACATGAAGACAGACAACACCGCTGCCCTGTTGCCAAATTTCGAGAATGCGCTGAAGTTTCTTGCTGCCAGCTGGCACACTTGGCGGTGATTTAAATAACTCGGGCATAAGCTGGCAACGCTTGGGTTTTACCGGTTTTCCCCGTTTTCCACGCCTCTCCTCATCCTCATGCCCCTGGAGATGTGCCCGCGTTTGCTGTCGCATGGCATCATAGAGATGGGCATAGGGACGCGAGGATTTGCCCTTGCCCACATAGAAGATGGCATCCAAGAAGCGTGACCAGATGCACAGTGGCTGCAAAAAGTTTCGCTCGCCGGGCAGATTACGTGAAATCCTCGGATCAATAAGCATATAAATGAAACTCTGCTTCAAGTGTCCCTCCCGCAGCGTTCTCTTCTCGCCCACCGTTGTGGCAAAGTGGGCTGCCGACTCCGCCTCGTACCGCATATACTGCTGCTCAATGTGCTCGTAATCCGTCTGGGAACGCAGCGTATGATGCAATTCCACCGAGTACTTGATCTGTGCCGCCTTCGCATGCTTCTCTGCCGCCTGACGCAGTGCCTCCGGGTTCCGCTTGTACTTGATCAGCTGCTTAATGTACAGTTTCTTGGTGGTGCGCGTAATCGGACCCACTGGTGCACCCAATTGTGTGAGCTCTGCACGCAGTGCATCCGTTTCATAGTCCAGGGGCAGTGTCAGATTTGTGCTCACACTGCTGTCCAGTTGAGGGTGAGGGGAGGGAGTAGGTGAGGGCACTTTGAGATACTGCTGCTGGGCAGGCTTAACCTGATTCTGCAGCAACTTGGTCTCGTAGAAAACCAAACCGTTCTCATCATCTGTGTGCACATTGGCTTCTGTTAGCTGCAGATAGTAATCCTCTTTGCTGGGCGTGAGCGGTAGCTGCAGTTCATCCTTGGCCGTGTGATAGCTCTGCTCCAGCACACAGGCTTGAGCCACTTGCTCCACCAGCTGACCAAACACGGCGCTGCTAGCAGCTGCTGTTGGCTCCAACTGCTGTTGCTCCTGCTGCTGCTGCTGCTGCTGCTCCAGCTGCTCCTGCTGTCGGAGCGTCTGCTGTACATGCTGCTCATAGTTGAAATCCTCCTGTATCATGGCCTGCTCCACCAGCGCCTCTACATGCTGCTCCTGCAGCAGCGATTTACGTGCACGCGAACGTTCTACCTTATCCCTCCAGCTCTCAATCAAGGTGCGTCGTCCACTGCACTTCTCCTGCTGATCCTCCTCCTGTCTTCTGCTCATCTCGGCCAGATGATCCCGCGTGAGCGTAAAGAGATTCACGGACTGCTCCGCGTCGGGATAACTGGGCTGCGGCTTGTGGCGTCTATGGGTTATGTTTATGTAGTAGGGTGAGGTGACATCCTGATTGTATTCCAGTCCCGATTTGCATTTGGGAGTCTTTAGCTGCTGCTGCTGCTGCTTCTGTCTGAGTATGTGATCGGAGAGCAGTTGCAGCACCTCAAAATGACACTCCTCGATGGCATAGTGCATGGGCATCTTGTGCTCCTTGTCCAACACATCGGGTCGAGCGCCGTGGGCCAACAATAGACGCACCAGCTCCACTCTGCCATAAATGGCTGCCATATGCAATGCGGTCATCTGGCCATCACAGCATACATTAACATCCACATCCGAAACTGAATCCCTGTCTCCCTTGCTCTCCAGAAATCGCTCAAGGATTCGCCGTGCTAGCTGCTGGTTCCGCATGCCACACACGTAGTGCAGTGGCGCCAATCCACGCGCCCAGGCCACCACACTTGCATTGATGGTATTCCTGTCCAGCATCGAGAATATTTCGATTTCGTTTTCATCCTCGAGTGCGTCGAGCAGCGTTAGAGCCAAGAAATTCGCACGCTGCTCCATTTTGATTTTTTCCACCTGATATTTTTCCATTTGATATTTTCCACCTGTACTGCACTCTCCACTCTCTTCACAATTATTCAACTTTTTCGATCGAATTCTTATTACAATCTTTCAAGTTTGACATACAGTACAGAGAAGGAAACAATTTTGCTGTTCAAAAACCATAAAACTTCATTTAATTGCGACTGGGGCAAGTCGTGCTAATGGACAAGTTGAGCGCGTTATGAGCACGCTCAAGAACCTATTAACTGCAGTCGAATTAAGCCAAAGGCAAGATGCTCTCGGCGAGGTGCAGCTAGCTTTAAACTGCACAACAAATCAGGCAACTAAGGCCAGTCTCTTAGAAATGTTAATAGGGAAAGAAGGTCGACCTCTTGGATTAGTTCCTCCATTGGACACAGAATTGGAAGTAGACTTAGACTCCACACGGGCTCGAGCAAGTAGCAGTATGAAATCTTTAGCCTCTTACAACAAAAATCGATTTGATAAGTCCAAGGCCGCCGTTGTAAGACACAGTGTCGGTGACTATGTCCTTCTCAAGAACGAGGAGAGACACCAGACAAAACTAGACCCAAAATTTAAGGGTCCATTTTTGGTAGTTAAAGTCCTGGACGGTGACAGATACATGTTAAAGTCGTTATCGAGTAAACGATTATATAAATACTGTCACGAGGACACAAGAAAACTTCCAGAGGGAAATGTGCCCAGTGAGCTGGACATTGATGATGAAGATCCAGGCCCGTCAAATGGTCTGATAGAAGCTGAGAGTGAACCGTCCAAGTGAGACGAGGGTGAGCCGTCCAAGTGAGACAAAGGTTATCCGTCCAAGTGAGACGAAGGTTATCCGTCCAAGTGAGACGAGGATTGTTTCTTTTTGAATTAAATTTGGAATTTTAGTTAAAGAAAATGTAAAATCGACAAATTGGCAAAATATTATGTAATGAAAACAAGCATCATGTTTTATTTTTGTAACCTGCATAGGTGAAGCTATTGAATTGAATTGAAAGAAATATGTTTTAAAATGTTTTAATTAAGAATAAATGTTAAGTTTGTATGAAAGAAATGTTGAACTGAATATTTTATTAGATGGTTATCCATCTAAGAGAGACGATTGTTAATGGTTATCCGTTTAAGAGAAACGATGATTATTGGTTGGATATCCGTCTAAAAGAGACGATGAATTAAGTTTGAAATCTATTACAGAGACATTTTTGAAGTTAATGTTTGGCATATTACACGAGGACGTGTTAAGGTCAGGATGGCCGTGTCGAAGCAAACTATGTTGCTGCATACTGTATGTGTGTATGGGTATTCTGGTTTTGCGCATTTCACCAGAATAACATTTTTCATCAGAATTTGAATTTTGTCGCCTTAAGCGCGACGACAGCGCTACAACGCCTTTACCGGGGGTAAAGGTTGTTCGTTTAGCTAATTTTGCTGTTATTAGCACCGCCATCATCAGTACCAGTATTAGTGCGACGTAACCCATTATGGTGTAGTTGGATCCGATCCTTTCTATTTCCGATAGTCTGCCTAGATTTTTCATGTATGCATAGTCCAGGGCCTCTAGGTTTATCTCATCAAATGTATTGTTGATTAGAACTTTAGGTGGAGCTTCCAATATCAGCCTGATCGGCATTTCGATCGTGTTGGTGGGTTGTTCATATCTAACGCCTTTAATTAGAACCGAACAGTTGTTATAGGTGATTACCGCTGATCCATTTATGGTTTTTGGATCATCGCAAGTGGAATTTATCGTTAGGGTCAGCGCGTTGAATATGAAGATTGTCTGCTCCTCCATTTCCACTATCATTTCCTGCTCTCCAATCCTTCTGATGTCGCATGTCGCTGTATCCTGTCGCCAGATTCCTCGTAAGCATTCAGCGTCCGACTTGTTTATTTCGGTGTCCCTACTCTCGCAAACATATGTGTCATGTATTCTCTGACATTTTTGATTTAAAAACCTAAGCTTAACATTATTTGCTATGGCATATTTCGGTATACTTAAGTAACAACTATTATTAACAGGCAACGGAATGACATGATATAGTGTTTACTGTTTTCCTTCAAAGATTGGTACATCAACTTGGAAAATAATGTCTGTCTTATTAACAACCGCTGTTAGTTGTAGTAATCCGTATAAATGTTCGTCTGATATTATTTCTAATTTGTGTTTTTCAATAAAATTTATCATTTTTTCAATTTCGGTTTGGGACAATATGAATGTTGGAATTAATTTTAGTTTTGAGAAGAGTATACTTTCTTCGATATTTATGAGGTGTGTGTTTAATAGGTCAATATTTAGGTTAATCCGATTTACATATTGTAGAACAAGAATTTCATTGTGTTCTTTGCTTAGTTGTTTATAAATATCTTTTTCATAATTACTTAAAAAATTAGTTATAATGTTTTGTTCTTTATTAATATGATCTTTAATGTTATTGAATCTTATAATTACTTCTTTATCGAACTCTGTTTGCTCGTTAATTATCTCACTCATTTTATTTGTTCTTTGTTCCCTATCTTCAAGGGCCTTTTCTATTTTTTCCTGATCGTTCGCATCCATGTTTCCCGTGACTACCTTTATTATACTACCCAGTCCGTTGAAAATTCCTCGTGTCTGTCTCTGTCTAGGTAAAATTGTATATAATTTGTCCTTTAGCTGTTGTAATTTTGTTTTCAAAATACTAACTGTTTCTCTCGAGAAATCAGTACTTTGGATTGATCCCAACGCATTTTCTAACCCTAGTATGTTCTCGGTATATTCTCCTAGCTTTATTATATGATTGAACTGCTTATAACCTTTGATTAACCTTGCCTGTCCGAGGTCCAATTTTGCTATTTGTTCCTCCCTCCTTATTTCTCTTATGGTCATATCTTGTCCCCAGGTCATGGTGATTCTGAAAAATAATAACATTTATTTGACATGTCAGTGTTTTCGTCTTTTAATTTTCGACTTGTGTATTTTCTGATCTTTCTCCGTTATTAATGTTGCCCCCATATCCTGTTTTACCTGTTGAGTAGAAAACCTAGGTGTTAGTTTGTTACTGTAGTCATACGCGATGCGCTCTTGTTCATTGCCAAAATCAGAATGTTCTTTATTGTTTCTCTTTTCCTTTTGCTAGCTTAACATAATGTATGTGTGGATCTTGTGGATCTTGTGTATTGTGAATTACTTATTGCTATGCGTGTATTGGTACATATGCGTTACTTATTGCTATGTGTGCATTGGTACATATATGTATTACTTATTGCTATGTGTATATTACTTATTGCTATGTGTATATTACTTATTGCTACAATTCGGCCTATCCTGACTGGAGTACTCCAGTACTCCTTACAATGGAATTTACTTATTAACTATTTTGATTCTTTCTTTTATTATTTCCTAGCCAAGGTTTCATATTTGCTACAGCCCAAACTCCTTTGTAAGGGATTCTCGATTGTTGAAAACCATCTGAGTCTTCAATAACATATCTGTCATTTCTTAAAGTTTTTGCTATTTTATAAGGTCCTTTGAATTTAGGTATCAGCTTTTTACAAATTCCTACATGAGTGTCCAAATTTTTTATCATTACTAAGTCTCCATCTTTATGTGTGTGTGATTCTTGTCTTTTCGCATCTACCATTATTTTGTTATATTTCTGTACTCTTTCTTGACTTTCTTTAGCTTTTTCTCTTATTTTTTCTATGTCCCTAACCTCTTCTTTATTATTTAATTCTTCCAATTCATCCACTAACAGATCTGTTGCGTTTCCTCTTTGTATGACCCCGAACAACATTTTACTTGGATATTGATTAATTGTTCTTAGTAAAGTGTTGTTCAAAACATGTTCTACTGAATCAAGAACTATATCCCAATGTAAGTTTTTCTCTGAGTCTACCAATTTAGCAATCATCGATCCCAAACTTCGATTGATTCTTTCAACTTGACCATTTGCTTGTGACGAGCCAGTTGCTACCTTTATGTGTCTTATTTCATTTTCCTGCACAAAGTCTTCAAAATCGTTTGATGTGAAACAACTGCCCCTGTAATGCATTGACTACTTCTTTCGCATTTGTAGTTTTTGTCGCATAAAGCCTAACAAATTTAGTAAACGCATCTACAATAACGAATACATGTTTATTCGATCTCCCTTTGTCAACTGGTCCAAAATGGTCAACGTGAATTACTTCAAAAGGAACTGATCCCTTAGGTATATTATGTAAAAACCCTTCTTGTTTACCATGTTTTGCCGAATATGCTATACATTTTAGGCAATTACTAATGTGCATTTTAGCTTTCAACCGAATATTAGGAAACCAATAATTTTTTAAAATTATATCAGTCATCTTATCTACTCCCACATGTCCTAATTCGTCATGATATTTGTAGAGTACATGACTCTCCATGTCTTCAGGCACATAAAGTAGTAAGCTATTATTCTCTCGTTTTTTATATAGAACTCCATTCCTCATTTCATAATATTTGTGTTCGGATTTTTCTAAGCTTTCTTTTAATTCTTTTAGTTTTTTATCTCTATTTTGACATACTATTATATTTTCTTCTAATGTTAGAATCTGTGTGTTCCTGCTTAAAGCGTCCACATGCTGCATTCTATTTCCTGACCTATGCTCTGGTGTAAAATCATGTTTCTGTAGTTCTAGTAACCATCTATCTATTGCTGGATTCATTGCTCTTTTATTTATCGCTAAATTTACCGAATTACAATCAGTTACTAATTTAAAATGTATACCTTGCAAATAAATCCTAAATCTTTCTAACGCAAGTACTATTGCCAGGGTTTCTAATTTGAAACTGTCGTATCTCGATTCTGTTTCGGTTGTTCTTCTAGAAAAGTAAAAAATGGGATGCATTTTGCCATCCTCTTTTCTTTGCATCAGAATCGCTCCAAAACCCATAGCACTAGCATCTGTATGCAACTCTGTCTCGTCCTTCGGACTGTATAAAGCTAATATTGGTGCCTGCAATAGCTTCTCTTTCAACATTTCAAAACATTCTAGTTCTCTTTCGCCAAACTTAAATTCTTTATCCTTCCTAATAAGGTCATAAAGGGGCTTTGCTTTTGTTGAGAAATCCTTAACAAATCTTCTAAAATAAGAACATAATCCTAAAAAGCTCTGAACATCTCTTGCTTTCTTTGGAATTGGGAAATCTTTAACTGCCTGCAATCCTTTATCATCTGGTCTAATGCCATCTCCAGATACTAAATATCCCAAATACCTAATCTCTGATTGGAGAAACTCGCATTTGTCCAGTCTCAACTCTAACTTATTTGCAACTAACCGACGTAACACTTCTTTTACTATCTCCAAATGCGACGAACTGTCCTCAGTAGCTATTACTATATCATCCATATAAACTATCACTTTGTCTGTCCTAATCATGTCTGAAAATATTTTATTTACAAACCTCTGGAATACTGCTGGAGCATTCCGAAGGCCAAAAGGCATTCGTAGCCACTCATACTGTCCCATAGGAGTTGTGAAAGAGGTATATTTTCTGGACTCTTCATGCATATAAACATGAAAATATCCATTTTTTAAATCTAGTTTTGTAAAATACTTCTTCCTAGAAAGTTTATCGATAAGGTCGTCAATATGTGGTGTTGGATAATTATCCTTCAGCATACTTTTGTTGAGTGTGAGATAATCGACGCACATTCTTAGTTCTCCATTCTTTTTTCTTACCAACACTATAGCCAATGCAAACTCTGACTCACTTTCCTTGATATATCCTTTTTCTAAATATTCATCTATCAATTTCTGAACTTGATCCTTTTCAGCGTATGACAACCGTCTAGGTGGATAATGAAATGGCTTAACATTTTCAAATAGGAGTTTCATTTCCCATTTGTTTTCTGGAACCAAAGGCCTTTTCGCTCTTTTATAGAACTTATCAAAAATATTTCGGAAACGTTGTTTTAACTTCTCGTTGCAATTTTCATTTATTATCAACTCATCACTTTCATTTTTATAAGGATAATGCAACGGTAACACATTGAAAGATCGCATAATCTCCTCTTCTTTTTCTAAACTAAATCGCTTATTATCTATAATATTATCTCTCAGACACTCATCTTTTAGACTTTCATTTTCTTCTATATTTTCGTTGAACCTTTTATCTAACTGTAATTCATTTGAATATTGTTTGCACTCGTTCGCAGAACCTAAACTCATAGGACACTCGTTTGATAACATTTCTTTACAACCATTTGATTTACAATCGTTTTCTGAATTCTCATTATATAAACTGTAATTTTTAACACATTCGCTTGTTATACCATCATTTTCTAAACATTCGTTGGACAACTGGTTAATGGTATCTTCACATTCGTTTAAATCAAATATATCACTTAATAATTTAAATTTACATATCGTCATAAAATTTCTTCCTAAAACCACATCATAGCTCATTGACTCGTTCGCCACCACATGCATATCAAATTTCAATTTGTTTATTCCAACAACAACAAAGCATTTAATTTTTTTATAAACTCGTAATTTACTATTATTTATTCCAAAATAAGCCTCTTCATTGAGGGAACTTTCTTCACAATTTTTTGAGTATAAACTATTTTTTTCAAAATTATTAACAAAATTAAAGTTATTCACTGATTCATTTTCAAAATGCAAATTTAAATACGATAGTCTGACAAAGCTTATGGGGCTTCCTGAGTCGATGAGGCATTCTGTGGAAATACATTTGCTAAAATCATTTTCAAAATAGATATTAAAATTTCTTACGTAATCGTTTTTAACCTTCTTCTTGTACTCAGAGCATGTTGCTATACGGTGATCAGCGCTGCCACAGCCATAACACGTTCCATACTCTCGCTTCGGTTTACGGCACTCACTGGCGAAATGGCCCAATGCGTTGCAATTGTAGCAATGTTGTGCAGCTTTCCACTCAGGGTTGACGTTCTTCCTTCTCACAGCCGATGTCACCTTGGGCAGCGTTATCTTTTCAAACGCCTGCAACAGCTGATCCGGATTCCTGAAGCACTGCATGTGCGCCTGACGCCGCAAACTTTCCTCTGGTATACCTTCGATTAAGTTGTCGATCAACTCCTCCTCGCTCAGCTCTATCTCTGCCGCTAGTTGAATCTTTTGTTGATAAAACGTCGAAAAATCTTCATTGGCCAACCACTTGCGACTTTCAAACTTGCGACGAAGCATCATTACATTTTTCTTTACTTGAAAAACGTCTTGCAGCTTGCTTAGCAATATGTTTATTGGCATCTCTGTGTGGGTACTGCTTGAGTACAGCCACTTTTGTGCATCACTAGTTAATTTCATCATCACTAGCATTCGCAACATGTTGTCATCTAATTTGTAAATGGCAACAATTGACTTAAGTTGCGAAACCCAAATTATTGCAGAACTTTTGCCATCAAACTCTGGCAACACGTCTTTAACGACACTCAGCATCATGTTGCTATTGCCGTTGCTCTCTTTTTGTTCTTTTCTCAACATTTCGTTTTCTAGTTTCACTAGTTTCATCTGCAGTTTTAACAGTTTTACTTCTGCACTGTCGTTTTAATTTTCTCCTTCCTCCGCACCTTCGTCCAAAGAGCGAGCAATTTGTGTGCCAACGTTGACGCTGTTAAAATTTTCGCTTACACTTTGCACACTACTGTTGTTGCTGCGCCCGTTTTCGTTCTGACTCTGCATTGCTTCGGTAACGGCGACTTCGTTTTCGTCTTGACTTTGCATTGCGTTGTTGGTGTCTTCGTTTGCGACTTGCTTCTGCGTAGCGGTTTCGATCCCGTTGATTTCACCGGAATTTTCTGGATTTGCACTGGGCGGTCCCTCTCCACGCACTAGCACTGGAACTTCACTGATCCGAGCTGCCAAAGTAGCCATACTCCCATTGGTTGGTAACTCCAGTTGCCCAAGCCAAAGTTTTAGTTCCGCCAGTGTAAACTCGCTTGCATTAATTGCTTGCATTTTAATCACTTCACTTTTAGTTGTCTCAAGCCGAGAATTTTTATTTTTTGTTCTCTATTAGGCGATTTATTGTCTTTTATCACACTTCTGAAGTTTGTAGTCACACGCGATGCGACGCGATTCTTGTTCATTGCCAAAATCAGAATGTTCTTTATTGTTTCTCTTTTCCTTTTGCTAGCTTAACATAATGTATGTGTGGATCTTGTGGATCTTGTGTATTGTGAATTACTTATTGCTATGCGTGTATTGCGTAATGCGTTACTTATTGCTTTGTGTGCATTGGTACATATATGTATTACTTATTGCTATGTGTATATTACTTATTGCTACATTACGTCTGTTTTGTTTCCTGAATAGTGTATCACCAGGGTCTACCGCTATTGGGTCCGATCGATCTTCGTTTAACTTCTCAATGTTAGTCTCTTTTTGGTTCTGCATTTTTGTTACTACATTAGGGTAAGTCTTCTGTCTAAATTCATTCAGTTTAGTCAAGTAGTCGTGTTCATCATTAAAAGTAACGGTATTATTAAATATGTGTGTTCGTCCAGTGAATAATTCGAACGGGGGTAATTTCGTCGTTGAGTGAATTGCGTTATTATATGTAATGAATTTTTCTGACAAGATCTCGTCATGGTCGCAAGTCAGTTTATTTTTTTTTCTTTCTTCGCAAATTATTCTGTATATTTCTGTGAGGGTGGAATGTAACCTTTCCACAGGGGCGTTACTTGAGGACTGTTGAAACGAGGTTACATGTAAATCTATATTATATTGCTTGCAAAAATCTCTGAAAAGATTTGAAGAATATTCTGCCCCCTGATCGCACACAAATTTCTTCGGAATACCATATAAGCTTACAAAATGCTTAATTGCCCTAATTACGCTCAAGCTATCTTTTGACCCAATTGTATATCCCGCTGCGAATTTTGAAAATTTGTTAATGATTGTGACTATTGACTTCCCGTTAATTGTATATAAATCGGTGTGCAAAATATCTAATGGTAAGTTTGGTGTTTCTGTTACTTGGAAATAATTTTTGGGAGGATTCCTATCATACTTTAGTGTTTGACAAGTTCTACAATTATTGATTATTTGTAATATCATTACTTTCATATTTGGAAAAAAATATTGTCTCTTCAAATGGAGGAAGGTTTCTTCTATGCCCCTATGGTTACTGTTCCTTTGATAAGTCTGTATTTCTCTTTCTTGTTCGGCAATGTCTGTCAAATCAGTTACAAATACCGTACACCGGCTGAAAAATAGGTCTCAAATGCTCCCGACACACTTTCGAAAATCTCGTCCGTTGTAAATATCGCGTAAATCTTATTTAGTTTAAGGATTTCTTTCAACGTTTTGGCCGTATTTTGTATGTCAAATTTGGGTTTCTTTATGATTCTTCTTATTTTGTTCCTAAACATTGTCTCTGATTGGGTCTCCTCAATTTGCCCTACTTGAAAAACTATTTGCAGAGCGAGCTCGTTCAGTGGTCTATCTGAGGCAATATTTGAATGCTTTAATGAACTCCTCGTCTACTTTAATATTTTGTTTGCCTTTAAGTTGTTTTGTTAAAGGTTTACTTATTTTTGCAAAGTCTTTTATAAATTTTCTGTAATATCCTATCATCCCCAAAAATGATTTTATATCTTTACGATTTTTTGGTAGTGGAAATTCTTGAATTGTTTTTAATTCCTCTGGGTTTGGTTTAACGCCGTCCTGAGTGACGATGTGTCCCAAGTACTCTATTTCCTTGCGTAAAAATTCTGACTTGTCTAATTGTAACTGAAATTTTGCATCTGAGAGCTTTTCGAATACCAATTGTAGGTCTCTTATGTGTTCTTGCAGCGACGCCGAATAAACAATAATATCGTCCATATATACTAAACACTTGTGCCCTATCAGGTCCCCTAACAAGTTGTCCATGGCTCTCTGGAACGTTGCTGGTGCGTTCGTGAGGCCGAAAGGCATTCGTACATACTCGAAATGGCCACTATCAGTCGTAAATGCGGTCTTTGGTATGTCTTTGGCCCTCATTTCTATCTGATGATATCCGCTGGCCAAGTCTAGAGCGGTGAAACATTTAGCTCTGCCCAATTTGTCAAGTACCTCGCTTATTACCGGCATCGGATATCTGTCCTTAATAGTCTTTTCTTTAAGTTTTCTGAAGTCTACGACTAGGCGCCATTTATGCGTACCAGCCGCGTTTTTCTTTTTGGGGACTAACCACACTGGTGAGCTCCAAGGAGAATAACTATGTCTTATTATGTTTTTCGCTAGTAGGTCGTCAATTTGTTGTTTAATTTCTTTCCTTTGATTGAAACCTTACCTGTATGGTTTTGTGTATATTGGCAATTCGTCCGATGTATCTATCGGATGCTTTACCATATTAGTGAACGTTAAAATGTTTTCTTCACAAAAAAATATTTCTAGATATTTTGAGCAGAGTGCGAACAGTGCGTTTCTCTCCTCATCATTTAAATGATCCGTTTTCAATACTTTCTTGAAGTCGTTGGGTCGTATCCTGTCTCTGTCTAGCGTTACTATGTTAAGCTCCGCTATTTGTCCTATGTCATTTAAATTTTGGCATTCCATTGTATTTAAGTCGACTTCGATGAAGTCGCTGGTATTGAAAGAATTGACCTCTAGCGGTTCGTCTATAATTACTGTTTCTTCGTCCTCTGTAGAGTTCGTGACCTCAGCATTTGCGAGTCCCTTCGTGGCCTCGTAAAGTCCTCCTGATATGTGTACCCCGTGTCTTATTTCCAATGTGTCCGTACTGAACGTTCCGTTGTCTACAGTCACTGGTAACGATATAATCTGTCTTGACATGCTTTCCAACAAATGTATTTTTGAAGTTCTGTTATCTCTAAGATGAATAGTTAGGGTTGCATTTCGAGTTGTTAACAAAAGTGATTCGAGGTCTACTTTGGCCTTAATTTCTGTTAGAATGTCCATACCTATTAACCCGTCAAAATAACGGTGGAAATTAAACAATAGGAAGTCATATGCCCTCCGTTCATTGAGTTCCTCTAGTTTCACAAACCTACCTCTGTGTGTTTAGTGCTGTTTTTATAAAAATTGGTTCGGTCAATTCAGTGGCTGTATAGGTAGGTGTCATGTCAGGGTTTAAGAACGTATTTGAAGCTCCTGTATCAATCAGCATTTTTAGAACATACCCAGATGTTGAATGTACAATAACATAGGGTAATGCTTTGCCATGCGTTTCCCTAGCTAGATATCCTGTTTGTTTCTTAAGGCTTCTGACCGAAAATTTCCTTCTTCGTCAATATTATGATTACTGTGTCCGTTACTGTCCTGTTCGATGTTATTTAAATTTGTGTCCCCTGAGGTCCTAAATCTGTTCCATTGCCTTGGTCCGTTCTGTCTGTTCGAATCATTCTCTTGCTTAGGCATTATAGCCCGTGGATTCGGCTAAATTGTATGTAATTGTAATTGTTCCCCTCATACCTTAATCGGTATGGTCCATTCCTATCCCAATTCAGAATATCTTCCCCTCTCTTGCCTGTCATATCTGTCCTGTTGGTCATTCCTGTAGTTTTGGTTCCTGCCGAAGTTATTTCCGTTACGATTGTTCCTGTCAAAATTACCTCCGTTACGATCGTTTCGAGTATCATACTCCTGTTTCCTCAAATGTATATCCCTTTCTTTGGTAGCATATACGAAAGCTTTTTGTAAAGTCTCCGGCTCCTTGCCTCTCACGAAGGTACCCAAACTACCCCTGAGTCCTGTGACAAAAGCTTCCAAACAAGTCGCTGCATGGTGTTCTTTCTTGACCTCCATTGCTACCATGTTAGTCTCATTTGCAGTAACTATGTCAAACAGTGCTTTTTGAATATCGAAAACCTCATTGAAAAACCTCTTAACTGATAGGTTTTTGTGCTCCAAGTGGTTTAGGTCCCGAATTAGGGTTTGTTCTGTTCGCTTATCAGCGAATTCCTCAATAAGCCTAGCTTTGATGTCGTCCCAGTTAAGTTTTGTGCCTGTTCGAAGTAATGCCACATTCGCTTCACCTCGGATCTTGTTGCGTACCGCTCTCAACGCCATCAGCCCTTGGGGTGTTTGATCGGCTCCACGAATGAGCATCAACATTTCCTCGACATTGTTTATGAACTCGTACAACTCTTCCTTGCTACCCTCATAATAAGGCATACCCTTAATAACGTCCGTTAGTTTGAACGCTCCCACAAAGTCAGCTGAAGCTTGCATTAGTCCTTGCCCTAATAGAGGTGAGGACGAAGCGTCCGAGGTCGACGTATTTGTGTTCATGTTCGGTCTTGTTACTAATGCGCTAACGTGTTCTGCCTCTACTTCTTCCTGTATGTTTGGCAAACTAGTGCTCTGCCTAGCCCTTAGCCTGGTGAAAGGGATTAATCTCTTTTTTGTTTTATCCGTTTTGGACATTAAAGTTGAGTGTTAAAATTTGTTTCTATTTCCTACTCTGCGAACGTCTGTGTATATGTATGTAAAATGTTATGGGTCGCTTAATGTAACGGTGTATATGTGTGTTTAATAACTAAAATTGTGTGTGTGTGTGTATATTACATATGTGTATTATGTGTGCATTAATATACTTATTCAATAGCTTAATATTATTTCTTTAACCGCTTGTGTGTGTGTATTATATGTGTGTAATATGTGTGTATTAATATAATTATTTAATAGCTTAATATTATTTCTTTAACCGCTTATATGTGTGTGTGTTATTTGTCATCCGTTTTATGCCTTGTATGCCGATTCAGTATCTGCAATGATATTGTTGTGATTATATTGTCTTTTATATTTTTTTTTTTTAAATATCACAAAAATTTTCTTTGACAGCATATATATTCTGACGTTGTCCCGTAGTGTGAGTTTATAATTATTTCAAGTTCCCTAACGTATAAGTGCTTGTGGGGAAGGGTCAATCTGATTGGCAATTGTCGTCGAGCAAAGATAAACAAATAAATCCCCCATTCAACGCTGTACCATACAATGTTGCCTTATCCTATACATATATATATATGTGTACGAATCTTATTACCCCTTGCACGATGCAGTGGTATCAAGCTATACACACATACATATATATATTTTTCTTTTGTTATGCCGTTGTGCGATACAACGAACATACTGACGATTAGGGTATTAATTTTTTATAATTTCCACAATAACAAATCTTGGATACCCTTGCGCGATGCAGTGGTACCAAGTTTCTATTCCCATTAAGCCCTTTGCGCGATGCAGTGGACATAACGAGAACTAGGGTATTAACATTTTTCTTTTTTTTTGAAATAACTTCTTTTGGATACCCTTGCGCAATGCAGTGGTACCAAGTTTGTAAAGCGAAAAAAATTTGTCATGCTCCTGTGCGATACAGCAAACGTATTGATAATTAGGGTATTCATTTTATTTATATCTTTACAATAGCAGCTCTTGGATACCATTGCGCGATGCAGTGGCTCCAAGTTTCTATTCCTATTATGCCCCTTGCGCGATGCAGTGAACATAACGAGAATTAGGGTATTCATTTTATTTATATCTTCACAATAGCGGCTCTTGGATACCCTTGCGCGATGCAGTGGCTCCAAGTTTTTATTCCTATTAAGCCCCTTGCGCGATGCAGTGAACATAACGAGAATTAGGGTATTCACTTTATTTATATCTTCACAATAGCGGCTCTTGGATACCCTTGCGCGATGCAGTGGCTCCAAGTTTCTAATCTCATTATGCCCCTTGCACGATGCAGTGGACACAACGAGAATTAGGGTAGTATCTGTTTCTTTTCTTTGGTTTCATATTTTCTGGCTACACAACAACAACTGATTTAATTCAAACTTGAACATTTTTCTTTATACATTTTCTTTGTTATTTAAAGGCACTTATACAACGTCGTTCGTTTCCCCTTTCCACTTGACTCCACATGCACTTATACGCCGCCGTTTTTTCATATTTTTGCCTCCGTTACGATCGTTTCGAGTATCATACTCCTGTTTCCTCAAATGTATATCCCTTTCTTTGGTAGCATATACGAAAGCTTTTTGTAAAGTCTCCGGCTCCTTGCTTCTCACGAAGGTACCCAAACTACCCCTGAGTCCTGTGACAAAAGCTTCCAAACAAGTCGCTGCATGGTGTTCTTTCTTGACCTCCATTGCTACCATGTTAGTCTCATTTGCAGTAACTATGTCAAACAGTGCTTTTTGAATATCGAAAACCTCATTGAAAAACCTCTTAACTGATAGGTTTTTGTGCTCCAAGTGGTTTAGGTCCCGAATTAGGGTTTGTTCTGTTCGCTTATCAGCGAATTCCTCAATAAGCCTAGCTTTGATGTCGTCCCAGTTAAGTTTTGTGCCTGTTCGAAGTAATGCCACATTCGCTTCACCTCGGATCTTGTTGCGTACCGCTCTCAACGCCATCAGCCCTTGAGGTGTTTGATCGGCTCCACGAATGAGCATCAACATTTCCTCGACATTGTTTATGAACTCGTACAACTCTTCCTTGCTACCCTCATAATAAGGCATACCCTTAATAACGTCCGTTAGTTTGAACGCTCCCACAAAGTCAGCTGAAGCTTGCATTAGTCCTTGCCCTAATAGAGGTGAGGACGAAGCGTCCGAGGTCGACGTATTTGTGTTCATGTTCGGTCTTGTTACTAATGCGCTAACGTGTTCTGCCTCTACTTCTTCCTGTATGTTTGGCAAACTAGTGCTCTGCCTAGCCCTTAGCCTGGTGAAAGGGATTAATCTCTTTTTTGTTTTATCCGTTTTGGACATTAAAGTTGAGTGTTAAAATTTGTTTCTATTTCCTACTCTGCGAACGTCTGTGTATATGTATGTAAAATGTTATGGGTCGCTTAATGTAACGGTGTATATGTGTGCTTAATAACTAAAATTGTGTGTGTGTGTGTATATTACATATGTGTATTATGTGTGCATTAATATACTTATTCAATAGCTTAATATTATTTCTTTAACCGCTTGTGTGTGTGTGTGTATTATATGTTTGTAATATGTGTGTATTAATATAATTATTTAATGGCTTAATATTATTTCTTTAACCGCTTGTGTGTGTGTGTGTGTGTATTATATGTGTGTAATATGTGTGTATTAATATAATTATTTAATAGCTTAATATTATTTCTTTAACCGCTTATATGTGTGTGTGTTATTTGTCATCCGTTTTATGCCTTGTATGCCGATTCAGTATCTGCAATGATATTGTTGTGATTATATTGTCTTTTATATTTTTTTTTTGAAATATCACAAAAATTTTCTTTGACAGCATATATATTCTGACGTTGTCCCGTAGTGTGAGTTTATAATTATTTCAAGTTCCCTAACGTATAAGTGCTTGTGGGGAAGGGTCAATCTGATTGGCAATTGTCGTCGAGCAAAGATAAACAAATAAATCCCCCATTCAACGCTGTACCATACAATGTTGCCTTATCCTATACATATATATATATGTGTACGAATCTTATTACCCCTTGCACGATGCAGTGGTATCAAGCTATACACACATACATATATATATTTTTCTTTTGTTATGCCGTTGTGCGATACAACGAACATACTGACGATTAGGGTATTAATTTTTTATAATTTCCACAATAACAAATCTTGGATACCCTTGCGCGATGCAGTGGTACCAAGTTTCTATTCCCATTAAGCCCTTTGCGCGATGCAGTGGACATAACGAGAACTAGGGTATTAACATTTTTCTTTTTTTTTTGAAATAACGGCTTTTGGATACCCTTGCGCAATGCAGTGGTACCAAGTTTGTAAAGCGAAAAAAATTTGTCATGCTCCTGTGCGATACAGCAAACGTATTGATAATTAGGGTATTCATTTTATTTATATCTTTACAATAGCGGCTCTTGGATACCATTGCGCGATGCAGTGGCTCCAAGTTTCTATTCCTATTATGCCCCATGCGCGATGCAGTGAACATAACGAGAATTAGGGTATTCATCTTATTTATATCTTCACAATAGCGGCTCTTGGATACCCTTGCGCGATGCAGTGGCTCCAAGTTTCTATTCCTATTATGCCCCTTGCGCGATGCAGTGAACATAACGAGAATTAGGGTATTCACTTTATTTATATCTTCACAATAGCGGCTCTTGGATACCCTTGCGCGATGCAGTGGCTCCAGGTTTTTATTCCTATTATGCCCCTTGCGCGATGCAGTGAACATAACGAGAATTAGGGTATTCACTTTATTTATATCTTCACAATAGCGGCTCTTGGATACCCTTGCGCGATGCAGTGGCTCCAAGTTTCTAATCTCATTATGCCCCTTGCACGATGCAGTGGACACAACGAGAATTAGGGTAGTATCTGTTTCTTTTCTTTGGTTTCATATTTTCTGGCAACACAACAACAACTGATTTAATTCAAACTTGAACATTTTTCTTTATACATTTTCTTTGTTATTTAAAGGCACTTATACAACGTCGTTCGTTTCCCCTTTCCACTTGACTCCACATGCACTTATACGCCGCCGTTTTTTCATATTTTTGCACATCTTACAACTTTTTATTACTTACAACCAAATTACATTTAAGATTACTCCAAGGTGCATCCTGGTACGAAGGTTCGACTTCTGGTCCTCTGGTCCTGTTTTTTGATCCAGCCAGAAGGTCCGTCTGCGCCAGTTATAAGTTGTGGAACACTCCTGGGGTGATGTCCAAGGTAGTTTGATGTTGAAATGTATATATCTATGTAGTTGATAGGTGGTTAAGTTAACGATTTAAATAAACGCGTCTGGTTTGTCTTTGTTGGAAATTATGACTGACTGTATTCACAAATCTTCATATTACTTATAGCTAATATAATACAGAAAATGTTTAGGGATAAAGTCCCTAAGCTAACATGTTGCGGAGTTGCTGCTGACGAGAATCTGAAAAGCAGAAGAACAATGACTAAAAGTGTTTTAATTGCGGTGTCAAGGGCCACACTTCAAGTCGCTGCACGAATAAAGAAAAAGAAGCGAAAAGCTTAAATTTTAATGAGTTCGGACATATCTCAAAGGAGTGTGCCAAAAGCAAATCAACAAATAATGAGAAAGTTGCAAACATGCCCCAAATAAAAAACAACACGTCCATAAGCAAAGAAGTACGTATCGAACACAAGGAATATATATCTCTGATTGACACGGGAAGCAAATACAACATTATAAATGAGTTGGCATATTCACAGCTGAAAAACAAGAAGATTAATCTCTTGAGATTATGACAGATCGATTATCTGCATTTACGTCGGATGACTTTAAGAAGTATTGTGACGCCGAGAGTATTGTTCATAACGCTGTTACGACTGGATTGCCCAGAGCAAACGGGCAAGTTGAAAGACGGAACTCCATTATCATATCTATTTTGTCGAAATTATCTGCTAATGACCATATTAAATAGTACCGATATGGTGGAAATGTACAACAAGCAATAAACTCGACATACTGCAGGAGAACTGACATGACACCGTCGAGTTATTGGCTGGAATGAAGATTTGTATCATCGCGGCTTTAATCATGATACAAATGCTTAGTGAGAAGCGAGACGACTTACGAAAGCATGCCCAGCAGCAAATACTAAATTTGCAAGATGAAAATAAAAAGTCATACAACTTACGACGAAAGCATCGAGATATCGTTCGCTCGCTAAGTAAAACATTTTTAATTTCCCAACATATAACTTATCATTAGTTTATAATATACAAAGTAAATAAATATTTCACATATTATGAACTAAGTGCATTATCACTTCTTTTTTGTTAAGCAAATTAATAGAAATGAATAAATTATTAATCTTATTAATGTATATATGTAGCAATATGTATTATTAAAACATCGCAAATTTTTGTACGTCATATTTAAAATATTTGTATGCTGAATATTTTTAAGTGATAGTTTTGTAATAGGAGAATTGTTTATAAATGTGTGACATTTCAGTTTTATTAGCTGATAACTTGCGTCAAACCATTCTTGTAGTGCCCCGTGGAACTCGATCCAATGAAATACAGGCCTGCATTAATTTTTTTTTTTGTGGCGACTACTCTCTAAGAGCACATACCCAAAATATTTTTAAATATTTCAAATATCTGTAGCAAGTCAGTAGATTGGTTAACTGAGCGACCTATTTTAACAGCGAACATTGCAATAGTAGTTCTATTCACACATAAATTGTCTTCATTAGTATCGAACTGAAGCTACAGTACTTACATAAGTCTTGTGCTAAAGAAGAAACTGTATTCATTCCAAGAATACCTTTAATCTCTAATAACCAAGCATTTCTATTTAAGAGACTTTAACTTTTAGTTAGCGCTGCTATGACTATAAGTAAGTCACAGGAGCAAACATTAAGGCTGACAGAGCTAGACCTCAGAAATAATTGTTTTTCATAAGGTAAATTTTATATTGCATGCTCAAGACTTCGCTCTGAGAGCGACTTAATAATTTTTGCCCCTGATGAAAAAACAAACTCAGAGGGTATAAAAATTTGGTATACAGAGAAGTATTTTAGTAGCTCATGATTTCATCTATAAATAAATAATATATGTAATTAAAGACTTAAAATATTACATTGTTTAGTTTAAGCAATGATAAATAGACATCAGAACACATATTTGTTGTATTGATCAGGACTTTCTTTGCGGTGTCAGTTGTGAAATATACCTATTGGGGATACAACAAAATTAAAAAAAATGTCGCCGAGTCTTTTACCTCTAGGGTGGTGTGGAAATCAAAAATATTGCAAAATATGCTATCGATTAAAAATATAACTATTATACCCTCTGAGGGGTATATTGGGTTTGTGAAAAGTGTGTCGATATAGCCATGTCCGTCTGTCAGTCTGTCTGTCCGTATGAACAAAAGGATCTCAGAGATAGTAAGAGCTACAAGTTCAATGTTGATTAGTATTGATCACATATTTAGCCAGTCATTTCAAGTTAGTTTCGTTTATTGATGCCACGCCCCATTCGCCCACAATAAGCAAAAAGCCAGACATACCTCGGAAAAAATACATGTAATTAACGAATATCTCAGTAACTACGGCACCTAGGAACACCAATTTCGGCATTCAGGTTGCTAGATGCAATATAAAGACAATGCCATAAAAATGTTTTGGATGCCACGCCCCTTTCGACCAAGTAAAGTTAAACTTTATTGAAAGTTTACATTCTTGCGGATAACGTATTTCTTAACTATAGTTTTGTAACTTAGCATATACTTGGAGACATATAATATTAAACGATCTTGAACGAATTGCATCAAAATCAGACTATAATCAAGCTATGCAAGGCACAGCCACATGCATTGCACTGAGCACTGCTACAGCGGCAACGTCACGCAAGTGCAAACAAAATAAAATGAGAAATGAAAAACATTGTGTGAGCTATATAGACATAAAAATATGTGTGCATGGTAAGTTCTTGGAGCTGCACCATAAATTAAACTCATATAATTGGATATAAAACTCAGAAGATATAACACGGTTTTTCTTTTTACAGCGATATTCATATATAGTATAAATCAGCTGCTTGACTACTCTGCTAGGATGATGTGCAAATAAGATGTACAACCACGTGCATTGCACTGAGCCCTGCTACAACGGCAACGTCACACAAGCAGCGAAAACCAAATAAAACGAAAAACACTGTGCGAGCGAGACAGACATACAAATATGAGTGCATGCTAAGTTCTTGCAGCAGATTCTCCAATTTAAGCTCATATAATTGGAAAATAAGCTCAGAGGGTATTACACACTCAGCATTCGCGACTGATATTTTCTTTCTTTTTTATTCAGAGCTAATATGAAATTAGCTGCGGTTTTTTACCCTTCTGTTCCCTTTGCTCACAAATGGGCGAATAAAAACTATAAAGTAAAGATTTGGTAAAGGGAAATATATATTTTGCAAAAAACTTTTGCTAACAAAATAAAAATCAATTGAAAAAAAATTTAACTATTGAATTATTAAATTGCGTTTTTATAATTTGGCATACCATACCCCCTTCGCCCACATTAAGGTGGTTATAATATTAATATAATATTATATCAAACATGTTGATTTCTAAAATATCTCACATTGAGCACTTAATACGTCGTAGTGTCTTAAAGTTGAATCAACCCTTTGGTACAAAATTTTTGTTGTACCCTCTGAGAGGTATATTGGGTTTGTCAAAAGTAAGTAACAAAAGGAAGCATGGTAGACCCCATAAAGTATATATTGTAGCATGTTACATGCCAGATAAGCATATGCCCACCGTATTGTAGAGTATAGTATCATATACTCAAACTCAAAGATAAAGTATCAAGCGCACATACATAGAGACACATTTTCGACCTGTTTACATAATATAACCGCCGCCAAATGCCGTAGCATGATCATGCAGCATGAAATCTGCAGCGTTTGCAGTTAGGCCATTCGGTACTAAGCGCATTCCAATGTATATGCCTTCTGCATGTACATATACCAATATATACACAAATACATATGGCATGCTATATACTTCCGTTCTGCCGCTGCTTTGAACGACAGAACTCAAAACTCTTTATGTACTTTAGGCTTAGCTAATTCGAAATAAACCAAGACAGATTCATTCTGAATCTGAATAACCAAATACAAACAAGTGTTTTCCCTACGTATTACATATTACATATTACAATATTCCTAATCAGCATCACAAGGCGAGTCGATTAAGCCGTGTCCGCTTGACCGTCTGTTTGTCAATCTGTCTGTCTGTATGAACAAACATAACGCAGAGACTAAGATCTGCAATCTCTGTTTCAGTCAGTATTTATTTATTTATTTAATGTCAGACTATGATCAGTCGACGTGTTTAATAATAAAGTTACAACATAAAAATAGTTTAAAAGTTTAAAATTATATTTTAAATTTAAATTTAAATTTAAACTGGGGAAAAGAAAATAAAAATTAAAAATTAAAAAATTTAAGGCCCAACATTTGTTGAAAATTGATTGGGGAAAACCCAGAAAAAAAAACCCAATCAGACCGGTAGATTAGTTATTTTGTTAGTTTGTTAAGTTAGTTAAGTGTGTTAAAATGGAAGATTTAATACAATCTAAAGAACAGTTGAAACTAATCACTCTGTACAGATTGTTATAATCTGCACACAGGATTCTAAATGGTTCATGAAGAGACCAATTAGAGTTACAATGCTCAAGAAACAGTGGGTAAAAGTTACGAGTAATTCTAGTAGGTACATTGATGTTAAGTCTGTTCAATAAACTAACAGAGTCAATATGACCCTGAAGTAAATTATACAAGAATATAACACCAAGCATGGTTCTACGGTTAGTAAGAGAGGGAAGATTTAGTAATAGCAGTCTGCTTGAATAAGATGGCAACTGTATATCTAAATTCCAGCTCAGGCCCCGAAGAGCAAAAATTAAAAATTGTTTTTGGACTGATTCCAAACGAGCACGGTGAGATTCGTATTGAGGCGACCAAATACATGAACCGTACTCAAGAATGGGACGAACAAGAGATATGTATAGAAGGCGAGTAATGTATGGATCATCAAATTCTCTGGACCATCGCTTAATAAACCCAAGAACTCCCATAGCTTTATTAGCCGTAATTTCAACGTGTTTATCGAATTTTAGTTTATGATCTAAGTGTATACCTAGATCATTTACAACGTTAGTAGTGCTGTTTAGACATTCCAAAACAGTGCTATTAAGAAAATACTGTGAGTAAAGGCGCTGTGATCTGTAGAAGGACATAACTTTACATTTAGAATTATTTAAATTTAAGAGATTCACTCGACACCAAGAAGAAAATGCGTCAAGATCATTTTGCAGAAGGCGGTGAGAGTGAGGATCGTTATACGATAAACAAAGCTTGACATCATCAGCATACATAAGAATGTGTGACTGAGATATTATTAATGGAAGATCGTTTATAAATAAGGTGAAGAGCAATGGGCCAAGATGACTACCTTGTGGTACCCCAGATGTTACGTTAATAGGTTTCGAAAAAGTATTTTTAAAAATAACACGTTGTGTTCTATTAGTAAGGTAATTCGAAATCCAGCATAGAAGGTTATTTGGAAAACCATAAAGGTCAAGCTTATGGATGAGTAGAGAATGATTTACAGAGTCAAAGGCTTTACTAAAATCCGTATAAATAACGTCAGTTTGCATCCGTTTTTTGAATCCATCAACTATAAGTGATGTAAACTCTAAGAGGTTAGTGGTTGTTGATCTAGATTTTACAAAGCCATGCTGAGTTGGAGAAATGACTGAGCGAGAAAGGTGCTGAAGGTGTGAAGTTATTATCTTTTCAAATAATTTTGGAATTGCCGAAAGCTTTGAAATGCCCCTATAGTTCTGAGCTTCAGATTTGAGTCCTTTTTTATAAAGTGGGATAATAAATGAATCTTTCCATACAAGTGGGAAAGATGAAGAATTAATTGATAGATTAAATAACATAAGCAATGGCTTACATATGGACTCAGCACAATATTTTAAAACAGAGCCAGGCACACCGTCTGGGCCTGGCGAATGAATGGGCTTAACCAATTTAAGATCTCGAAGAAGAGAGATCTCAGTAATTAGGGGACTATAAATACAATTAGATCTCATTAAACTATATGGGTAGTTTTGATCGGTACTAAAATTAAGATTTGAATAAGTAGTTTGAAAAAAGTCAGCAAATAAATTGGCTATTGAAAGATTAGTGTTCGCTTGAGTGTTATTGAAGCTAATAGAAGATGGCAGTTCAGCAGATTTCCGTTTGGAATTGACAAATTTGTAGAACTGTTTAGGATCTTCAGAGAAAAGCATCTTGCAACGGTGTAAATATGCCTTATAACGTTGCGCGTTTAGCGTTAAAAAGTTAGAGCGAGTGATTTCATAGCGACAGAAATCAAGATGATTTCCCGATTTCTTAAATTTTTTGAATTGCTTGGATTTCAAGTTTTTCAAATAAGAAAGTTCTCTAGAAAACCATGGTGGCCTGATAGAGCAGGTGGTGGATACTAAAGGGACACAGACGTCAAACACAGAATTAATAGTATTATAAAAAATAGCAATTGCACTATCCAAATCGGAACACAAGAATAGCTGTGACCAATCAGCACGGGAGAGGAAGTAATTTAATTGGTCGAAATTAGCTTTGTTGAAACAGCGGATTTTCAGATTTTTCTCAGGTGTTTTCCTTACCGCTTTAGAAGGTAACACAAAAGATAAATATAGAGTGGGATGAAATAAATCTTCGGGCAATACTATTGGATCAATCCTGGATACAAAACAGTTGGAAGGGTCCAACACAAAAACCAGGTCAAGAGTTCTGTTGGTGCTATTGCAAACAGGATTGATTTGTCCAAATGATAGTTCTGAGAGACCGTCTATAAACTCATTGGAGGTGTCGGGTATAAGCGAAAGTGAGTCATTGACAACAAGCCATTTAATATAGGGAATGTTAAAGTCACCAAGGACAATGAAGAAGTCGTTATCTGATGCTAATTCGACTATCGACTTGATGGCGATCAAATGATTGTTATATACATTAAAATCAGACTGAGGAGGTATGTAAGAACAAGATATATAAAGGGAAAAATTATTGAGAAAGATTTTAACGCCAATAAATTCAATTTCGGGATTATTGGAGGCCAGAATGGGTTCCGAAGGTAAGCCAGAGTCTACGGCTACCAGAACACCACCTCCACGAGAAATGCGATCGCATCTATATATGTTATATTTAGAGGAAAGAACAGAAGAGTCTGATATAGAGGGATTAAGCCAGGTTTCTGTAAAACAGATAACATCAAAATCAAGCGAATGACTGTCAAGAAATAATTTGGATAGTTTAGTATTAAGACCACGTACATTTTGGTAAGTAATGGAGAGAGTTAAATCTAGTTTTTTGATACACTACTTGGGGACGACACTGAAATAGTTGGACCGTCACCAGCGATCGGAGTCCGATCTTTTTTTCTCGTAGTACTACCGTTGTACTGCGACACATAAATATGTTCGGGCCAGAAACTTTTTTGACAAATTAAGTCAAAAGACTTCTCCGAACATGATATCTTGAATGACGATATTTCCCTAGGGTATTTAAAATTAAATTTTTCTACTTGTATGTCAGTATCTTGTATTTTGTTTTGGATGTAAACCTTAACATCATACGCAGACTGATCATTACAAAGCCTAGAGACAAAAACTTGTTTTTTAGGTTTGGGAAGCGGAACAGCCTGGAGTGGCTTAGGTACACGAGGTGGAACAGTAGTCAAAGCATTGGCTATCTGCACCGCCGGCGTGACAAGAACACCATCCCTTTGGGAAGCGATGGGCGAGATATTAATTGGATTTAGTGAGCTGGAATCATTTCCTGGAGTAGCGGAACAGTTTAACTCCGATGTAGGAGTTGTCAAAGATTTCAGACTGGCTTTCGACGTACTTGGCTGCGGGCTGGGATCAAAGGGGACAGTAGGGGGGTTCTCGCTATGGCGCACAACAGAGCTGGACTTTTTGCGTTTCGGCGGCTCATTTAGTAGAGCCGAATTGCCAAACAAAGTTTCCATGTCCGAAAAAATATTGTTTGCCTTACTAAAAAGTTTAGTAAGGTCTTTAAAGGACTCTCTGGTGCGCTCCATAAACTTGCGGACGTGCACCTCTATGTCACCACAAGTGTCACATCGCCAACGCAGACCATTATTCTTGTCAAGACAGTCTTTGACCTTCACTGTCAGGCCCGCACATTTTAAATGAAATGTACGAGAGCAGAAGAAACAGGAATAATAATCCTGTTTAGCGTCATTAACTTGACACGCTTTTGCAAAGCAGACAATGTTCGCCATTATAGGGTATGAATAAGTCGGTACAACAAATGTAGGTGAAAATATCAGAGAGAGAAAAGCAACGTTATTCCAACAACAACTTAGCTGTAATTCAACTGACGCTCAATGCAAAGCGAAGCAGAAGCGAGAGAAGTTGCGTTGTGTTGAGAGCGAAAATACAAAATACGGGAGAGCCGATTATCGGGAGAGCGCGAATTACACAAACAAACTGCACACTTGCACTTTGAACCACACTAAGAGCGGTAAGCAGCAAAGAGCAAGAACAGATGAACAAACACAGAGAGCACAACAAAAACAATAGAAATAAACGCGCCTATTTTGGTAAACAAAACAGATTAAACGCAATTATTTTGTTTAAAACAGTGCACTTTATAGTTGTTAGTAAAGCCAATAAGAATATATTGACTGTCACGAGAATATATATAGGTTAAAACACACCAATTCCGAGTTAATATAGCACAGGGAAAATTAATTGACGGAGCACAAAAAAACACGTCTTCACACAAAGAGAGTTAGTGAGTTATATCGACCATATATTTATTTATTTATATTTTTTTTTCTCCCACAAGAACCGAAAAAATTCCTCGGAAAAATATTTGTTATGCACCTAGGGACACCAATTTATCGTGCAGATTGCCAGATGCAATATTAGGGCAATTCCATCAAGATGTTTTGGATGCCAAACCTTTTTTTATAATCAAGAAAGCTAACATATATCGAAAACTTAAATTTTAAGCAGTACTACTGACACAAAGGCAAAATAATCAAAAAACGTTGTGGGCTTACTCCAATTATAACAAGAAATGTACAACTGAAGTTAGTCTGCTCACAACATACTTTAAATTTAATGCATTCGTATTGAATTAAAATGGGTGAGTGTCAAACTCACTATAAATTTAATATGTATTAATTTGAGGAGCTTCGACAAAATGAAATTCCCACTCGAGTGGTTGCTTATACATTGTGTGTAATACTTCAACCGATTCAAGAGAAGTATGCCCATGTTCGAAATACATAGAGAAGGGAAAAGTGAGCTTTTGTATTTTATACCCTTGCTGAGGGTATATTGGTTTTGTCACGATGTTTGTAACGCATTAAAGGAGACGTGGTAGACCCCACAAAGCATATCTATTCTTGATCATCATCAACAACCGAGTCGTTATAGCCATGTCCGTCTGTCCGTCCGTCCGGTTTTCCGTCTGTTCTTCTGTTTCTATGCGAACTGCGAACTAGTCTCTCAGCTTAAAAGCTATCTTGACGAAATCTAGTACACATGTGTATTTTCTCTCAGGGAGTTCATATGTTTAAATCGGCCAGATGGGATCACTATATCATGTAGCTGCCATAAAAACAGTCGGTTGAAAATAAATTGTTTTGAGCAATCTGAACCAAATTCAGTACCTAATTTAGTACCTAATCTCATGTGCAAACCAAATTTCATCCCGATCGGACTTTTATATCATATAGCTGCCACAGGAAATGCTTAGTACTAAAATGTTCTGTCACTCAATACGCTTTTAGTATAAAATCCGATGTGCAAACTAAATTTCATCCCGATCGGACTACTCCATCATAGGAACAATCGGCTGGAAATCCTTAGTACTAAAATGTTTTCTGTGTTTTGAGCGATTTGATTCAAATTCACTGGAAATGCTTAGTACTAAAATGTTTTCTGTGTTTTGAGCGATTTGCAAACCAAATTTCATCATATAGCTGCCATAGGATCGATCGGCTGATAACGCTTAGTATTAATATGTTTTCTTTCTTTTGAGCGATTTTATTCAAATTCACTCAATCCGCTATTAGTACGAAGTCCCATGTGCAAACCAAATTTCATCCCAATCGGACTCCTATATCATATAGCTGTCATAGGAACAATCGGCTGAAAATGTTAGTAGAAAAATGTTTTGTATCCCCCAATCAACTGCCTAAAGTCAAATGATCAGATGTTTGTAAATTTTCTGGTGTATATGCAGAGCTATAAATTGATTATATTAAATAACTACTTACGAATATTGGAAATATGGTAGCATCATATCAACCATTTCAGTATTAATTACATCTGAGAAAACTTGTATCTGTCATAACCTTTAATGACTCGTCTTAAGAGCTTTGTAAGAATGTTTTCTCAGTATCTGGTCGAATGGGTTTAGTTTGTCGACGAAAAATAATACACACACAATCCATTATCAGCGTCATCAGATATGGGGGTTTTCCCAGCTTGCGAACTGCTGCTTTTATTGTTTGTTTGCGCTTTTAGCGTTAAAAAGTTAAAGCGAGTGATTTCATAGCGACAGAAATCAAGATGATTTCCCGATTTCTTAAATTTTTTGAATTGCTTGGATTTCAAGTTTTTCAAATAAGAAAGTTCTCTAGAAAACCATGGTGGCCTGATAGAGCAGTTGGTGGATACTAAAGGGACACAGACGTCAAACACAGAATTAATAGTATTATAAAAAATAGCAATTGCACTATCCAAATCGGAACACAAGAATAGCTGTGACCAATCAGCACGGGAGAGGAAGTAATTTAATTGGTCGAAATTAGCTTTGTTGAAACAGCGGATTTTCAGATTTTTCTCAGGTGTTTTCCTTACCGCTTTAGAAGGTAACACAAAAGATAAATATAGAGTGGGATGAAATAAATCTTCGGGCAATACTATTGGATCAATACTGGATACAAAACAGTTGGAAGGGTCCAACACAAAAACCAGGTCAAGAGTTCTGTTGGTGCTATTGCAAACAGGATTGATTTGTCCAAATGATAGTTCTGAGAGACCGTCTATAAACTCATTGGAGGTGTCGGGTATAAGCGAAAGTGAGTCATTGACAACAAGCCATTTAATATAGGGAATGTTAAAGTCACCAAGGACAATGAAGAAGTCGTTATCTGATGCTAATTCGACTATCGACTTGATGGCGATCAAATGATTGTTATATACATTAAAATCAGACTGAGGAGGTATGTAAGAGCAAGATATATAAAGGGAAAAATGATTGAGAAAGATTTTAACGCCAATAAATTCAATTTCGGGATTATTGGAGGCCAGAATGGGTTCCGAAGGTAAGCCAGAGTCTACGGCTACCAGAACACCACCTCCACGAGAAATGCGATCGCATCTATATATGTTATATTTAGAGGAAAGAACAGAAGAGTCTGATATAGAGGGATTAAGCCAGGTTTCTGTAAAACAGATAACATCAAAATCAAGCGAATGACTGTCAAGAAATAATTTGGATAGTTTAGTATTAAGACCACGTACGTTTTGGTAAGAAATGGAGAGAGTTAAATCTAGTTTTTTGATACACTACTTGGGGACGACACTGAAATAGTTGGACCGTCACCAGCGATCGGAGTCCGATCTTTTTTTCTCGTAGTACTACCGTTGTACTGCGACACATAAATATGTTCGGGCCAGAAACTTTTTTGACAAATTAAGTCAAAAGACTTCTCCGAACATGATATCTTGAATGACGATATTTCCCTAGGGTATTTAAAATTAAATTTTTCTACTTGTATGTCAGTATCTTGTATTTTGTTTTGGATGTAAACCTTAACATCATACGCAGACTGATCATTACAAAGCCTAGAGACAAAAACTTGTTTTTTAGGTTTGGGAAGCGGAACAGCCTGGAGTGGCTTAGGTACACGAGGTGGAACAGTAGTCAAAGCATTGGCTATCTGCACCGCCGGCGTGACAAGAACACCATCCCTTTGGGAAGCGATGGGCGAGATATTTATTGGATTTAGTGAGCTGGAATCATTTCCTGGAGTAGCGGAACAGTTTAACTCCGATGTAGGAGTTGCCAAAGATTTTAGACTGGCTTTCGACGTACTTGGCTGCGGGCTGGGATCAAAGGGGACAGTAGGGGGGTTCTCGCTATGGCGCACAACAGAGCTGGACTTTTTGCGTTTCGGCGGCTCATTTAGTAGAGCCGAATTGCCAAACAAAGTTTCCATGTCCGAAAAAATATTGTTTGCCTTACTAAAAAGTTTAGTAAGGTCTTTAAAGGACTCTCTGGTGCGCTCCATAAACTTGCGGACGTGCACCTCTATGTCACCACAAGTGTCACATCGCCAACGCAGACCATTATTCTTGTCAAGACAGTGACAGTCTTTGACCTTCACTGTCAGGCCCGCACATTTTAAATGAAATGTACGAGAGCAGAAGAAACAGGAATAATAATCCTGTTTAGCGTCATTAACTTGACACGCTTTTGCAAAGCAGACAATGTTCGCCATTATAGGGTATGAATAAGTCGGTACAACAAATGTAGGTGAAAATATCAGAGAGAGAAAAGCAACGTTATTCCAACAACAACTTAGCTGTAATTCAACTGACGCTCAATGCAAAGCGAAGCAGAAGCGAGAGAAGTTGCGTTGTGTTGAGAGCGAAAATACAAAATATGGGAGAGCCGATTATCAGGAGAGCGCGAATTACACAAACAAACTGCACACTTGGACTTTGAACCACACTAAGAGCGGTAAGCAGCAAAGAGCAAGAACAGATGAACAAACACAGAGAGCACAACAAAAACAATAGAAATAAACGCGCCTATTTTGGTAAACAAAACAGATTAAACGCAATTATTTTGTTTAAAACAGTGCACTTTATAGTTGTTAGTAAAGCCAATAAGAATATATTGACTGTCACGAGAATAAATATAGGTTAAAACACAGCAATTCCGAGTTAATATAGCACAGGGAAAATTAATTGACGGAGCACAAAAAAACACGTCTTCACACAAAGAGAGTTAGTGAGTTATATCGACCATATATTTATTTATTTATATTTTTTTTTTCTCCCACAAGAACCGAAAAAATTCCTCGGAAAAATATTTGTTATGCACCTAGGGACACCAATTTATCGTGCAGATTGCCAGATGCCAAACCTTTTTTTATAATCAAGAAAGCTAACATATATCGAAAACTTAAATTTTAAGCAGTACTACTGACACAAAGGCAAAATAATCAAAAAACGTTGTGGGCTTACTCCAATTATAACAAGAAATGTACAACTGAAGTTAGTCTGCTCACAACATACTTTAAATTTAATGCATTCGTATTGAATTAAAATGGGTGAGTGTCAAACTCACTATAAATTTAATATGTATTAATTTGAGGAGCTTCGACAAAATGAAATTCCCACTCGAGTGGTTGCTTATACATTGTGTGTAATACTTCAACCGATTCAAGAGAAGTATGCCCATGTTCGAAATACATAGAGAAGGGAAAAGTGAGCTTTTGTATTTTATACCCTTGCTGAGGGTATATTGGTTTTGTCACGATGTTTGTAACGCATTAAAGGAGACGTGGTAGACCCCACAAAGCATATCTATTCTTGATCATCATCAACAACCGAGTCGTTATAGCCATGTCCGTCTGTCCGTCCGTCCGGTTTTCCGTCTGTTCTTCTGTTTCTATGCGAACTGCGAACTAGTCTCTCAGCTTAAAAGCTATCTTGACGAAATCTAGTACACATGTGTATTTTCTCTCAGGGAGTTCATATGTTTAAATCGGCCAGATGGGATCACTATATCATGTAGCTGCCATAAAAACAGTCGGTTGAAAATAAATTGTTTTGAGCAATCTGAACCAAATTCAGTACCTAATTTAGTACCTAATCTCATGTGCAAACCAAATTTCATCCCGATCGGACTTTTATATCATATAGCTGCCACAGGAAATGCTTAGTACTAAAATGTTCTGTCACTCAATACGCTTTTAGTATAAAATCCGATGTGCAAACTAAATTTCATCCCGATCGGACTACTCCATCATAGGAACAATCGGCTGGAAATCCTTAGTACTAAAATGTTTTCTGTGTTTTGAGCGATTTGATTCAAATTCACTGGAAATGCTTAGTACTAAAATGTTTTCTGTGTTTTGAGCGATTTGCAAACCAAATTTCGTCTCGATCGGACTCCTATATCATATAGCTGCCATAGG
The DNA here is from genome assembly GCA_035047385.1 of Drosophila tripunctata. NCBI lineage: Eukaryota > Metazoa > Arthropoda > Insecta > Diptera > Drosophilidae > Drosophila > Drosophila tripunctata. Next base: position 7,595 of record JAWNPS010000235.1, on the reverse strand, counting down.
ATCGATCGGCTGATAACGCTTAGTATTAATATGTTTTCTTTCTTTTGAGCGATTTTATTCAAATTCACTCAATCCGCTATTAGTACGAAGTCCCATGTGCAAACCAAATTTCATCCCAATCGGACTCCTATATCATATAGCTGTCATAGGAACAATCGGCTGAAAATGTTAGTAGAAAAATGTTTTGTATCCCCCAATCAACTGCCTAAAGTCAAATGATCAGATGTTTGTAAATTTTCTGGTGTATATGCAGAGCTATAAATTGATTATATTAAATAACTACTTACGAATATTGGAAATATGGTAGCATCATATCAACCATTTCAGTATTAATTACATCTGAGAAAACTTGTATCTGTCATAACCTTTAATGACTCGTCTTAAGAGCTTTGTAAGAATGTTTTCTCAGTATCTGGTCGAATGGGTTTAGTTTGTCGACGAAAAATAATACACACACAATCCATTATCAGCGTCATCAGATATGGGGGTTTTCCCAGCTTGCGAACTGCTGCTTTTATTGTTTTAAGGAAGCGCTTTTTCTAACTTTGCTTCTGCTACTTGCTTTGCTGCGGATATATTATTAACAAGAACTTCTGTCGATTTTTTCTTTTGTGCATCTTCAACCTTGACATTTTCAGCAGCTGCTTTAGATTGTTCTACAGTAGCCAATACTTCTTCAGCTTCTCCAGTAGATAATGCAATTATTTTATTTATTTCAATCAAATCTTTCCTTAAAACAGATACAGAAGCTCCCGCTTCATCCATTTTATCGAAGCCTGAAGTCATGCATTCTGACATTATAACAATATGGTTCTATTTTTGTTTGTATAGAATTTTATAGCTTTCCAAGAACAATATCAATGATTTAGGTGTAACAAAAGATAGTCGCCGAAAGCGACCATAGTAACTGAAGCAAACGTCTTGCACAAACTCGTGGATCCAGCTCATTAACTCAATAACGCTAAGATCCTCTAACTGAACCCTCCAAGAGGGTGCCGGCTGGGCAATAGACATTTCCCACTACTGTAGGGATGAAGTATGGAGGTTACAGAAGAGAAAAAAGTTACGGTGAGGGGGTGGATACTCTAGTACCGGCGTGTAGGGGTGTCGAAGTGTCGTCATTTAGTGACTGTGACAGTGGGGTGGTGGACCGCTTGACCACCTCATTGCAGAAAGCTACAAGTGAAGGTCTGCCTCGAAGACAGGATGGTGTGGATCTGGAGCCAGGGATCATGGAAACAGAATTCGTGTTTACCAGTCCATCCATGACGGAACTAGAGCTGGTGCAAGCACTAGCTCGAATGCCGTTGGAAGATGGACCGGAGGACATGGAGACTGCGAAAGTGATCGATGCTCCAACCGTGCCTGAAGGTGTCGTAGCAGATATAGGCGCGACTGAGCACAAGCGCAATAAGTGGAAGGGGTACAAGAGCTCCCTCAAGTTCCTAAAGGGGCTTGAAGCTCGCGACCCTGGCACACTGACTGCGAACGAGCGAAAGTTGTGCAAGAAGCATGAGCAATCTGTGAAGAAGTACGAGAGCAAGTACGAGCAAAGTGCAAGAGTGCAGAAGGAACAGGAGAACCGGAAGGCGACCGTTTCCACTTCGGAGCGAAAAACCGTGAAAGGTCCCGCAAGTTAAATACATAATGAAAGTTGGAAGGAGTAGGCAACATTTTAGCTTTCACATTTTGCCAGAAATCGCGAGTAAGTTGTACAAGAAGCTGTATTATCTGTACAACAGTATCATTACATCTTTTTGGAGAGAAATAAGCAACTCCAATGCTTTTAAAAATTTGATCTACTGAATTTACTACTAGGTAAAGTACAATTAAAAATGGACAAATGTCTCCTAAGACGATTTGGAATATCATTTCGTCCTCCTCCTGAATGAATCATAGTAGAAAGTATTCAAATATCCATTGTTGTTCAACCATTTGGCGTACAATTTTTTTTGTAATTTGATCGCTCCACTCATTAATAACTGGCATATTTATATCATCAATAAATATAGTAATTGAACGCTGATATGGAGGTCCATAAGTAGTACCCTGTCGTTTTTCCACATTAGATTCAATAATGGGCTGGAAAATATTTTAATTTTTACACAGTTAGAAATTTTACCTGATTTTACCAAACGCAATACCAATACAAATTTTATATATACTATTTACCCTCTGAGCTTCGTTTCCAATTATATCTGCTCAAATTGGAGAAGCTGCTGCAAGAACTTTACATACACACATATTTGTATGTCTATCTCGTTCACACGTTTTTCGTTGCTTGTGTGCACAGCTCAGTGCAATGCAGGTGGTAATGCTCTGCTTAAAAGTAACGATTTACGTTGCTTGACAAACTTTTTTTAATTATACTCCGATTTTGATGAAATTTTCACAATCGTTTTAAATTATTTGTCTGCAAGTATACGCTAAGTTACAAAACTATACATTGAGAAAAAGGTGTGCCAGCGGCATGCAAAGTTACATCCGAAAAATTTTGATTGCATTATCTTTACATTGCTTATTGAAAGCTGCATGCCTAAAATGGTCCCTAGGTCTTATATTAACTGAGATATTTGCAAAAAACATATTTTTTTTTCGAGGTATATCTCATTTATCGCTTATTGTGGGCGAATGGGGCGTGGCATCAAAAAAAAACGAAACAAACTTGTATTGGCTGACCAATTATGTGGTCGATACTGATCAACTTTGAACTTGTAGCTCTTACCATCTCTGAGATCTGTTTGTTCATACGGACAACCGGACAGACGGTCAGATGGTCAGACCTACAGACGAACATGGCTATATCTGCCACGCCTCCTTCTGCCTGTTACATTCTTCTGATAAACCCATTATACCCCTCATAGGGTATAAAAACAAAGTTTTAAAAAGGGTTAATCTACTATTACAATAACATTTTGCACCAAACTCTTAAGAATTTAAGGTGGGCGAAACTTTAATCTAACTTTAAAAATGAACTCAGTATAATCATTTTTTCTACGATTGCAGTGTCTCTGTTAATGAGCTGTTAACTTAACAGAGCGCTGTAATTTGCATATTCTTGGTATGAAACTAAAATTTAAAATACTACGGAGTTTGAAAAGCAAAACCAAGTACTTAGTGTAAGATGTTTTAAAAAATCAAAGTATTAAACACCATTTTTCGAGCAGCGGGGTATTCAAAATTGTAAGCATCCAATAATTTTATATTGTGTCCAGTAACCAACAGTTTTATAGATAGGGAAACTGTTGGACTAGTTGTTTTAGGTTAATTAAAAATTTAGTCGAGTTTGTTAAGTTATTATGTTATACTAACTGCGTATTCGACAGTAGAACATAATCAGTAGACCCTGAGCTTTTTGAAAAAAGGAAAAGGGACTATTTTGTGCAGAAAGTTAACGTTCTGTCCGTTTGTAAGAAACTAAAGATATATTAAAGATTACATTTTTATACCCTCTGAGGGGTATATTGGGTTTGTCAGAAGAGGAAAAGTATGTAACAGGCAGAAGGAGGCGTTTCCGACCCCATAAAGTATATATATTCTTGATCAGCATCAACAGCCGAGTCGATATAGCCATGTCCGTCTGTCCGTCGTCCGTCCGTCTGTCCGTCTGGCCGTCTGTCCGTATGAACAAACAGATCTCAGAGATGGTAGGATCTACAATATCCGTTTTAGTCAGTATCGACCACATATTTAGTCAGTCAATACAAGTTTGTTTCCTTTTTTTGATGCCACGCCCCATTCGCCCACAATAAGCGAAAAACCAGACATACCTCGGAAAAAATTCAGGTTTTTTGCGAATATCTCGGTAACTATGGCACCTAGGGACACCAATTTTGGCATGCAGGTTGCTAGATGCAATATAAAGACAATGCCATCCACATTTTTTGGATGCCACGCCCCCTTCGCCCACCAAAAGCACAATTGCGTTGTAACTTTGCATGCCGTGACATGACACTTATTTCTTAACATAACGTTTTGTTACTTAGAATATATTTGAAGACAAATAATATAAAACGATTGTGAAAATTTCATCAAAATCGGACTATAATTAAAAAAGTTTCTTAAACAACGAAAATCGATACTTTCAAGCAAGGCATAGCCACGTGCATTGCACTGAGCTGTGCACATAAGCAACGAAAACGAAAAACGTGCGAGCGAGATAGATATACAAATATGTGTGCATGTTAAGTTCTTGCAGCAGCTACTCCAATTTGCACTCATAATTAGAAACGACGCTCAGAGGGTATTACACGGTCGGCATGCCCGACTGACAATTTCTTTCTTGTTAAACAATGGAACAGGCAAAAACGAGGCATGACAAACATATATTCTTGATCCCCATCAACAGCCGAGTCGATGTAGCCATGTCCGTTCTTCTGTCCGTCTGCTAAAACACCTGGATCTCAGATAAGAACTTCTGCCACCAAATTTGGTGTGTACATGCGTCTAAGCTTCACGCAGTACAAGTTAATTTTCGATTTTTGATACTTCTGGTAGAGTAACACAAGGCAATTCATTATATTAGAGATATTTAGTGTTAAGTTCTAGGGCCAAGAGGCCAAAAGTATTATAATTGTTGCTTAGAACTAGTATTATTATAATTCTCTAATTATTTAAATACGATTGTCGACCGCGCTCGGTTGCGAATAATCAATCAGACGCAGCCTTGTGCGCATTGCAACTCACCACGCGCAAAGCGATAAAACGTCGTGGTGAAGCTGCGCTGCCAAGGGTAAGCGACAGCGAGCGCGAGCGACAACTCTCTTGGTGATCGGCAGCGAAAGAAAGCGGACGTCGAGAGTTGGCGCGTACGCAGAGTGAGAAACCGTTTAGGGAGCGCGGTGGTTTCGATAGAAAGTGCAGCATTATCATTGTTAGTCTTTAACCAATAGCTTTTATAAAGAGTTTAACTGGAAGTGATACTGTTTGTTCATTACTAAAGTTGACTAACTAATACCCTTTCCCAAGACAAGGATTTGATCTCGTCGCCGTGTAAACAATCCCGGCTTCCCTCTTACCAACAATGTAGCAAAAGAGACGAGGATTTGATCCCGTCACCGTGTGAACAATCCCTGCAGTAGAATACTAACGAAGTAGTAAAACAGACAAGGATTTGATTCCGTCGCCGTGTGAACAATTCCGGCGTCGCTGGGTCTGCTGAGAGCGGTCGACGCCTCGCGGTCACACCCGTGCTGCTCCCGATCTCGCAGACTTATCCCGCCGCACATGAGTGGACGTAGTGGAATTGTCGTATTAACCCCAACATCTCACATTGAGTACTTGATTTTGCTTTAGAATACGCCCTTGTATCTTTCAGTCGGCGCGCTCGTCTGTAGTCGTTCCTCAAATTTTTTTTTCGAAGCTTCGTTGCTCTGTAACTTACATCAGGTTTATTTCCAGATTTAGATGCCACTTAATTTTTTCGCAAATAGAGAAAGAGTGGTAATATCTCCACATTTTACATTCTTAATGTGAATGCTAGAAGGCCAAATTTGATATGCAGGGTACTAAATACCATATAAACATATTCCACTTTGAAAATGTGGGAAAGAAATGTTATCTTTGACACGCCAAATGTTGAATACCCTTGCAGAATCCTGTATGAATTTACGGTACACAGTGTCTAACTTTGATTTCCAAAATACGTTTGTGGTTAATTACAAAATATAGCACCTATATTAATAAGTTGTCGGATCAGAATGAAATTTGGTTTTCTAAAAATAGTAGGTACTTAATGCTTGTTGCGTAAAATGAATTTGCATAAAATCGCACAAAAGACAGAAAACATTTTAGTACTAAGCATTTCCAACCGAATGTTTCTATAGCAGCTATATGATATAGTAGTCCGATCGAGATAGAAAAAATGTGAGTGAATTTGAATAAAATCGGTCAATAGACAGAAAACGTCGAGCGTTTTCAGCCGATTGTTCATAAGGCAGGTATATGATATAGTAGTCCGATCGGAATGAAACTTAGTTTGCACATGGGATTTTTTACTAAAAGCGTATTGAGTGAATTTGGTTCAGATTGCTCAAAAGACACTAAACATTTTAGTACTAAGAATTTCAGCTGATTGTTCCCATGGAAGCTATATGATATAGTAGTCCGATCGGGATGAAATTGTGTTTATACATGGGATTTTATAAAAGCGTTTAGGAATTTAAAAAAATCGGTCAATAGACAGAAAACATCGAGCGTCTTCAACCGATTGTTCTTATGGCAGCTATATGATATAGTGATCCGATCGATATAAAACTTGGCTTGCACATGGGATTTGGTTCTAAACGCGTACTGAGTAAAGTTGGTTCAGAATGTCAAAAAATAAATTTTTTTTTAACATATGAACTGCATGCAGGGGGAATACGCATGTGTACCAAATTTCGACAAAATAGCTCTAAAACTAAGAGACTAGTTCACATAGAAACAGACGCACAGACAGACGGGCATGGCTATATCGACTCGGCTCGGTCGGAAACTCCTCATACCCTCTGCAAGGGTATAAAAATCGAAGATGCATTTTTCAATCCAAACGGCATCGACAAAAATTCATATTGTCCGCCTGGAATCACAAATGCATTTCTCTTAATAGAATTTGAGTGGATTTGGATTTGGTAAAATTCATTTGCCATGTCCAGACTAGAAAAGTATTTGCCTCCGCCAGATATCAATGGCAATGGATATTTATCCGATACTGTGTTGGTGTTTAATTCCCGATAGTCTACACAAAATCTATCACTAGCATCCTTTTTCTTTACCAGCAACATTGGACTAGGAAATGGAGAATTACTTGGTCTGATTACATTGGCTTCATTTTAATTCGGACTAGCTTCTTTTCTTCCACACTTAGCCTGTATGGTCGCGCTTGAACTGTCTGATTGCTATCATTCAACCAAATTTGTAGTGCACCTGTTTTTACACGCCCATTTGGGAGTATAATCGGGAGTATAAAATACTTTATATAGTTATTTAATATTTTATTTATTTATTGCTTTTTATTTTGTTTAATTTCAACATTATTATCTTTAAGACTATTTATATTGTCAACATTAAGTTCATGTTTATTGTATTTACGAATTTTGTTTTAAAAATATCGAGTTTTTCTGCCTTTATTGTGACACCAAAACCATTGTTTAAAATTTAACGATCTATCATTGTATCATATTTCAAGTCATTATAATTTACCACGTGAAGCAGAATTTCGAGGTTATGTTCAGAAATTTCCACAGTCGTCAAAATTTGCAGACTGCTCTTTATAATATTATTCCCAATATCTCATAGAATGATCAATTTATCAAACATAAATGGAAAGCTCTCACCCATTTGCTTCAGTACTCCTTTTGGTTCCATCACCATACACAAGTCGACTTGTGAGCAAGCTGATGTAATGTGTCCAACTTTGTTGTAGTTCGCAGCGTGTCTTTATATTGGTGGTAAATAGCAAACGTTAAAGCCTCTTGTCGATTTGCGATGTATGCGCCAGTGCGAAAGCGATTGCAATTTCTTCCAAACTCACATTCTTCCATTTGGTCACCAAAGACGTCACCAATTCGCTAACATACACTGTTGAGAATGTTTAACAATAATCTTCTGCGAAG
>JAWNPS010000233.1:0-222056 GCA_035047385.1 Drosophila tripunctata | reverse complement strand
AGGAAAGAAAAGAGGGAAACCACTTTTATGGTTTACTTTATAATAAAATAACTATAAACATAAAATTTTAAATTAACTATTTCCACTCTACTGGCAAATGCAGATTAGGGAAATGCGTGTACTTTTTCGCTAAGCACTTTTTTATGTACTAATTATTATTTATTTTATGTAAATAGTGAAGTAAATATTTCAAGAAAAAATTGATTTTAGACAATTTCAGAAGTTATGTCGTCCCTTTTATAATATATTGTTAAAGGCTAATTAATTCATTTACACTTTACTATAATCTACAAGTAGTTAGATTATATGGTTTAAGTTAAGTGAATGGAAACAAATTGTTTGAAAGCTTACCAAAAAGACCAACGTGAGAAGACATTAGCCGTGGAATAGGGATTCTTAGGACGTACAAATTTCCTTCTTGTACGGTTCATAGTTAGATTACCGCTCAGTTAACACAATTCACAATTTTTACAACAAGTTACAAAGCAACGCGTAGATGAGTGGACAACATTCCGGCCCGAAATCTGAAATCTAACTGAATAATTGAAATAAAAGTTAACATGGAAGAAAGTACGAATGGGGAAAAAAGCTAGCTACACATACAGAAGAACTCACTATCTTAAGATTATGATCACAATGGTTTGCAAAATCTTTAATGTTTCGACTCTTTTTCGCTTTTATTCTAGGTGAGAGTGAAATTTACTGATAATGAATTTTAAACAATTGCTCAGATATAATCGTACTTTTTCAAGAGGTGACCTTTATCATGCGTTATGGCGATTCACACAAGTAAAGCGAGTACTAACTGAACACATAGCTAAATTTCGGTGAGATCCATTTTGTTTGCTGCCCAATTTACAGATTGTATAATTTTACATCATGAGTGATGAACATTTATTATGTGTAATTATGAATTAGCGTTATTAACTCTCTGTATTTGTTGTTATTTGAATATTAATTTTGGTGAAAAATACATTGTATATATATTAGGGTAGATATATGAAAATCAGAACAATTTCACTTAGATAATGACGAACAACATGCCCATTTAATCTTCAATGTATTCGAATGGCTCTGGTGGCTCGGGTTCCTTCTCATCATCGTTCATTGGACCAAAAGCGGCAACGGGTTCAACCAGTTCCTGTTCCTCCGATTTGCCATTGTGCTGGAAAACAATGATGCCGCCAATTGTGACATCCTTCATGGGTTCATAAGACTGTCCATCGATGACACTGAGCACCTTTAGTTGCTGACGAAGTACACGTGCCGGATTTTGTAAGAGCTCGAAATTGGGTTCGGGTTCCTTTTTATCTTTCTTTTCCTTCTCTTTATCTTTCTCCTTCTCCTTTTCTTTCTCTGCGGTTGCGCTGGTGCTGCTGCCGGCCTCTTTGTCCTTTTCATCATCCTTTTTCTTTTCCTTCTCCTTATCATCCTTCTTCTTCGGCTTGGACTCATCAGCAGACTTCTCCTCTGTCTTAACAGTAGCAGTTTCCGATTTGTCATCATCCTTTTTGCTGGCCACAGTTGCCGCAGTTCCTTCTTTGCTGTCCTCATCGACATCCATTTTCTCATCCTCCTTCTTGCTATCGGCATTCTCGCGCCTCTTCTGGCGAGCCGCAATCGATAGAACGGCCGTGGCAACCTTTTCACGCTCCTCGCTCTTCTTTTCCTCCAATGGTGCTGGATAAGCGTACAGCGATGGCTTCGCCGCCGATCTGTACTCCATCTTGGGCATTTTAAGATCTGAGTTTAGACCAATCACACATGTGGGTGTGAATGCCAAAGAAAGGGTGTGGGCAAGTGGGAACCAGTACCAGTACTGGGTGAAGGCCAGCATGCCGACCACTGCTTGAAGATTGGTGTGTCCAGTGCGTGATTGTAACGAAAGAGTTGCGTTGCGGCCACCAGCATCAATGATACCTTTGAATATTAACGTGTTAGAGAATGTTTTATTGTTTCACAGATAATGTTCACTCACCTTGAGCCAGAATGGCACCATATTTGGCCATAACATCCTCGTGTTTGTTGCTAATGACCTCGGCGTACAGTTGGCGGAAGAAAGTGCTCTTGGGGCAGCTTTGATCAGTGTGCTGTATGAGAATCATAGCCGATGCAATAAGTGCACCCTGACGCACAAAGTTCACTGGATCGAATTTGACCATTGGCTCCAGTAAAGCGATAGCTTCACGTAGTCCAGTTCCAGCGCAAGCAATGCCCAGAGCCATAGCTGCACCATAACGCACATGAGGATTATAGGACTCGGCCAGCAGACTGACCACGGATGGACATTGTTCCGGTGTGCGGAACAGAATAAAACCAATGGCGGTGACGGCAGCGCGACGCACATCGTCATTCACATCGGAGACTGCAACATGCAGCAACTTGCGTATGGCTTTATTGCTGCCAGTGCCGTTGTAGGCCATGGCCAAGGTGTACATGCCCGAACGACGCAGGACGGGATCCTTGTCGGTGGACAGACTGGTGACAAGTGGATCTGCCTCCTCGAGACGTGAGAACATGGTCAAGGATATGCCCACAGCCAAGCCACGTAGAATTTTCTCATGCTGCGTTTCCTGCGCATATGAAACCATATCCTCAATGGCCTGAGCATTCTTTGAGCCCAGCATAACCATGCCCATGGCAATGCCAGCTGCTTCGCCCGTTACAGCATCATCCTGATACAAATTGAACTTGAGCTGCTCGTACAAATCCTGGCGATGAGTTCCCATGCCGGCCAAACCCAAGCCCAGACAACCGCCATGGCGTACATTCTCGTTCTGGGCATCCTTAAGCTGCTGCAGCAAATAGTCAATGATATTCGCACCATGGTTTGCATGAATCAAACCCAAGGCATACAGAGCACCGCCCTCGGAGTAGCCCGAGCTGGGACCAGCTTCCTTGGGCAAATAGCTTTGCATTAGCGCCAGTGAGTCCTTCTCATGCCCACGATGAATGACACCCAAAGAGGCGGTGGCCGTCAGCTTGGCCCAATTTGTTGCACGGGCCAGCCAATCGAGATTGTCGCGCAGAAACTGATCGGAGGTGGTGCCGCTGTGCATGAAAGCATTGGCAATAACGGTGGCCGTGTGGCAAATTGAGACACGGACTGCCTCCTTGGTGCCACGCAGGATCTGCAAATCGGCATGATTGCTGCGTATTAGGAACTGCAGCTGCAGATCTATAGACACTTCGCCGGATAGAATGGAAATGAGCTTCTCAATGTTCTTCTGATGCAACTTCTCCATGTCGTTCAATGAGTCGATGGTGCGTTCAATCTTGGCATCGGCTTTAAATAAACAACATGAATTTTAAGTATACAAATAATTGTAATAAAATACTATAACATGCTAAATTCAAATATTACCTTCTTTATCCTCGATGCTGCTCTCATCACTTTGTGATTTAGACTTTTCTTCATCAGATTTGGCCGCTGGATCGCTGCTGGTGCCCGCTGCTGCCGTGCCTTGGGGTTTAATGGTGCTGGGCAATGCTGTTGGTATCGGTGCAGTGTCCTTGAGCGCCTGCAGCACATTGCCAAGGAACTCTTGCGTTGCCGACTCATACAAATCAAAGGCAATTTGATAAGCCATCAGATTGTTGGCCTCAATCGAGGAACGAGTCAATTTGTCCAACATTTCGGCCACTGCTAGAGGATCCTCGAGGAAGATCAAACACTGGCACATATTAACATAGTCGGGCACACCCAAATCCCTATAGAGTCCCACTAAGCAGCGTAGCACTTGATTGCGGAAGCCACGATTCTGTAGCAACGACATGGTCACATTGTAGGCATAGGCGAGCATGCCACGCACATCGTCCGACTTCATGATGGACACCTCGAATATGTCCATGCGACGTGTCTCGAGGGCAATGCCAAGTGCCTGACGGAACTGGTTGTCGTCCAGGCAGCGTTGAATCATGCGATTCACAATTCCCTCCAGACGCTCATCAACTGGTTTCGCCTCCTTGGGATTCTCGATGAACTCGATACGTTGTGCAATATAGAAATCAATGCATTTGGCAATAATTGTCTCTGTGTACTCATTGCGTGCATTCACATCAAACAGATCCCCGGCACCCAAGGCATATGTAAGTGCATCCTCAAAAGAGCCCAAGTGATAGAAAACCTTGGACGCCACCATGCCAGCTAGTTTGTTTTCGGGAAATGCTCGGTCCTCGTGCAGCATTTCAATTTTCTCAATTGACTCGGATATTTCTGGCCAAAACTCATCCACAATATTGTCCAGCTTCTTCAGGGCGAACACCTTAAGATCTGGCATCGGCTCATCGAGTAGGGATATTATCCCTGCGGCGGACGTGAGACTCATTTTTTACGTTGATTTTTTCCCGATATTAAATATGTTCTACAGAAACGTATGTAACATATCAAGAATTTTAATATGAAAACTGTCTGAATATAACAAAAGCAATCTATATATTACTGTACTAACCAACAAATACACCTTTCAATAGTTCACTGATTTTCTTTTATGCCGAAAAAACGCTAAATCACCAATTGGTGTAGTGCTGCACAACGTAGTTTGTGTATGTCAGTGAAATAGTGTTGAAAAACAAATATTTCTCAACATCTGGCAGCACCAAATAATCGAAATATTCGATAAGCCTACAAACACAAGTCAGCAGAAGTGTTAATTTTATAATTTTAAAGTGTGTTTAAAAAATCTTTTTAAGCTAGAAATCGTTTATAATAAACGCTTATTTTATAGTTTTGTTGCTTTTTATGTTACTATCAATCGAGTGAGCCAGCTATCGAGCTTGTTCGTTCACCGATAAATCGAGTATTCAGCCAAGTTCGATTAAAAAAACGCCATTCGGCATCGCAGCAACAAAAACGCGCGAACAAATAATACAATCGAGAGTAGATCCACAACACAAAGTTAGTTGCCTGCTTGCATTTAGCCAAAGCCATAGTACTTTATTACAAAACAACATAATGATGTGTGAAGAACAAGTCGTGTCCATGGATGTTTCAACACCACATACAGATGATGGCAGCATAAATTCCTCAGAATACTCCATATCCATGGATGCCAAGCCCAGGTGCAGTTGGGCCCAGGAGGTTCGCGCCGAATTGGGGCAAAGCGATGAGGTAAAACATGAATAACATATAAATATACATTCATATGTATTTATTTGTATGTATTATATTTGTTTCAGGCTTCGTCATCATTCAACAGCAGCGCTGGTAGCTCTACTGCGCAAACTAAGCGAGAAATCGCATTTGAATTCTTGGACGGCAGCAACGAAGAGAAATTTGAGCGTCTGGTTAAGGAAGAGAAGCTAAAAACTCCCTTTAAGCGTCGCCACTCTCAAACTCCGCCCACCACTCAAAGTAACGAGAACAGTCGCTCCAACAGTCCCAACAACAGCGCCTTGTCGGGCAATGATGAAGAGACTGCATCTGCAGGGAATACCCTCAATGACAAGAAGGAGGAGAAGCGTGTGCGTCGCATCAGCGTTACTTCATCGACCTCCTCGTCATCCTCCTACATCGAAGCAGATCCAGAAGTTATATCGCGCCGTCAAAAGCAAATTGACTATGGCAAAAACACAACAGCCTATGAAAGATACCTTGAGGTGGTTCCCTTAAGTGAACGCACAAGCGATCATCCCCGGACACCCAACAAACTGGGCAAGTACAGCCGTCGGGCATTCGATGGTCTGGTTAGAATCTGGCGTAAGCAGCTGCATTACTACGATACACCGGCAGCCACCAACCAAGCTAACGAAAATGATTCGGACTCGGATTGAGATGTGTTACTTACGGGCAAGGGGAAGTCAGAGAGCATAAAAGAGAGAGAGTGAGAGATAGTGAGTAGGGGCCTTTGGTACAAAGACGGGCAATTACTTTTCGATTACATTTACATACATACATACATCATTTACAATACTAGTTAATTTGAATTACTGCCCGCAGGCAAGTCATGTTTTGTTATATTAACATAATAAGAATACGCACATATGTAATGTCCAATAAAATGGCGGCTTTTTGAATTTGTGAATTGTTTTGAGAAAATAAAAAGTTCGTTCATGTTAAAATTTACAACATTTGCTCTGAATTGGCAACTGGGTTTGTGTATTCACTAAATTGGCAACTGGGTTTGTGTATTTACTACATTGGCAACTGGCCTGCAAGCCTACAAAACAGCTGCTCTGTCACAACGCCGTGTGTGTCTATTGTGAACTAGTGCTTGTATTTATTTGGTTTATTTTAGTTTTAACGCACATAAATTGCACACGTACTCATGTTTTTGAAACCCTACCGTCAAAAGAGCAGTGCTGCGCTCAAAGGATCAGAAGCCAAAAAACTGCGAGCCCGCCTAGAGTTGGCATTTCCGCACATTAGCGTGGAGAATCTGGTGCCGACCAAGGCAAATGTGACGCAGCTGAAAATTCTCACACATGGCGGCGTTCCAAGCATTGTTTACTGCGTCGACAAGCAGCCGATGTTCTTTGAATTGGACGGCGGACAGCTGGTGCCGACACTATACACAATGTGGTCTACGCCCGACATACTGCCCTATTTCACCACACACGAAGGTGTGCTACCCAAGCTAACCAATGGCGCCGATCTAATGCTGCCAGGAGTTGTGCCTCTTGGCGTGGGGATGAACATGTACGGTCACTTTAAAAAGGGGCAGCTGGGTAAGTGTAAATTGTAACTAAATTTTTTAAACTCTAATTAAATACCCACTTTAGTTGGCATCAACTTGACCAACAATAGTTCGGCTGTGGCAGTGGGTCAATTGGCGCGTTCCAGCGATGATCTTTACATGTGCGGTGGACACGGGGTTGCCGTTAACACCTTGCATTTGTTTGGCGACAAGCTGTGGGCCCACGAGCCCAGCATGCTGCAGCAAATTCCAATGGTTAAGACAAAGGCTTTAACCACTGAAGACTTTCCGGCATTGGGCGGTGGCTCGAGTACGCAGCAGCAGCAAACAACGAAGTCGGAACAGCCGATTCCAGTGGTTAAAACAAAGGCTTTGTCCACCGAGCACTTTCCGGCTCTGGGCGCCACAGAGCAGCAGCGAAAGCAGCCCCAACCAACGGAAGTATCTGAATCTATTGAAGAGGATGTAACGGCAAATGAAATCGAAGCTAGTACGGCTGCTCTAACTCTAGAGGAGCCTAGCGAAGAGGTTGCCAACGAGCCGACGCAGGAAACACTGCTGAAGAATGCATTTCTGGCTGCCCTCAAGAATAACGGGAAGAAGCTGCAACTGCCGCTGTTAACGAGCAACTTTTACCGGCTTTATGTAGTGACGGAGGCGGCGGAACAGATCGATTTAAAGAAGACACGCTACAAGAAGCTCTCCAACTTTCTCGCCGAGATGGTGGATCAGGGTTTTCTGGTGGTGCGCGAGGAGACCAAGGGCGTTGATAAGATTATCGCTGTGGATCTTGAGCATCCGGAGCTGGTGAACTTCATTACGGACGTAAAGGCAAGCGATGTCAATGGTGGTGCCACAGAGACGCCGCTGTTCCACTCGGAGCTCAAGGAGATGTACATTGTGACGGACGTGACGGCCGCCTTCTTTACCAAGCTGAACTATAAGCGCGGTGAGGGTATTCCCGTGGGACAGGTCAAGAAGATTGTGCGCGAGTATGTTAGCAAGCATGGACTTGTTAACCCCCAGACGAAGCTAGTGCGACCAGATGAGGTGCTGCAGGAGCTGTACGGCAATAGGGAGGCATCGCTAAGCGAAGTCACTTCGATAATAACCAGTAAAATGGAGCACTCGTATCAGATGTGCAGTGGCAAGGATACCAGTGGCAAGCCACAGATACAAATGTCCTTGGCCACCAGATCGGGCAACAAAAAGGTGACCCTGGTGAGCAACATTGAAGCCTATGGCATCATCATGGCCGAGCTAATCAAGCTCTGCAAGCAAGGAGCAGCAGCCAGCACTACCATCGTTAAGCTGCCGCATCAGAAGCACGAACAGCTGCAGGTGCAAGGTAATCAAGTGAGATTCATATACACGCTGCTCACGGAGACCTACAAGGTGCCACCCAAGTGCATACTGGGTCTGGAGTTGGCCAAGGATGGCAAGAAAAAGCGAAAGTAAGCAATGCATGATGTACATCATTGAATAAAACAGTTGATTGACAATTATAACGTGTAATATAATAAATTATTTATTAACTGTAGTGGGGGTTGAACCAATTAATGCTAAGATAACCACAACAATGAATGAGGGGGGAGCATACTAAAAAGGATCTGAAGCGTTTCTTTAAACTGTTGAACTTTGAATTTGTGCCTGTCTATCGTTTACTTGGCCTTGCCCTGGGCAGCAACAGCTTCGATGGCCTTCTTGACGGTCTCCTCGTCGCCAAGGAACTGCATCGACACCACTGGCTTGAAGTTCTCATCCAGTTCGTAGACAAAGGGTATGCCAGTTGGCAGATTGAGAGCCATAATGGCATCCTCAGAGAGATCTATGGATACAGAGAAAGTGGAGTTAGTGACTAGCTATAAATTGTGTGTGTGCTATAAACTTACTATCTAAATGCTTGACAATGCCACGCAGACTGTTGCCATGAGCTGCAATCAGGATGCGTTTGCCCTCCTTCATTTGTGGAATGATGACATCGTTCCAGTATGGCAGTGTGCGCTCAATGGTCAGTTTAAGTGATTCAAACTGGGGGAACTCTTCTGGCTTGGGTCCATCAGCATAACGGGGATCCTTGACAATGGTATCGTAGTAGGGATGTCCTGGCTCCATTGGTGGTGGTGGTGTATCGAAGCTGCGACGCCAGATTTGCACTTGAGCCTCACCGTACTTGGCAGCGGTCTCGGCCTTGTTCAAGCCAGTCAGACCACCGTAGTGACGCTCATTGAGACGCCAGGTCTTCTGAATGGGAATCTCCTTGTGGCCACTGGCCTGGAGGATGCTGGCCAATGTCACCTGGGCGCGGGTTAGCACCGATGTGTGAGCCACATCGAATTCCAGACCAGCGTCCTTAACGGCTTTGCCGGCAGCCACAGCCTCAGCTTTGCCTGTTTATTGATTTTATGTTTTTTTTTCTTATGCTCTTCTGTTATGTGATTATTTGTGTGTGTATATTTACCCTGCTCGCTCAGATTGGCATCGTACCAGCCGCAGAATTGATTCTTCTGATTCCACTCGGACTCGCCGTGGCGCACCATTACAATCTTGTATTTGCCACCCATTTTATTAGTAGTTGCTTGAATTAATTTGCGCAAAATTATGTTATACTGTCTGCGAGGGCGCTTTTAGCACTGTCGCTTTCCTTTGGATTAACTTAAATATGACCTACAAGGCGTATCAATCAAGGTCGTAGTTGTCAGTTGCGTATAGCAACTCTGTTACGTTAGTGCGGTAACGTTGCGCGCCAAACTGTTACGAACCATAACGACAAATGCAACTCTGTGTTAACGCAACAGCTGGTCGTGATGGTTGCGATTGCTCAAATTTGAAGAAGAAGAGTATAAACAAAAAGTTTGCTGCAATTTTAAATCAGTTGCATATTGTTTTAAAATCGATAATTGGCAGAACATGACTGAAAAAGTAACAGCGCGCTGTAACTGGACTCAAACAGCAGGAGGTGAGCTGTCCGAGCTAATACCTACACGTCTCTCTGAGGAAGATGTATTTGTGCAGTAAGACAAAGAACTGCAAATTTTGTACACACCCAAACTGGTTTGATTTATATATGTATACTCATGCATAGGCCCGACTTGGACGATGTAGTCAACGAGGAACGCGCTGTGCTCTTTTCAAATAATGAATTGCAAGGCATTCCATGTGAGCTGCACTTGCAAATATTAGCACGTTTCAAAATTGCCGCACTAACGCTCGTGTGTAGCGCTCCCAAAGTGGAGTTGTTTCTGGGCGCCACACAGGAGTACCTGGAGACTATATATGGCACCGCACTAGAGGAAGACGACGGCGTTGTACCCATCAGACCCTATCGTTACGATGTGGAAATTGATCGCTCTGGCATAGCTGAAATCAATCTGAAGCTGCTCACATCCTGCAAAGAGATTTGCATCTATGGCGTAATGTTGCACATAGCGCCAAATCCAAATGGCATCACTACGCAGCAGCAGAAGTCATTTGATTTGCAAAAGATACAGGAACTACTTCACCGTGGAGGCAGCAGTAACAGTCCCAAGCCCGAGGAAAATGCAGAGAAAATGCAAAAGTTTATGTCACTAATGAGAGGATTCTCCAGCCAACCTCAACTGCAGGAACAGGCTTCTAATGCTGACATTGATACGAAGAGCCTAAATCAACATATCGACGCCAAGTTCGAAGAGCTGCAGCGCAGCATTTCCAAAAGACTTGATGAATTCGAAGCTCAACAAGCTAAAAAGTTGGATCAAATAATTGCAATGCTCGAAAACAAAAACTAAATGATGCAGCTATGTAGTATATTAATTTTTATATCTTTATGTGCTTATTGTTAAATGTGATATTTCAAAATTCGATGCGTCACAACTGATAAATTATATGTGAAACTTTTTTAAATAACTTGTAAGAATTATTCGCAATTATTTAGTTTCTTGTGGAACTTGGCTTCATATTTGGCACAAAAGACATCATCAAAGTTATCGGCAATATTCTCCTGCTCATCTTCATCATAGACCTATTCGAATTATTGGATTGGATTAAATGATAAGTTTTGATACAAATACTTACATTATCTATAGTTATAGCCGGCACTCCCTTGTATAGTACATTCTTCGACTGCTCGGCATATTTCTGCAGAATATCATCCACACTGCGCGATTGCTTGCACTCCTTAACGGCGGTTACATCAATGTTGTACCGGTTGGAACACTTGTCCAGCTGATTCTTGCCACTACGCATCATGCAGGCAATTAGTTTTAATGCGTCCCTAATGTTGTGGTGCTCCAGTATGCAGCCATGCCAGGCATTTAGCTCACACTCCTCCACGCCATGCTGGCAGGTCACATTGCCTGTTGTGCTATTCTTCTAAACATGCAAATCTTTCAACACTTTTGTACTATATAGAAATTGAAGAACCAAAGTACCTTTGCATTGCCGTAGGGCACCAGAGTTAGTTCGGTGAAGGCCAGACGATCTTGTCTTACCATTGAAGGATTCAACTGTTCAGCCACGAACTTCCTACAATACGGACAGAGTGCCTCGTAGTACAGTGTAATGGGTAGCTTTTCATTCTGAGAGACAACTCGATGCTGCAAACATAAACATAATGCTGAGTGCAAGCTACAAATCAAAACCAACACAACTTGCTCTGGCAGTGCACTCCAGGATGCCGCAAACGAGTAGAAAACAATATATGTACGCCTTCATTGTGCGATATGTCCAATGTCAGATAGAAATAGAGACGCAGACTCCAAACGACGACTTGACACTGAATTCAAGAAAATATGAAAAAATAAACAGAAGTCGAAATTCGTAATCACGGCTTGCGTCGTTAATTATATGTATCGCAGCAGGCGTTGTCAGAGGCGTGGATGGAAAGGGGAAAAGGGGGGAAAATGAGTACCAGAAAGGTCTTAAAAGCATACTGTTAATAGGTTTTAGTATAAGTTGCACATCTTGCATAGTTTTTATAAGAAAATATTATAAAATATAGTTTAAACATAGCTTATTATTTGCTAAATTTTGTTTGTTAAATGTTTTATGTAGTTCTTATAATACAAAAATTTATTAAATCTCCCTATAATACTACACGAACCCCTTTCAAGCTTACCCTACGCCTCTGACGGCTCTTAATCAGTTCTCATTTCCGATGTCATAAAAACTGTTTTTGCTAATCTACAAAATGCTCGCAGTTTGACTAGGAAATACCCTTTGCTTAAAAATAATTACATAACTCTGCTCAATTATATGGCATTGTTTCATAAATTACTGAAATATACATATTTTATAAACTATCATATAATTGGTATAAATAGATATGTAGTATAAACATATTGACATATAAAAGGGAAAATAAAATGTGAAATTCCATCTGCTAATGTAAATGAGGTAAATATGCCTAACAATATGTTAGTCATTATAATGACTGCAGCTGAAAAATCCGTAGAAAAAAAGTACGGGTTGGAATTTCAAATCTATATTTGCTATATACTAAGAAAAGAAAGCAAATTTGTATTTTTCATAATATGTCGTGGTTTTATTACTTATCGTTAACACTATTACTTTATCACAAATATTTTAAGCATTTTTTTACATAGATAGTTACAATCGTCGTGCTTATGTATATATATGTACAATGATTGCCCTCCTTGAGGCGCAACTAATACAATTTTTTTTTTAGCATATGCCATGATACTATATATGAATATGTATGTATGTATGTTTTATGTATATTGAACTATATGATTTCGTTTTCAAAATTTCAACTACTCGTACTTCGTATTGAATATCTACAGCAGGGGGACATTAGCTTATACAATTCTGAGGAAGTTTATGATTTTCTGACAGTTTTTTGTTTTTTTTTCATTCATATAAATGGTATTCAATACAACGCTTTTTAATTGGTTTTTTGTTTTTTAACTTTACGTTTTACAACTAATTTATATTCACACTTATTTGATACTTAAGTACTTTTGTTTTTATATTGTTTTGTGACTTTCGTTAGATATGCAAAATGTAGATCCTAATAATAAAACTTAGACAATATATGTTGTATGTAGAATATTCAAATCAACAGTTGACAAAAACATTTGAACACTTATACATTTTAGATCTTGCTTAATAGTTGTTTTTTGTTTTTGTTTTTTTAATTAGTTGTAAGAGTACTCACTGCTGATATTTATGCCTTGATAACAATTGCCATATCTTTTCAAAAGATATATGTATATATATTTTTTAAATTAATAACTTGACAACTACTTGAGCTGCCTTCGGGGCCAAGTTCAAAACCAAATGCTTTTCGTTGTATTTTTCTTTTTTGGGCTTAATTAAAATTTATGCGTTTGTTTAGGGACATGTTTAGTTGATTGTTGAGCAGCTGCTAAATCCAATATCGAATTGTTCTGTTCTGTTCGCTATGCTTTGTTAATAAACCTGCTGAGTGCGACAATTTTGGCTCTATGTTTGCTACATAAATCATTTTATTGGCTTATTAAAAACTTTTCCATTTATTGTCATCATTTTGCGCTATCGTGCGCACAAATCCGTGCCCAGTTTCCAACAGTTTCCACCAGTTTTCCGCCAGTTATAGCTGCCCCCCCTCACCCCCGCCCCTCTTCAGTTTTTATTGTGTGTGTATTTTATACCCATTCAATCGTTCGTGAGCTTATTATGGTCTGCTAGAGAGGAGTGGTGGTTGGCGAGGGGAGGGGTTATCGCATATTTTTCTAAACTTTTCTTTATTGCTCACTTGTTGGCTGCCATTGCTGCTGCGCTAATAGCAACTCCCAACATCCCGGCCAAGCAGTTCCATAACCATGACCATTAAATTCAAATCTACCGGGCTCTGCTCACCGGCTACTCTCCGGCTGTGCTCTTCGGCTGTGCTCTCTGACTGCTCTCTGGCTGCGTGTTTAAAAGTTAAATAATGGTCAGAGCCGGGCAGGCAATGGCGCAAGACGTGTCCAATATAACTTTTTTTCCCCCTGGGCCGAACTCCTTTCTGCTATACACGAGTGTTTTTCTACGTTTTTGGCTTTGATCTTGGGCAGCAGTTCAAATAGTTGCGGTTGAGTTTTTTCGGTATATGTTTGTATGTATGGAGGCTCAGTTGGACAGCAAAGGATATGTGTTTTGTTTTTGTTTTAACGGGGATATGTGTTTGTTATAATAAAAAACAACCAAATATCAAACTGATTTAACAACACTTTTGCTTTCGCTTGGAAGTTCAGAGCAATTTAACAAGACGGTTTACTGTGTATGTTCTTAGTTAAGCCTTTGTTACCGCTTCAGTTATGGAGATTAGTTATAATATAGTCTATATATATCGTTACAATTACACTAACATATACATATACAAACAAAGAAACAGACACACACATGCACACACACGAATACATATACAATACAATACAATACACATTGACTATAGTTTAGTTCTACCTTTAAGTCTAACAATAAGAATTCTTAATGACCATTGTCTTAACTTTGCTAGTTACGAGATCGTAATAGTTTAGTTCAGATAGGGTACACTCTATATATAGCTATAGCTATAGATATAGCTATAACTCTATGCTACAATTCTTTATCTCTTTCGTATGCTCTCAGTTTCTATAACATTCTCTATGCTCTAATTCTGTTTTCTTTCATCGTATTCTTCTTTTTGTTTCTGTTTCTGTTTCTGTTGTGCGACAGTCTTTTGTTTGATGCCAGGAATTTGGGTGCCGCAAGTTCTACACACACACACTCAAACACACTTTTTACACCCAAGTTTAGACACAGCTTTCGGGGCCGGGAAGCGTGTCGGTGATAATATGATTACGTCCAGCATTCGATTTCTGTGTTATGGTGGTTAGCTGCGAGGGTGACGGACTTATGCTGGGCATGACCCCAACACCACCGACACCACCACCACCACCACTACTGTGACCCATGCCCTTTGGCAATGTCATATGTGTGGGCAGGGGGGCGGCGGAAGCAGCCGCTTTGCTAAGATTGTAGTCAATCAGACTGCTGGTGGTCAAATAATCGGCTAGAGTTAGCGGATCTCGGCCACGTGGCAAACTGCCCGAGGACTGTGCTACACCTGCCACACCGTGTGGCAGCGTATGATGTTGCAAATGCTGAGCATAGTGACTGCCAGCCGCAACTCCGCTATTGCTCGTCGAATTGGCCACACTGCTGGCCGAACTAAGTGTACTATTGCTGCCACCTCCTCCTCCTCCTCCTCCTCCTCCGCCTGCTCCGGCGTAGTTGGCCATATTGAAGCCCAGAGGTTCGTAGCGACTGAGCGTCGGCATCGCATCGTAGAGCAGCGGTGCTGCAGCTGGCGGCTGATAACTTTTGACGGCACTGTCACTCTCCAGTTTCAGCGTGCTCGACTGCGAGGGCGGACTATTCAGGTGCGGCGCATTGACATCCTGCAATATAGCAAATGACAATGTCTTCTATACAAACTCAAACACACTCCTATGTGCATTCGATTCACACTTACATAATCCACAGTTTTATGATTCGCAATGCTGCTGGGCGCGGCTGCAGTGTTGCCGCCCATAAATAAACCACTCTGTCGATTTCCCAGAGGTGACGATGTGTCACTGCCAGTTGCGCTTTTTTGTGCGCTCAGTATGTCCGGTTGCTTTTCGATGCCCTGCTTCAGCGTGTAGGCCACAACAAGACGCTGATGCCCAGCACCAGTTTCCAGCGGTGCAGTAACAGTCACATCCATGCCTAAAAACGGTGTATAATATATGTACATATATTGATCTGCCCGGCAGTTGTTTTGTTTGCAACTTTGAACTCACCCAAATGCTTGTCCTTATCATCGCACAAGTTGCGTGCTCCCTGACAGCGACGACGACGCACCGCAATCACAACCACAAAAAGCACAGCAATGCCCACTGTAAACAGTGTGCCAGTGAGTAGAGCAGCTATTGGCAATATGGAGAGTCCCATGCGTCCATCTGCAAGTATGCAAATATAATGGATTAGAGGTAACTACAGTATTTGTTTTAGTTTCTTTTAGTTAAATAAGTACTTGAACAAAAGAGAGAAATGCCAGACTTTATAATACCCTCAGCTTCTTATTTCCGATTAAACGCATATGAAAGTTACAAAACTATTCGGTATTTTCCCACAAAATTTGTAACTTCTTTAAGCAGCTCTTTAAAAATTTCACATCCAAATAGTTTTAATCTTGTCTTACACTTGCATTTACTGCAAAAAAGCGGTTAATTAAAACCCTTTTGAATGCTTGATTTAGATGCTGATGTTGGTTTTGGTGTTGATGTCGGTGTTGGCTTTGTGGTAATTGAATGCACATCACAAGGCCATAAGTATTTCGTTTATTTTCATTTTGTTACGCTACACATTACAGATTTCGTCGTGTAGTCAAAATGTATTTAACATTCAACAAATCATGCGCGCCTGCGGATATGCAACACAGAATTTCAATAAGCAAACATGGCAAAATGGCAAAGCCAGAAACAGAAGCAGCAGCAGCAGCAGCAGCAGAAACAGAGTCACAGCCCGCACCAAAACCAGAACCGGAGGCAGAAACCAAAACCTAACTGGCAAACCGGTCATGGAGAGAGGGAGAGGGTGGAGTGGGAAGTGAGCAGACTGTTGCTAATTTATAAACCTGTGCCTGTCAGTTAGACGCCGTCGACAGCAGCGCCAAAGTTGCAAATCAATAAATACATATTTTTATTTTTTTTTTCGCAACAGCAGCTCTGCCGAAATGTTGACGAAACTGCGCCGCTAGCGAAATTGCTCATTTATGCATGGCTGCGTTTAGAAGTACAGAAACCACACACACACACGCACACTCACTAACACTTGCACACACTTGTACATGTGCATGTCCAAATTGTGCATGTGTTGTAATTGTTAGCACATGACTTTTGAAAATATATATGTATATAGTATATATAGCTCAAATCCCTGTTATAGTATCGACAACTTTTCATCAGCACCGAAAAGTATGCAGTAAATATTTTAATTGAATTCGAATATCGAAGCTGCTCAAGTTAAATTACCGATACAGGTATTTGAAATGAATTCGGCTTACGCGATAGTACTTGTAGATTGCCAATGACAACAAATCTCCTATTGCAGCAGCGGGGGAATCCCGCCTTGGCGTCCATTTAAAGCACATAAAAGAATGCCAAAAAAGAAGAAATACACATTAATATGTAGGTTTGTACATGTGTGCAGACACTTGAAACTGATGCCAAACGGCATACGAGTTGAGCTACCAGTTGTGAAAGAAGACAACAAAAAAAATGAGGAAAGTAATTTAAATATAAGCACAGCGGCGTAATGAAATTTTCACACTTGTGCAAATATTTATCAATAAAACAACAACAAGGTAAGGGCTGCAGGCCCTGGGGAGTGGGAGTGAAAGCTGGAGCGGACAGACCAGGCACATGCCCCAAGTTAAGCAGATAAGCCAGGCAACCAGGCAAAAGAGACAAGGACAACAAGGGGATAGGAGGATTGGAGCTCTCACGCCATGCCACATGCCACTCTCCTGCACACAGGCTGCGCCATGCCACCACAGTACCACATCACAAACATTGCTCTGGCAGCAGTCCTGTGTTCCGCTCATAAGCCAATTGTTTGTATGCGTTTCATTTTGGTGAGTGCAGGACGAAGCAATTCGTCTGCTTTACTACACGTCTCGACTCGACTCGACGTCGACTCGCCGCTTCTACACTACACTCTTCGCTTCCAACGTCTTCTTATAAGCTTAATTCGATTTAATGCTCCCGTTTGTGATATAAATGATTCGATGAAACGATGAAAAAGTGGATTGGTTAAAATGTATTGGGATTACGAGGCAATGCTGCTACACACCAACTCCCTCTTTCTCTCTTTCTCTCTCTCTTTCCAACTCGGGAATGCGTTTACGGTTACATTTACGTTTACACAAAGTAAGCATAAATAAAATGTTGAATGCTGAAGTCCTGTGCATGATGCGGGCGCTGAATGCCAAGCCAAACAATGTATGTATGTGTATCGTCTTTGCCTATCGCTTTTGCTCCACCATTTCATCACCGTGCAGAGCAGAGTAGAGCAGAGCAGAGCAGGGCAGGGACAGGGATACAGCAAGGCTGTGGCGGTCACATTTCCTGCCAAACCAAGTAACCAAGCAGTCAGCCCAACAAGCAACCACTTCGATCTGCTGCTGTTCGTACATACATACACACACATACCATATATGGCATATAATTTTATTTTACTTTACTTTCAGCACCGTTGTCTTTTGGGATATTTTATTCAGATAAGACATGTTTAATGTATATTTTTCTTGTCTTACAGTAATCGTTTATATTTTGTGCTGTTGCCTCTACCTGACAGGACGCGGGCGATGGAAAAGCTGGAAGCTCTGGGCTCAGTGTCTGTATCGTTTCCGTCGTTGTCGTCTGATGCGTTGTTACCTTGGATGCCACAGATGCGACTATAACTAAGTATACAGTAAGTGTATGTGGGTATATATATATATGTGTGTGTGTGTGTGTGTGTTTTCTGGCATACTCGATGTGGATAATGTAACTCCTGGGGAATCTCTGTGTGTCAGTTTAGCATAACAAGATCTTTCTTTTCTCTGCATACACACATATATACACATATATATACATATTTTTTTTATCTTTTTTGGCCAAGGTAAAACATGAAATTGATTATATTTACATTAATGTGGTGGCGTCAAGCGTTGCCAATGTAAAATGTTACCAAAATCGCTTGCTCCCAAAACGCTCTGGTGCCAGGCAAACCACATCTGCCGGTTAAGTGTCGAATGAAATGCTTTCAAATTTGCCAAGGTGCAAATATTGACACCTGACGTATATTGCATTTTTGCGTATTATTCTCCAAAACACACACATTCTCCCACACACACACACACTCTGTGTAACTATTAAATATATGCTTGCATCTTCCATCTCGCTTCTGCCAATTGGCCAGTTGGGCCAACTGTGCAGCTTGTCGCACTCTAATGTGTATTATAGAGATGATTGAGTGGATTTGTTGTTCATATTGAATGTCTGTAGCGAACAAATACTTCAATTTTATTGCCATTGCAGAGATAAACATTATTGACTGGCCAAGTCCGCACAGGATTTCCAACCTACTTAATAACCTAATACAATAATAAATCAATGTGTTATAGCCACTAGTAAATATGTCCCTCTCTCTCTCCATCTGTCTGTTTGTCTGTCATAATGGCCAGGTGCATAAATGTGTAGCATTGTTACATTTAGTGTTCATCATTTGTATTTGATTTGCCTTAATTGATTCGATATGAGTTGATCCTACATTTGCTAGCAATTAATTTCAGTGTTTAAATATTCCATCTTGCATTTGGCATTGAGACGATAAGCCTACTAAAATTCCAACACAATACACAAACTTATGTTTTCTTACCCACACAATAGTGGGAAAATTTCCATTTTCGTAAAACCTGATTAATGTGACGTAAGTGAGTGTAAAACAAGCCTTTCAATGCGTTTTCCCCAAGCCGTTTTACATTCGTTTTTGGGGTGGGGAGAATGAAGTAAAAACTGAAACTTTGGAACAAAATTAACGTCAAAGTTGAAAAAAGGAAGAATGAATAAGAATAAGAATAAGAAATTTTAGCACTACTACTTGAAAGCACTTGGGTCAGGGACAAGGCAGTTGAGGAAAACTGTCGCCCCAACGTAAACAAAACTCGTTAAATAAAAGAACAATTGTACTTACAAAAAACTAAAACGGTTAAGCAGACTATGCAAATACTTGAATGACTTTTTAAAGGTGAAATGGTGCTTAAAAAGCAATGAATGCTTTGTTTCTCCACACTTTCCGCACTCCCTCTGCCACCCTCCTCCATGCAGCGGTAACTTTTCGCAGTGTTGCATACTTTTGAGGGACCGCCAACACTTTTCCAACTCAAATACAAAAATAGAACACCAGGGACAATGCGATATGCAAAACTTTGTATGTGCAAGTAGCAATTGCTTGTTTTCCCATTTATTTTGTATTTTTTTTTACTCAAATAACTTAAGTACAATTCATAAGCTGGTCACACTCACCTGAACGCTTGTCCGCCTCATTGATGGGCACATTCTCCAGCACAATCGGTTCGGATCGTCCTTTTTGGTTAACACTGTAGACGACCAAGTGTAATGCTGGATGTGCATCCGGGTAGTAGTCCATAGGCGTTAGATCTAAGAGCAAGGTAGGGAAATTCCATTAGCTGACCCGATCATTAATTTAAAACTTGCATTGCAAACTCCATTAGATAAACAGGCATTTAATTAACACGTCCTGCCCAGCAAAACTTGTGCCACGCACATAAAAAGAAAAGTTTTTCTTTTCTTTTTTTGTGTTTTTTTTTTAATGCTTGCATCAAAAGTTTTTGTTTTGCAGCCATAGCAGCTCATTAAAATGGTAACTACTAGTAAAAGGGCAGCACCAACACTAGCAAAACAACATCGTCCCCCTGAGGCTTAATCCCCTACTCTCTGCTATAACAATCCCCCTTGGAAGTACAGTTCCTAAAGCCAGAGTCGTTAACACGCCTGTCTAACTAATCGTGACTTTACGCTTCGTTTGACTTTGCAAATATCGCAGAATGTAAAGTCGACCTGCCTTCCAATTTTCCCCCATATCTAGCTGTTTTCAAGCCAAAATACAAGCTATCATTTCATCGATAAAGGTTACATAAAAAGCTGGCAACAGTGCAGCAGCAGCCGTAGCCGCTGCCGCATCAGAAGCAAGAATTGCAGCCCAGTTTTTTGGCATTGCCAAGTTGCAACCGAAATTATCCACAAATGTGGCTCATTAACTTGGCTCATTTAGGCAAAAATCAAAATGTAATATGATAATATTTTTTGGAGGAATAACTCACACTCCCGTTGGGCGTACAAATAAATCTTGTTTTTCAACAACTTAATTCAAATTTTTGCTTACTTTCTGTTGCTGCTGCTGTTGGCCCTTCTTTTCACCAACGACAACGATTGCCGGGAACCGTAAATCCCCAAACTCCAATGCTTTAGCACCCAACTCAGCATAGCGCCATTGGCATAAAAGTTTTGCTGACTAGCTAAAATTCATTACAACAAACAGTGGCAACAACATCACCAGCAGCAACATCAGCAGCAGCAGCAGCAGCAGCATGTGCCAGATGAATGTAGTGTTTGGGGCGGGGTAAAAGTGGACGTGGCAGCCTCAACTAATTAATCTGCGTGGCACTGTGTAGTTGTTGTTGTTTATTGTTGCCACTACTGCTGCTGCTGCTGTTACTGCTGCTACTACTAGTGTTGCTGTTGTATTGCTCTTTCCTTGCTATTTCAGACGAAAACACGCCGCGCAATTTGGCTTGCTTAACTTTTTGCACAGTTTGTTACTTTGATTTGTTTTTGTTTTTGCTGCTTTTGCTGCTGTTGCTGTTAGCCGCACGAAAGTCGAGTCTTTAGACTGCGGCTTTTTGCACAGTGCGCCAAAAGTGCTCTAATGCCAACGCCTTATCAGGGCAATCTGTAAATCCAGCCACATTTAAATACCATAATGAATAAGGCAAATTGCACACAACAGTGAATTGTAGTATTGCATATGGTTTTACTTTGAAATACTATATGTACATATATAAGATTATACACTGCTAATAGCAATATTCTAACGAATTTTAAAAAGATTTTGCTAAAAATTGTAATGAAATATTTTGGTTATGCTGACTACCTAAGAGAATCTTAATAAGTATTACCTATTTAAATAACAAAGTTTCTACTTTAAGAGCTGAAAATCTGTTAGTTTTAAGTTCCTATATACTGTATTTTCCATTTTGTAAATGTACTTAAACTTACCTGTGAGATCTATGCGAAATACAGGCGCATCCACATAAGTGCTGCTCATGTTTAGACGTAGTTTTTTGGTCTTTGAATCGTAGGCTTCCAGAAAGAACTGCTGCTGCAGTCCACCATCATAGCCGGGCATGCACTCTAGCTCCATGGTGGAGTATATTATGTTGTCATAGTTGTCAAAGTTGATGGTGCCACCGACCGTGCCAGAGTTGCCATCATAGCCATTGGCACCGCCACCAATGAGACTTTGTGTGACGACGCCGTTGCTGAAACTGTACTCCATGCGTGAGTAATCGAAATGAGGTTGCTGCCAGTCAGCTGGGAGAGCCGTTGGCTCTGCATGTGACTGTGTTGCTGTTTGTGATGGTGTTTGTGATTGTGTCTGTGATTGCGTTGTTGTCTCTGACGTTGACAGCGCCACACTGGCCACAAAATCATCGTCACTAACATTGTAGATGTCATCTTCATCGGCATCGGCATCGGCCTTCGAATCGGCATCAGCATCATCATCCTCTAATGATTCGAGGTCCAGCTGATGCTCCAGGGATGAAATATCAACATGATGTTGCTGTTGTTCCTGCTGCTCGCCTGTGTCATAGTCAGCCAAATCGCTTGGCTCATCTGCCATGTACTCATCATCTGTTTGCAGCTCGGCAATATCTTCGTTAGCATCGTCATCGTCATCGGCATCTACATCACCGTCTTCATCTCCTTCGCCGTCATCAGCATCAGCATCATTGTCCTCATCATTGTCTTCAATGTCCTCATTGCTGTTGTTTACATTAAATTTGTTGTGTGCGTGCTCAGCTCTGGCACGACCTATGGACAATTGTGCAGTGACTGCATCAATGTTTGTCTTCACATCATCTTTGTTAGTAACAACTGTTGCAACAGCAGCAACTGTTGCTACTGACTTATTGTTATCGCCAATTGCTGCCGCCATTTGTTGAGCTGCTGCTGCTGGTTTGTTGCTAATTTGCGGTGCATTGGGTGGCATTAGTCTTTTGCCCACTTTCTCACTGCCAATGGCACGCAGTGTTCCCAGCATTGTGTCGATGTCTCCGCTATTGCTGCCACTATTGCTGCTGGCATCCGTCTCAGCATCAGCATCAACATCAGCAGCATCGGCCTCAACTTCGGCTACAGCAGCTATTTCAAGTGCTGCTGTTGCCACAGACGACTTGGTTGTTGCCGTTGCTATTGTTCTCGTTGTTGGCTCAGCTCCTGCTGCCGCTGCTGCTGCTACCCCTGTAGCCCCTGCTGCTGATGTTGCTGTTCCTGCTGCTGATGTTGATGCTGCTATTGATGCCGTGATGTCATTTGCTATTTGCCGTTTTCTTCGTCTAGATGCTGCTAAATGATGGATTATGTTGTGCTCGTTTACCTCGCTACGCTTTTGTTGTTGCTTGCGCTTCAGTTTGTGCTTCTGTTTCTGCATGTTTTTCTGTCGCTTATTAAAATACTTTGCTGGCAGTTTGCCGTTGTTGTTTTTGACATTCGAGCCAGGAACTACTCCAGCAGCAGCCTGCTCTATATGTGACAATGATAAATTTGATTTTACTGCACGTTGTTGCTGTTGCTGCTTTTGCTGCTGCTTCTGTTGATGTTGCCTTTGATGCTGTTGCAGCTTTTTGCTATTGTTTGTTATTGATGTTTGAGGCAACTTGCTGTCTGCATTCGTTCCATGGCTCTGACTAGCGCGTCGCACACGTCGCTTAGTGTCCAGTTTCAGTTTCTGTTTCTGTTTCAGTTCCAGTTGCGAGTGTGATGATTTTAACTGCTTTGTCTGCTGCTTGGCCAGTGATCCATCAGTTTTGTTATTGATGTAGGCTAGTGTTGATGTGGGTGCTGCTGCCAATGTAGCTGCTTTGCTTGGAGATTGCTGCTGCTGATGTTGCTGCTGTTTACTTTGACGCTGTCTCTCGATGGCTGCCAATGTCTGGGATGGTGTAAATGATGTGCGCTTTTTTAGACGCTGCATTTGTTGTTGATTCAGGCGATATCTTTGCTCCGACTGCTTATTATTAGATTTTACATGGCCAGCATTTATTTTGCTTGTGCTTGTGCTGGTGCTCTTCATATTTTTATTGTTGGCCATTTTATTGGCAACGGCTGCTGATGCAGCAGCATTGTTCCGACTATTATTGTTACCATTGCGCTCACGTACGTATTCCATGTGCGGATAATTCGCATCGTGTCTGCCGTATTGTGTTTGCAACATTTGATTGCCATGCATTGTCGTTTGATTCGATGAATTCAGTGAGGCCGAGGTTACCACATACGGACGTAGCGTACAATTCCGTAATGCTCCTGGCTTGGCTACAAAAGTACAACCAATGAGAAACGCCAAAACGCGTTTGTCAATAAAATTTAATTTAAATTTACAAAAATTAATTTGGCAAACACACAAAAGCTTTCATTGTCCGTTGCGTTGCTCACTCACCTGCTGGCACCACCTGAAATAGACACGGCTCTGATTGCTTGCCAATTGCATTTCGCCCCCAGCAAGCCAGTGTACCATAGTCTCGTTCACCTTTGGGGGTATAGATCAATTCGCTGACCGTTTCCACTGCAAAAGCAATAAGATAGGAGTCAACTAACTTACACGTACACTCTCAATGGATGTGTATATACATATTATTCGAATTGAAGTTTAAATGGATATGGCATTGTATGTACATTAGGCTTTAACAAGAGTTAAATGAAATAAATTCTGCTTGCTCGAGCAGACCGGTTAAGCCAACTGGGACGCATAGATAACTCAATTTATGTGCATAATATTGATAAAAACGAAAGGCATCTACAGCCAAAAGAGAGACATGGCCCAGTTTGACCTACTCGTACCTGATAATTTCAAAAATCTACTCAACCGCAAGCAGATGCAAATTTCTGTATGCAGAGGCCATAAAATATATTTTACTCATAAGAAACAAAAAACTCACCATAACTCTCGAAGTGGGTGTCATTTGATTCGACCACTGTACGTCTCACATCGCTGCTGGTGGTCATCATGGGATCCTGTATGGTTGCATAATGGCCGGATGGCACTTCGAAGTGCTCCCCACTGCTCGAGAATGTCCATTCGAAGTCAATTTCGGGTGGATCAGAGTTGACGCGACATGGTATGGGCACTGCCTCCTCCAAGGAGGCTCCAATTACTCCAACGGTGTTGCTGCTGCAAACTGGCGCATCTGGGCAAAATAGATAGACGGACATCGACAAGCATCAGTAAAGTGCAAAATAATGAGCAGCTGCAATTCTCTGACAGCTTACGAATGTCTATAAAATATATATATAGTACTATATATATATATATTGTATTTATATTGCAAGTATTGAGCTGACAGCTGGCAAGTGGACGGCAAGCGAAATTGACAGCTTTGATTTTCAATTTAAATGAAGCAGCTGGTGTGAAAGTTGAAAAGGACAGCCCAAGACAGGTCAGAGCAGGTCAGG
This sequence comes from Drosophila tripunctata, assembly GCA_035047385.1. Lineage (NCBI taxonomy): Eukaryota > Metazoa > Arthropoda > Insecta > Diptera > Drosophilidae > Drosophila > Drosophila tripunctata. Next base: position 197,137 of record JAWNPS010000233.1, on the reverse strand, counting down.
TTAGGTCAGCACAGCACAGTACAGGTATGAAAGTCTTGGGCCAAAGGTTTTCCATTAAATTTCAATTCAACTTTATGCCTGTTTAAGATAAATGTCATTCATATACTTGTTGTATATTCAACTCCAACCGTTATTTTATGTCTCATCAGCACAAAGTTCTTCGCATTTATTTTGACTTTAGCACTTTGCCGCATGATTTATTCAAAGTATTGTCATTGTATTGTTCTCATTCATACATAACTTCCTCCTTCCATTCCCCCAACACATTCACATCACACACTGGCAAAAAGTTTGTGGAAAAGTTGAAAAGTGTTCTCTCGCCGTCAACGTATGTCGTCATAAACAAGCACTGCCACAGAACAGAACCTGTCTAATCCTCAAGCCAGGCAGTAGTATAAGTGTACGTACTTAAAAAAATAAAAGAGATTATTCAAAAAGTTTTATGAAATCATAAAATACAATAAATAAATATTTTGTTGCTGCAACTAAAAGCAACTTGTTTGTATGATTTCAACTACGTAAAAAAACGAGAAACTAATAGCACGGAAAAAGGCTTAAACAACTTCAACTTGACCAAGTTTACGACCATACTGTTTGTACACAATCTCTGCCATTCTGTTTGACTATCTGTTTGTCAGCCTCTCTGTCCGGCTGTACGTCTGTCCGCCTGTCCGCCTGTCCGCCAGTCTGTCTGCTCTTACTTGCTGATGCCATAAAAATACTCATAAATTTATATGACTGCGTCAATTTCACAATCGTAGAATGTCACTTTTAACATTTTCTGATTAATTTCTGCCAAGATACGAGCGCCAACTGCCATAAATCCATTTATCTCAATCATAGTCATGGCACACAATATCAACCCCCTTTCCATTCCCATTCCCATTCCCTCTTTCAAATTCCCTTGGCCAGTCCCTATGGATAACCCCCATCGTGGTGGTGCCTATCCCATACCACGTACATACATGCATATTTGGTTGACGGTATGCAAATGTTAACGTGGCGTATACGTTATGCTCGTAGTCGTGCAAACAGATTGAACGGACTGGGATTATTCGCACAGTTGATGTATCCTTTGCATTGTATTTGCTTTTAATTATCGCAATTATCGAAAAGGGTAACGCAATGCAATGTAAACTGAGACCAATCATTTGCTGATGTCTTCGATTTTATTCATTTCACTTTTGCAACAAGCTGATGCAGCAGTTTTTGTTTTCCCTTTTTGTCTGTTTGCTATTGTTATTGCTCGTTGTTGTTGGGTTCTTATTTGCCCTTAGCTGCTAATTTGCGTTAATAGCGTTTGGGTTGATATTTGCATAGGTTCTGGTTCTGGTTTTGGTTCTGGAATTTGGTTTGTTTTAGGTTTGAGTTTGTATTTGCCTCGGTTTCAATTCAATTTAGTTCAATTCGAAATAATTCAATTCAATTCATTTCGTTTCGTTTTGTTGCGAATCAGTCAACCGCAAAAATCAAGCATAATTACATTTTTGCAGTTGTTATAAACAGTATAAACTAAATAATATGCATAAATGACATCTAAATGTGTTCATGTTCCCACTGCACAATGCAATTAATTAAATATCGAGCCCTGTACTTGAACACTTTGGCGGCAATGGGAAGCAAAGCTTATTTGCATTTAAAATGCCTTTTTTTTTGCGACTGCATTAAATATGCACAATAAAAATTAAATTTTCCACTACAATACATTTGTGCTGTTAAATTGCATAAATACCAACATAACATATATAATATATACTATTCTATACTCAGTCGCACATACAACGGTCTATCAATAGACCTCAGTGTGACCTATTATTGTGCAGAGTTCGTCTGCTCAGTCCATAATTATAAATTGTTTTACAATGACTATGTGTTTCAATAATAAAAGCATATCATTCATTTTTATTACCGAACACGCCCCCCTGCCACCTTTCAACGCCGCCCAACGCCACCTTTCAACGCCGCCCCGCCCCCGTCTCCTGTTACCGAGGTCAAAGCTGTCCAACTGGACACATTAAGTTGTGCGTCTGTCCGTTTTCATACATGAATATGCACGCTTATTTATGTTTACACATGCACACACACACATGCACGCACACAGATACATCCTCGCACATATTAGTTGTGTGTGTGTGTGTTCGATGGAGGCTAACGGTCTACACATTCATTTTGTATTTAAGCATCATTAATTATTTAGAAAAACAGTCGGAAGTAAATGCTCTATAGCGGTAATTGAGACATTTTCAATATGTGTATAGATACAACAAGTAAAACTGCTGTAGACGTACATAAGTGAACGACTACAAAATACCCTGCAGAGAGTTTTTATAAACTTTGACACTTCTCGAGTTTTATATAAAACTGTTATAGGATTGCTGGACTTAACTAAGCTATGATACATTTAGTTTTGTATAAAGTTGTTATTAAATTCATTTTGTATTATGTCTAACTTTATCGATTTGTAACAAAACTAGTTACACAAACTTGTTATACCCTTTAGGCCGAGGATATAAAAAGCCTAAAATCATTTTATGCAGCCATTGTTAGGACATGAATTTATATTGCTTTTTGTAATATGTTTAAATGGCAAGTGTGTCTGTGTGTGTGTTGAGATTTATTACATAATTTTTGAATATTTCTATGGACATGTGTACATACAATTGTTAAAGAGTGTGAACAGCAAATTGAAAACGGTTAATTATGAAATGTTGTTGTAAGATAGCAATCTCGTATCACTTTGCTATAAGTACATAAAATATTCAATATACACGAGGCAAACAAATCAACGCCATATGTTATTAGCTTTAGATATGAACAAGTTATTAATTCTAGAGATTTTTTGGGAAGGTAAAGAGTAAATTTGTATATGTATCAGATTAAATTTCGTTTAAATTCTTAAATATTTTACAATTCAAAATTTATTCAAAAACTACCGAGTTGTTCAATTAAAATTCATTTTCAAAAGAAATTCAATTGTATTTTTCTTCATTCTAGATTATTTTTGTTATGGAAATTTCATTTTAGTAAAGTTTTCGTTATTTATATGTTAAATACTGTTCATATTTGTTATTGGGGTGTTTTTATTTAAATAATTTGTATCATTTGAACACATTTAGATGTTGTTGTTGGTTTGAAAGTTGATATGTTGTTGCTGTTGTTGTTGTTGTTGTTGTTGTTCTAGCTAGTTGTCAACAGGCAGAGGTTTTTGTGATTTTGTGAAGTGAACTACCGCAATGGTGTGTACTGGGTGTTATGGATTGGTTGCTGGGTGGTTAGCAGCAGGATTGTAGTGGTTTCCTGTCCGAAAATTTTGTCTATTTGTGCATAAATTTACGCATATGTATATTTAATGCTCCGCTCGACTGACACCAACTGTCAGCATAATTTTTGTTTTTCCTTTTTGACAATTTCTGGCTTTTGGCAACATTTTCATTGTATTTAATAATTAAGTGTTTTTCCCATCTATTTTTTTTTATTTTGTTTTTGCTGCTTAAACAAGTTGAAATAATGCAAATTGTGGTTATTCAAAATTGTTTATATTGATTTTTAAAACTAAAAAACCATGAGAGCAGGGGCTGAAGTAGATATGCAAAACACAAAGCAAACTTTTCGCAGAGAATGCATATATTAAATTTAAAATGATGGATATGTTTAGAGTTCCCTATAAAGTAGACCCGGAATATTTTAATATTAAATATCAATGTGATATCTCAAATGTAATTTACTTACATCGTATTCTTAAGTTTACCAAGGCGCTCTGTGTTTCGCCGCGATCATTGGCCGCCGAACATGAGTAATACCCCGAATGGACACGCCCCACACGCTGCAGTACCAAGGAGCGTGTGGATATGATGATGCCCCAAGAGACGTTTTGAGTGACGGGCAGACCCTGTAAATGGCATAGAATAGTAAGGAGATTTATAAGGTTAAAGTTTATTTAACTGATGATTTAAACTTACATCATGCGACCATGTTATGCGATGTTCCTTGGGATTCGCCTTAATGTGACACTCAAAGTAAACGTCGTCGCCCTCCTTGATGTCATCGGGACGCAGTGTGGAGCCCAGTGAGAGAGTGACCTGTGGCGGATCTGTAAGAGCATAACGAAAGAAAAGAATGTATTTAAATTTGTTTACAATTAACGGTACGCTTTAATTGCATTTTTTAATAAACATATTTCTTTGCTTTGCACGCTTTAAATTAAAATGCCTTTTGGCCAGCCGTGCGTTGGTCTTTATAGCACAGACCGTGATATAAAATATAAAATCGAAAAATATTATTGCATAATAAAATGGGAAATTGTTTGAGAGACGACTCGTTGTCGCGGCATGATGTTGCTGTCCTGCTCTGCTATTTGCCGGGGAGCGGCCGTAAAAGTTAACAGCGCGGCGGCTGAACCGCTTTATAAGCCCGGTTAACCCTGAACGGCGACCTTTAGCCAATGGATATGACAAAATTTTTAAATTAAAATTGTTTGGTCGTTGTATGGTGCTGCTGCTGCTATACGTGCTACTTGCTGGTGGCAGCAGCACCATTAATGCCACCAATGATGGATCACATAAAAAATTTAGTGCAATTTTATTTTTATAACATAATGATTATTAATCGAAGGTAGCATCGAGTATAGTGCGGCTGCGAATAAAACCCTGATGGCATAATAAATTAGATATGTGTACTTTAAAGTTTGCATAAACTTGTGCTACCTTTCCAAATGCCACACTTTGTGATAATCAAATCAAAAGAGTTTTGAGCTGTTTTGATTTCGATTTTCTTTTTAAATATCTTCTTAAACAGCATATTTTACCACATTAAAATTTCTATTAGAACATTTATATATCTTTTAGAAAATATAGTATTTTTCACTTGTAAGTTGCATACTTTTTCCACATTTTAATTTTTAGTAGAGCCAACGGACTCGTACATTAACTATTTATGGGTCGGGTTTGCATTTAAGAATATACTATATGTCTCTACTTATGTACGTGTAGTGTACAAGTATGTATGGTTGCTTGTCGCGAACGACTTTAAAATTCAATAAATTTATGATTATCTTCGTCTCGCAAATAAGAAGAAAACCAAAATCTAAGTGACATAACAACGAATTCCACTAAACTAACGGCTCAACTGCACGAACTTTGGTAAGAGACATTTTACTTTACATTTTTTATGGCTATCAAAAACTGTGAACTTTGTGACCTTTTGTAACTGGCGGGTGTGAGTTTTGTTTTTTCTTTCACATTTTTATTTGCGAATTGTAGATTTGAATTTGATAATCATATAAAGTAGAATTTATGGCACTGAAAAATATATGAAAAACTGCCGTCTGCATTTTTATGGCCTGGCCAAAAGTCAAAGATGTAAATATTGACATATGAGCAACAACTGCGTAAATAATGTCACATAATTTAGACTTATTTGCGAAAGCAGTTTTGATTTGTGAATCGTTGGTGCTATTTATGGAAATTAAAATGCGATTCGCAGCAGCTGATAAATATAGAAGTGAAGTATATAAATTATATGGGGATTTAAGTAAGCAAAAGTCCACTTACATATGACATTCAGCATGAGCGAGTCCTCGATGGCTGAGTTTTGTAATCGAGGATTTGATCCCTCGCATTTGAGCATGGTGCCATCGTCCTCGGGTTGTGGGTGAAATGACAAAGTGGATATGACTCGTCCATTGCCTTGGATAGTTGACAGCTGTGTGTAGAGAAAGAAAGAGAGAGAGAGAGAGAACGTCAGATATGAAGTGAAATCGATTAGAAAAGTGCCCGCTGATTGCTTAAAGTGACACCCTCTCGCATAGGTGGTAAGGTTGTAAGTACAAGTGCAAGTTATCAAAATGTCAGTGAAAAGTCATAAATATGACAGTCTACTTGACACCTGGAGTTAGTGCTGGGATTGAGATTAGGGTTCAGCGTGTGTGCAGGGCAGACTTCAATAATTGAGTTTGGAATCAGCTTACCATGCCACGTTTGAATGGTCGATTATTCTGCGTCCATCTGATTTCCGTATCCGGCACAGAGCCAGCCACAATGCATGTGAGATTATATTGTGTGCTCGATGAGAATACCTTCAACTTGTTGGTCAAATTGACTGATGTGGGTTTCACTGCAAGTAAACAGGTGCACCCACAACTCCGTTACTCAACTCCGTATAACGTATATTGTATATATGTATGTATATATATATAATCAGTTGCTGCAGCTTCACTCACGTAACATTTCGATGCGTATACTTCGCTCCACGGGCGCCACTAGCTTTGTGTTCGATGCCTGACAGCGATAGGTGTTGTTGAGAGCAGCTCTCGTTATTTGTGGAACTTCCAGTCGATTGACAGTTACATGACGTCCCATTGAAATGCCGCTGCCAGCCTCTAGGATCCTTGAGCCATTTAGCCATGTTACAGTGGGCTCCGGTCGTCCTGCGTTCAAAAATAAAATGCGCAATTTTAAGTTTGATTTATTAATTCTACACTCAGACTTCAAATCCAAACGAAATTTATTCAGTTTGATTTTTTTTTGTTGCTTGCATCTGTTGGCAAGCGAAAAGTTTTTGGGCTATGCATTATTAAATGGTTGTAACTTATTAAATGGCAGCGCTGCACTCGCAAATTTATGGCCGAAAAGAACTTTACACATTTTAATGATAATGCGCATTTAGCAGTGTGTACCCAAGGCTTTTAAAAAGGCTTAGTCAGCTTAACTAGCAAAGTTGTTGGCCAGCAACCAGCTGGCTCTGGACTGACCCTATCACACACACAACGAAAACTTTTGGCTAGACGCAAACGCAAAAGCCTGAATGTTAAATAAGCCTGAAAATGCAAACTAACAACTTTCGGGTTTGGCATTTCAGTTTCTGTTATTCAAAACGGGAAAAGAGAAAAAATCCCAAATAGCATGAATTTCCATTATTTATTGTCGTGCATATTATATGCTAATGTCTGGTGGAAATCTTTTAGCAAATTATTATGATGAACAATTCAATGATTTGATATCTATGTTACTTATGTTGTAAATATTATTTGTACAACTTTTCAGCATTTCTCTTTCATGTTAAGCATTCTCTTGGCAATCGAAATTCTTCAAGCTTCTTATTTATACTTTGCCAAGGCTAATGCCGACTTGACCAAGTAAAAGCATTTCATCCTCTGGCTCACATATCAAATGCACAAAATATTTTTAATCCGTTTAAGTGCCCCAAAACGAGGGTCGTAAGAGGAGAGTTTGTTGCCTCCACCGCCACCGCCACCGACTGCAGCTTGGCCATTAAGTCAGCCAAGTGAATGTGGCGGAAATGAGCAGCAATAGCAACAAGCTAGCGAGTGTGGAATGAGAGAATGAAAGTGTAGCATGGGAGACGCAAGTAGCTGATAGTAGTTGAGTCTGCTGGACGACAGTTTGGGAATTCAGTGCCCAAATGTTTGCTGATTGCAAAGGATACGCAGCGACGACATTGGCGACAATAAGCCAAGTCACACACATACACACCCAATGAGAGAAAAGGAGGCAGAGTGAGAGAGTGAAAGAGAGAGAGAGAAAACTTATACAGGACAACAACAATGGAGACTGCGGTACGAAAAGTATGCAGGGATAATAGACAAATAACAGTTGCCTTGTGGCATTTAGCTGGCAGCATTATACTCGTATGTATGTCGTATGTCGCCTCCTTACAGCACATACATATCCCTTATCCCTTGCCCCTTAATCCTGCTCACTTTATCCCTTTTCCCATGCCTTGCCACGCTCGGTTACTTTGTACATCCCTTTAGTAATGAAGACAGCGCGTTGCTAAGCCCTACTTAAGGTTGTCGACAATTGCTGCCTTTTGGCAATTGGACAGTTGGACAATGGGACGGTGGGACAGTGGAACAGTGGCACATTGGGACATCCGACAGTTTGGGGCGAATGGACGACCGAAAATATGCATAGATGTGGCTTTGCCATAAAATTTGTTAGAATAGAATAGAATGGAATGGAATGGAATGGATGAGACCGTGTTTTTATGGCATGCGCTTAGATTAGCTTTTTATTGCTGGTATTAATTGCTATTAGTCGAAGTTAATAAAGTTGATAAAGCAATTTGGCATTTGGCGTTTATTGTGCGCCCAGCCGGGCTATGATTAGTGCCGGCCATAAAACCAACGTCAAGATTTGCATTCCTCCTCAGTTCAGTTCAGCTGAGCCAAGTTTGGTTCAAGCCAACCAACTCGGAGCACTCTTTCAGTCATTTCGCAGCAGCGGCATGTGGCATGTGGCGTGTGGTGCCCACAAGGTAATATTAGCTAATTTGACTAAGCACTCAGCAGGAATGCTGTTCGTACAACGCAATGTTGTATGTTGTATGTTGCTTGTTATAGTCGGCAAATGTCAGTTGCAGAAGCAAAATGAAATATGCATTGCGGGCTGCCAGGCGTCAGGCGTGGATTCAAAATGTTGCATACAAATCACAGCAATTGCGAGGCTCAAAGCTGCCGCTGTCGCTGCCGTTACCGTTGCCGTTGCCGTTGCCGCAGCCACCTGCCAAGCAGATTGTCGCCCAGCAGGTGTCAAAATAGCAAATGTCGTCGTTGTCGTCATCCTGGACTGCCACCCACTGACAGCTTGTTCCGCTCGCCAAGCTCAGAGACTCAACACATGCAGCTAATCAAAGCAGCTGGCGCGCTTGAGTACGTGACGCATTGCCAAACGAAACGAAAACAAGTCAGTCACAGTCACAGTCACCTCAGGTAACACAAACTAAACCAACCCAAACCAATGCAAAACCAACGCAAACCAAAAGATGGAGAGTCACAGACCAAAGTCCCAACCAAAAGCAAAATTCCTTGCATGCAACATGGGGCACGTAAACAACATCCAAAGCGTATAGCACAGCAGATGCGCCAATGCGCCAATGATGGCACCGTGTTACAGATAACTCCCAGTGTTTGACTGCTTCAACTACAAGAGGCTTCAAAGTATAAGAGTACCAAAAGTAGCTTCAATTCAACGACCAACTTTGAGATACCCGCATTAAATTTGTTGCATACTTTTAGGTGCAACTGAGAAATCTGAGTTGTTCAGCACTTGGCTATTAATACGCCTAATTGAGACTTATCAAATATATATAACATTAAATTGAAATTTGCAAAATTAGTAATTCATTTACTGCTGTAATATCAATCAAAGTAAAGTCTAAAAATGTTAAAACCCCTTAAACTTCTCAGACTAACCATGTAAAACTATCTTTCAACCACTTAGATATATTAGTTTCTACAAATTGCATACAAAATAAATTTAAAATAACTTTTCGGCCCTATGAAAAGAAACAACTCTTTAAGGTGGGTTTTTTTTTGTGTACCAACACACCTACCAATCATTAAATCTAGCACAGAAACTTGCATCTGAGAGTTCGGTTTACTTTTGCTATTTTTTTCAACCAAAATATTGTTGTCAGAAAGTTAATGATTTATAATGGTCATGTCAGGCAGGGTAGAGGCAACGAAGCGGTAAAGCTCAAGACCCAACACGAACAGCAACATCAGTTTCTGTTTCTGTTTCAGTTCCAGTTTGAGCATCAAGTCGAGTCGCAGCCCTCGAGCAGCTTCAGCCAAGCGAGCAACTTGTACAAATTTTTCACACTTGCCAGCAAACAGTGTGAAAAGTTTGCAATGGACCTGGTTTGCTGCTGATGTTGCTGCCACAGTCGCTGTGGTTGCTTTTCACCTTGGGGACCTTTTTAAAGATTTACGATGCCGCATATGCCTACAGGTCATAGGTAGCTGTGGCTGTAGCTGTTGCCGGACGGCGCCATGCGACAAAAGCCAGACGTTCAAAATTGTTGCATTTTTCAAAGAAAAGTGGCAATGACAGCAGCAACCGCAGCAGCAGTCACAGACACTGCCACAGTTGCTGCCGCAGTAGCAGACGTAAACGCCTGCTTGCTCTCTGGCTCACTGGCTGGCTGTCTGGGCAGTCGCGTTGTCGGCAATGTCACCGCAGACTCTGACATACATTTATTTTTATTATTTACGACGACTTAGACTCCCCACAGCATCAGCCGCAGCAGCAACCGCAGCCCCAGTCTCAGCCATGGCCTGGACCATGGCCCAGAGAGAGTGGGTGTGATAGTGGGAAGTGGGAGTGGGAGAGCAGCATGTGTACGCCTATCTGGGGCGCCTCATCTTTAATTCTTTAAATAGACTGACTGGCGGTCAGGAGGTGTGGTAAAGCTGCGTGTGCCATTGCTTGTCATCCTTGCTTGATAGCCTTTTGTCTGAGTGCTACATTTAAGTAGCTGCCTGCGTGAGTGCGTCTGTATGTGTGTGTGTGTGTGTGTATGTCGCGTCTGTGTCGTTTATCATGATTTACTTACCGCCACGCACTTCACATGTCAACACAATATTATCGCCCTCTAGCAATGGACCCACAGCGCCAGCAACATCACGGCCCGAGGCATCGTACACAAGTATTTGATGTGGAGGAACTGCATGGTGGAAAAATTGGTAGATAGAACACAGTGAAAATGGAGTTGCCTTTAATGCCTCTATATATATTGCAATTGAGTTGCTTCTGGCTTACCAATAACCGTTAAATTAATTCTATGATTACGCGTCGGCGAGTTCTGAAAGTCCACGCGACAGCGGTAAACCTGTTGACAATAATACACCAAAATGCATTAGACATACAGTACACACATAAGCATTACGTTTATGAACACTGCTGTAATACTACTTACGCCCTCATCATCCAATTGTATATTTTCCACAGATAATTTGGCTGGCTGTTGTCCGGTCACAAAGTATGCACGTGGCCCAAATGAGTTCGTATCTGACCAATAAAGCGCCTTCTCGAATGGTCTGCCGCGCACATCAAAGCTATGAAGAAAAAGAAAATGAGAAAAAAAAACGAAGAATTCTTAGACAAATTGTTTGAGAATACGCAAATATTTAAATATGCTTATGTATCGGCGATAAGTTGTTGCCACAATTGCCCCAAAGCATAGACCTCGTAAATTTTAATGCGTCTGTGCTTTGCTCCGGAAAAACTCGAGCTGCGATTGCTGTTCCTATGGGGTGTATGGCACCGCACTTTGGGGGTGGTGGCACCCTAATTTCAGCACATTTTTCAATTCAACGTTTTGTGGCTGCGGCATTTGTCGCTATGCCCCCACACCCCACCTACTTGTACGCATACTTTTCTGTGTGTAACTGCGTCGCATCGCTGGGCCAATAAAAAGAAATGTTATAAAATGCTTAAAAGTAGCTGAGAGGCTTGGGTCAGCAATTTCACGCGTCTACAAAATGACCCTTTTCCTGTTAGCTGTTAGCTGTTCAGTGTTTGGTGTTTGCTGATGGTGTGGCATGGCCAAAAGGCCGAGCATAAATTTGCACGCAACTAATTTCTTCCGTTTCGCATTATTTTCGCAGCTCGGCCCGACAACGTTTGCAATTTTGCGCATTAAAAAGCCTGACGTGCTATCTTTGGCGCTTTTATTGTATTTGTTAATGTCCGTCCAACTTGAAGGCAGCAAGAGCCATCACCCCAAACAAAACCCCCACAAAACATTCTACCATTCGAGTTCCACACAGACGCCAAGTGCCGCAAATGACTTGGCAAAAAGCAAAGACACTGACACACACAGACCTTACAGACACAACAACAACAACAACAACAGTAGCAGAAGCAACACAACACAAGTTGTGTCCTTTTGTTGTTTCCGTCGTTGTTGCTATCATTGTTATTGTCGTTGTTGCTGTTGTTGGCCCCTTGCTTTTGCTGCGCTTGCGGTTAGTCGAGCGGTTTGTCATTGTGCCGGCTGCCTGCCAGCAGTATTGTTTGCGCCTTTAAGTGGTTTTTTATCATTTTGCCGCTGACACAATTTATATCCGGTGCTCATATTTCTTATGCTTATCACGACTCGTCTTAACCCCCCTTGGCTACTCACAAATCCCCCTAGCCATCGACCCACCACCATTATGTTACTATGATCGCGACACCGACACCGACTCCGACTGTCTCATGTGTTGACCAGGCAGCCATTTCTAATTATTGTTGAAGTGCAGCAACCCAAGCGTCGCATAAATTACGCCCTCCAAGGCGGGCTTAAGCCGCTTTTTGGCCCAGAGCACGTATCCTAATTAGCTTAATTAAATATATGTGCGCGAATACGCAAACAAAGGGCGGAGTTCAGCGATTTACGCACTCTACACTCTTTAAAAAAATCTTGAATTTGTTTTTTAAAGCGCAATTTGGGAGTGCGCGACTTATAGATATTCTGTACTAAAATTTTGTTAAAGATATATAGTATTAAACAAAACTATATTAGTTTTGTAGCAATACTTATTTTAGGACTTAGTTAAAAAATTGTAGTTTTACTTGATGTGATAATAAAATCGCTATATTTTCTTTATTTTATTAAAGTTTTATTGAATCCTGTTCTTTTATACCAAAACTAGTTCTTAAAACTACTTGTTATGTTTATTGTTACAGGGTATTCGCAAATACCATAGTATATTTAAAGGTCGAAATTTGTGCCTCAGTTGGTGCTAGTTTTAATTTTGCGTATTCGCAAACAATAGAGTACGACGAATAGTCAACAAAGAGGACAACAGCATAAGGCGACAAGGTGTGTGTGGGTAGGGAAGAAGAGGGAATTGCTGAAAAGATCCCTTCCTATATCATTTTGGTTGGTATTGCTCTTGTTTTTGTTTTTTGGTCCTTCTGCTGGCATGACTGTTGGACTGTTGGCCGCTGTTGACGTTGTGTTTTCTTGTCGTTGGCCTTAGGAAACAATAATGCCAAGTTTGCACAATGAGCAAAGCAAAAGGCAGAAAAACCAAAACAAAAAAAAAAAAAAAACAAAACAAAATGAAAACAGAAAATAAAAATGTGAACGCCGAAATGCTCGAGCAGTAAAAATTGTAAAGAAAATGATGGCAATGGAAAACAGGAAAATAGAAATGGGCCAAGCGTTTGGACAGAAGAAACGAAGACAACATTGTGGCAGTTGCAGAAATGTTGACTGTCGTCGGTCGTCGGTCGTCGTTCGTCGGTCGTCAGTTTGTGGCCAAGTGGCCAAATGGCCAAGTGGACGACGTCGCCTTGCCTTGTTTTGAAGAGTTTGCCTTGGGTGCCACTGGGGTGCTGGGCTGGTTGGCTGTTACTGTGTTTTTGTGTGTGTGTTGGGTGCTCAGACTGATGCTCCTTCATTTCTTTTGTCTGTGGCTCTCTTTTTTCCAACAATTAGTTGAGTTTTATTTATTTTGCGTTAATTGGTAGCACTTTATCTTCCGCCTGAATGAATGAGCTACGTTATTTAAACAAAACGAGCGCGCAAATCCCGAACAGACCTTGGGCTATAACTATGGACATTGCTTGGTAATTACGTTTCGGTTCTATTCGGTGTGTGTGTGTGTTTTTTTGAGCCACGCCCACATGAACCAATTGGGTTTTCTTCGTTCATTTGTCTAAGCACACAGCATATGTGTGGAAGTGCCCCTTTCGCCTCTTAATCTAATATAGTAGAAGCAACCTTCTCAAATTGCCATTTAATGTATGTTGCCTTTTTGTTTTGGCAACGCTTACAAAATGCTATTCAAAAAAATTGCAAAGGGGATAGGAGCAGAAACACAACAGCAGTAAGGACCAACAAAGCAACACAACACAGCAAAAAAAAAAGGACGAAAAACTTTCAACTTCCCAGATGCGTGTGTAGCAGTACACACTAAGGTGTATATGTGTTATTCTGAGTTGATGACGCTGACAATAACCATTGAATAATTTTATGACAATATGTGTCACAGCAGTGTCCGTGTATCCTTGCTGACGGTATTTTTTGACAGTTTAAACACATGTCGCTACGAAGGCAAAGGGAGCTAGATAGACACACGTAGGCGGTAGGTGGGAATGATACGGACAAAGGTAAAACTGTTGACTTCAATTATGCAGCGCCAGACAATGGCTGTAAACTATAAGGGTGTACAAAGGCTTTACATCAGGGTCCAGCAGCGGCAGTTCCATCAGTGTGTTAGTGCAGAAGCTTGTGTCTTCTATGTACATACAATATGTACATTTGAAAGAGGTGGAAATTGGTTGGCATTATGTCAGGCAGCCCCTATCAAGTTATGTGTAAAAGAAGCATGTGAAAAAAGTAAATCAAATACATACATAGTTAGATAAACGTCTGCGTGTGTGGGTGTAAGAACACTCACATCACTCACACACAACCAGTAGACACATACATTACCAGCGAAATTGTAACTGAAACGCCAAAAAGTATGCAACGTAACTCGACAAAACTCGCAACAAATTTTAAATTGGTTCGCTTGCAAAAACAAACAGCAAGTAGGCGAGAAATATGAATGTAAAAAGAGCTGTTCACGCTCTCATATACACACGGACAAACTCACATATGCAAATGGTTTTACTGCCCTTTTGTTTTTTTCCTTTTTGTTATTTCGTTATTTTGCTGTTTTTTGTTATTTTGTGAATATGCGATGCGTCTCTGTATTGGTATTATTATGGAGCCATGCTGTGTAATATCTGTAAATTTCTTTTGTTATTGCCAACAACAGTTTTTCCCGAATTCCCGATCCCCTCCCCGATTCTTGATTCCCGATCCCCTAACCCAGAAACCGCCCCTCTACTATGTCTCATTCCCATTACCATTCTCACAGTGTTGACATTTGTTGGCATCATTCCGCACATTGTTGCCGCTGGTGTTTTTGTTTTGTTTGCTTTTTGTTTGCCTCTTCTTCTTTACTTTTACTATATAATTTGTAGCATATGAATATATGAAAACTGAGCCAAACAAAAAAAAAAACAAAAAAAGGGAGCACCCAGCAAAGAAACAACAGCAAAAATCGAGCAGACACAGCCAAAAACTCTTCGATGTTTGGCCAAGTTCAAATTTATGCAGTGTCGCCCAATAAATTTGGCAATAAATTCAAAATAAAAGTTTCATCTTCGTAGGTCGCTTATTCTCTTCTGTTTCTATTTTTATTATTTATTTTTTCTGTTGATTGTTGATTTTGCCAAAAGTTATAATCTAAAGAAATGAAAACACATTTCTAGCTAAATGCAATTCCACATATACTTTTCAATCAGTTGTGCTGTCTTTAAAAAAAACATTCAACGTTTTAATTGCTGATTGCAAATTGAACAATTGGCAAAATAAAAGAAGAAAAATGGCAAAGAAATAGAAATGGATAACCACAAGACCCAGTAGAAAGCCTTCTGCTGTGATTGCATTAATGCAAGTCAAAGTTTAGTGGCTAAATATCGATTTGCATGCGCTCTTTGCGTTTCCGTTCTTTCACACACATGCAACGACTTAATTACACTTTTAAATAACCCATCTAACTGGAATTTGTGCAAAGTGCGGCACTGTTGCAATTGCAATTGTTGTTGTTGTTGCTGCTATTTTCATTTCCATTTCTGTTCTGCCGTTGCCGTTGCCGTTGCCATCGGTTCGTGGTGGTTTGCTGCTGCTGCTGCCGTTGCTCGTAAAACCCCGAAAATGCACTCGAGTTAATTGCCATTGGCTCGACTTTTGGCCGACTTACTGCGACTCCGACTGCTGCTTCTACTGCTGCTACTGCGGCTGCTGTTGCCGGATTTTATTGCCAGCCATTTTGAATACCATTTCGTGGTTTATTACTTTTGTGGCCGGCAGATTCTCAAGTAGAGCGCCAAAATGCATGGCTTACATATATACATACATACTCTGGGGCTCTCTCTCTCTCCCTGTCTCTCCCTCTCTGTCTGCATGTGTTTGTGATGTGAATGCACTTTCGATTGGTGCGGCGCCAACCTGAAAGTTGACTATATTTATGAGCAACGCCTCAACCGCACAGTAGCCATACCGCTGACGATTATGGCAGTTAGCGTGGGCTGTTACACGGATTATGGCTCCTTTGACAGCCACAACAGCTGGCAGACTGAACACGCCAAAAACCTGCCACCGTTTACAGCAGTACAGAAAATTTCATTATTTAAGCCCTTGTGCTGCAGCCAGGGCAACAGGCCACGGCAATACAGCAACTTGGCAATACAGCAATACAGCAATACAGCAACACGGCAATCTGGCAATCCGGTGAGCTTTAAAAATCAATTAACCTTGATTGCAGCCATAGTCGATGCTCGGCTCATCCGCTTTTTATGTATATACACTAACAGTGACAGAGACCAGACCAGTATGAAGCAGGACAGCACAGAACATGGAATTCATTGCCTTTGCCCTTGTTTATTATGTGAGCTTTATCGTTGTTATTGCCGCTTGCCATTGTCATTGATGACTTGCAATATTGAACATGACAGTTGGTAACTAAATGCCTTTCACAGGTCACCATTCCACTGCTTGCTTGCCATTTTATCAGAAAATGCGCAAATGTTAATTTTAATAATGCTTATTTGACCTTAAGTTCTTGCTCAGTCTCTCTGTGTGTGTGTGTGTGTGTGTGTGTGGGAGTGTTTGCTTTTTTAAATCGAAACAAAATCACATACAACAGTAAAAATCCTATGAAAATCGCATTTCAAGGGTCAAAATCGGAAAAACAAATCCCTGGCAAAGTACATACTACAAATACATATATATGTATATATACAAGAAATGAAAAAAAAAAAAAAGAAAAGCAATCCAGTTGAGGGAACAGGAAAAAAGCGAAGCATAAGCGCTGCTAACCCTAAAAGATCCTTGGCTCAGCCACGTCCAGACAACAAAGCAAATTTTAACATTATAATTTTTAATATTTTTGCCTTACGGCCTTGTGGGGCAAAAAAGCCGAGCAGAGAGGAGAGATAGGAGACACGAGAGCCGAGAGTTGTGCTCTTGCTGTTGTTGCTGTTGTTGTAGCCGGGTGTGAAGCTGTCAAATGCAGAGGGCCCTAGACACGGCTCTAGGTAAGGTTCTGGGCTTGGTTCCGGACTGCAAGCTGTGACATCCTTACAAAATGTGGCAAACGGATATACACACACTACAAACACACTTACACCTACAGCGATACTCATACACCCGCGCACACATATGGCACCCAGAACACGGCTGGAATACAGCTTTCAATTTCGGCATCATTTTGGTCTTAGCTCTTGGCTTTCGTTTCTTTTAAACTTGAGTTGCCTTCGATTTCACGCAGCGCTGGCAATTTTATATCAAACCCATGTTGTATACCTCCAACTCCCACTTTTTATCCATCTCCATCTTCATTTCCCCATTCTTTATCCCATTTTATACCTGCTGTGGCTTAGCCTTGTTGTTGTCGCTGCTGTTACTGTTGCTTGTTTACTGTCTTTTATTTATTTGCTTGTTTCTTTACGTTTCATTTTTTTTTTGTTTTTTTTTGTTTTCATCTTTCTTTTGGCGTAGAAGGGAAATCGAATTCGAATCACTTTCGGATATTTTGGTTATAAAGTCGGAAATTTTTGCGACATTATTGTTTTCGACATTTTCCTAGTTTTTCGCAAACAATTTTTGCCAGCGTTTCTGTCCCATTGTCTCCCCATTTTTTGTCCTGTTTGGCGCATTGTCTGTGCACCAGTGAAATTTATTGCTTCCAATTGAGTGCACGAAGCGGCAACAACAAGTAGGGAAGAGTCGCAGCTGGAGCAGCAGCTGGAGTAGCAGCAGCAACAGCAACAACAACAACAGCAGCTCGTGAGCAGTTCGCGCTTGTCCTTGATATACACGTGCGTTCATGTCTTTGTCCCTTGTGTCCTGCCCCTTTGTCCTTGTTTCACATCCTGTCCAATGATCCTACACACACACTTGTCACACTATTGCTCTGCTGCTGCTGTTGCTGTTGGGCGCTGGCAACATATTGAGAAGGAAGCACACATGTAAGCAAAATTGACAAGGCTAAAGGATATCGATGTCTGCTTATAATGTGCAACATATTAAACCTAAGCACACGCTCACAGCGTTCGCTCTATAAATAACAGCAGCAGCGTCCTCACAGGACACACCTCGCCTATTCCCTAAACCCCACCTGTTCTCCCCTCGCTGTCGACCCGGTTTGTGTGCTATATGCTGCCACTTCCCCCAAAATAATCAAAGTTGCCGCCAAAACAGTTTTCACTTTGGCTGCTATTATTTTGCTGCCCTTAGCTTGGCCTGCTGCCGTTGATGTCCTTTGCTTTTGCCGTTGCCGTTGCCTTTGCCCTGTGGCTAATATATGAGTCCATGTCGCCCCGTTTGGCCTGGCCTCGCTTTTGTTTTGGCCCAGCAGAGGCTAGGCACATGAGTCTTCTAGAGAGTCGTGTCGAGTCGAGTTGAGTTGATATTGATGATGTTATTAAAATAATAAATTATTTGAAAATTATGAACTGGCGTCATTTCTCATGACATGCAGGCCAGTTGAGGGTTTCGCACACATATAAATCAAAAGAACTTTAACTGAGTGCCACTAAAAGTGCTTCCTTTTTGTCTAGTTCCTTTAAATTCACTCGCTGTGTCTGTAGATTTTCAGGTAACTTAATCAACGCAAATTAAATGAAAACTATTCTATATTATTTTAGCATTTACTCGCAGGTACTCTAGCACTCACCTGTAAAGTGGTTTTCCAGCACTCTCACGGAACCACAGCACCATGTAAACGCGATCGTCCTTTGCCTCCGGCTCAATGTCACATGGCAAGGATGCGGTGCGTCCTAGTACGGCCTCCACGGCAACTGTGGAAACTGTGTGTGGGAGAAAGAGCGAAAAAGAAAAAGTCCATTATGTGAAACATATACAAATGCAAAAGAGCTTTCAAGTGTAGCCTTAAATGTCACAACACGACTATTGACGAAGTCATTAACACAATATTAAATTGTTTGTTGTTGTTCTTATTGTTGTTAGTATTGCCTTTGTTTCTGCTTTCTGTTTACTGTTCACTGTTCACTGTTTGCTGTTTGCTGTGTCGTTGCAATTACTTGACTCCTGCTTCCTTCGATTCCTTAAACATCAACAAATGTCAACAAAATGCTGCCTTTTAACTGTCACGCCAATATCACGCAAGGCACTAACAGAAACCAAACCGCACGACAGTCTCACTTCCCCTCCCACCTACATCTGATCCCTTCCTTGTTCCATCGACTAGCACTTTTGCAATTCCTAACTTCAATCTAAAAGCCCGTCACACCCTGACCCAAACCGCAATCGTTGCCATCGTCATCGCCATCGTCATCGTCATCGTCGTAGTCGCATAATCACAACCAAGTACGTGAGTGGGAATATTAATGCTAAATTGACGACAACGACTACGACTAGCGACTACGACAGCGACAACTACGATGACGTCGACAGCGACAACAACAATGATGGGAAAGGCATTGCCGGCGATGAGCTCGGCTTGCTTTTTAGTCCTAGTCCAATGTCTGTTCGACTGTCTCGGACTGATTGCGATTTTACGGCGGCCTCATCTTTTGCATTTAAACTGCCAATTGATGCCAGTAAATATATATAAAAAATAAAAAAAAAACAAAAACAACAAAAATAAAAAAAAAAAAAAAAAAAAAAAAATCCCAAAAAAAAAAAAAACACACCACCCTTCACCCACCATTATATGTATATATATAGTTGGAAATTCCAGAGTAACGGGTATTTTGCCATTTCTTACTGTGCAGAATTCTAAAGTCAATTCTTAGTGTTGGATTTCAACTGTCTAAGGTGAGATGTTCTGATATTGTGACGATTATGCCTTGTAGAATTTTATATATATGTACATATATAATTGCAATAGTCATGGCAACTAAATGAAAATTCCAGCACAAATTGCCAACTTCAAGCCACAAAGTATGCCTTAAATTATATTATAGAAATGAGATATTAAATATGGGTCATGACATGCTGGCAAAATGTACTAATTCGCATTCAAATTGCTTTGAAATGTTTGCAAATGTTATGTCTCTAACGCTTAGATATTTGCTTTAAATTATGAGAGCTTTTTGAGCAGCACAAGAACAGTCCAAACAATAATGAAAATATCAACTGAAATTACTTACTCACAAGCATAAAGTCTTTCTAAGATTCTATTAGGCAAAAATAGGAAGTTAAATATAGGCAATGAAAAGCAGACAAAGTTCTGCTTTTCAAATTCAAATTCTTTGAAAATGTTGGCCACAGTGAGTGATTTGTAACGTTTAGCTATAAATAAGACCAGTCTACCAAAATATTTGTATCGATTTATGTTTTGCAACTTTATATTTAGATAATCAACACAAATGAATGCTTTGGAAATGCTAGAAACTCAGGGAGACCAATACTTGAGTTCTTCAGAGACTGCAGTTGAAATCTTTTGGGAAAAGCTGATTGATTTCTCTATTGTGCGATTACGTTGATTTAAGCTAACGCTAAAGTTGGTACGCTTTTACCTAGCAGCTGTTCGAAGTTTGAACCCATGACTGCCACATAGATCCATCATGCTTAGTAAAACGCAAAGCTCATTAATACCCAAAAAGGGGCTCCGCAATCATGTTACGCGTAATTTAATTTTGGAACGCCCGCCAGCAACAAATTCCTCACGCATAATTTCAGTTTGTACTCGTCTTTGTACGTACGTGAATAACTGTTTGTGTGTGTGTCTCTCTCTCTCTCTCACAAAGTGCATGTGTGTGTGTGTAGAGAGGGGGTGGGTGGAGAGGGGAGGGGATGCCAACATTTTTGACATTTATTTAATATGCGCACGTATTATAGAAAAGCAATTCCCAGTCGTATAATTTATGGCACACTACAAAAATTTGCACATGAAAATGCCGACTGAACACACAGGCACGCGCGCTCTTTGCAGATCAAATCTATATATACATATATACATGTATGTATATGTATAATTGACAAACATACAAAAATATATATGCGTTTTGTGTGGGCTGTTGCAAAACATTGTAGCAATTTTCGTTGCGTTTGTAATTCCCATGTAAGATGTCAAACTCCCAACGAGTAGACTAAACATCACACACACATAGTGAGAGATATACACACAGATACTCGCTGTCTAGGCAGCAGATACGTCTCTCGACAGCAACAGCAGCAGCAGCAAATTGACATAATTTGTGACGCTGCCTTCTCCTGCAACTCCCTCCCTCCTGTCCGGTGAGCTGAAGCGTGAGTGTGTAATGAGTGATTTGCCCGTGAGGCGCACAGGGCTGACAGCGGCGTCAATCGTTGCCTCAATTCGCTCTTTAGCCTTCCCCCTCCCACCCCACCTCTTTTGCGCCCTTCGCGACCGCACTTTCTGCGAGCCGCTAAACCAACTGCCTGTACTTGGATTTTGGCCAAGTGGAGCGTGCTGCGGCTTAGGTGCTCAGCTGCTTGTGGGGTCAGTGGCTTGGATTAGGCTTTCACCGGCAACAGTTGACAGACATGACAAATTTGTGCTAGTTTATTGCCATCTTTATGTGTGGCCCCTGAGCGTGGGTGTGGGTGTGTCTGTGTGTGTAAATAACTATAAAACACACACACACATATACATAAGCTGAATTGGCCAAAGCTTAATTGATGCTTTGTTTATGTTAAATATTTAAAATACATCAAAATATTTTATGAAATGAGTAAATCACTAGAGAATATATTGAATTTAATTGGTTATGCAATGGTTTTTGGCAGATAATCGCGTATCCAAGCCATAAATCTCAACATTTTTCTGGCGGAAAGTTTATAATTTTAAAAGTTCTTAAAGAGTGCTTAAAGTTATTTGTACCATAATTAAAAAACTATAAATTTAATGATATTAAATCTTCCATTTTAGCACTCTTAACTAACTTAATAAACTAACGTTATAATTCATCTACTGAGTTCTATCAAATGTTGGACCATTAATTTTTCTTAATTCAAGAATTCGTTTTAAACTAAACATTTTATATGTTTCTTAAACAAACTATAAGAAATTGAGACTTACTGCAAACTAGATTTTTGAAGAGTAAACTAGCGTTTTATTTTAATACCTCAATTTCCTTGCGCTTTTCTCGGCACATAAGCTTTCTATTACACATTGCTCATGCTATACAGACTCTTTTTGTTTTTTAGACCGTTAAAGAGAATAGAGTGTAAGGCAGATACAAATTTCATTTGTTCATCTTGACGTTGTGCGTTGCCGTGGCAGCTTTATACTTTTTTCTTTTCATAAAAAGTGCCAACAGCTCGGCAACACATACTTAAATAAAATATACTAATACACACACACACACAGACGCCCAGTTGGGTTATACACATACTATTTATATTTATATAAGTTGTCTTTATATAAGCGAAAGAAGCTGTGAAACTTATGCAAATTGCATTTCAGTGTCTGCGCAAAAGCAAACTCGACTGAAAACACAGCAAAAGCAGCAGCAGCAGCAGCAGCAGCGGTGCCTAAAAGTATGCAATACGAACGCGCTGCGTTGCAAAAAGTGGTAGAAAATGCGCATAATGAAATCCAATGCTATGGCTACAGCTACACAGCGACACAGCTACAGCTATACGGCTACGGTTATGGCTACATCAGCTTCTTAGCTTGACTTGCTTGCCTGCTTGGCTGCCTCACTTGGCTTGGATAGTTGCCCAGTGCGTTGTGCCGTGCCGTGGTGCTTGCCACATTCTACGCTCTACTTTCGAGCTGCCTGTCTGCCTGGCTGCCTTGCTGTTGTCTGCTGCTTATAGTACATCTTCTGTTTCGGCTGCTTCTACTACTTCTACTACTTCTTCTGCTTCGTGCTTTTGTTGCCGTTGAGAGCGCCAAAGTTGTTCTTCTCATTTCACGCCACGGCCGCAGAGACTGGCGTTGAGAGCGACAGCGGCGTCAAGCTGAATGCGTCCTCTGAGCATGGTAATTTTCACATGGGCACAACAAAAGTGTTTCTGTGCGTGTACGTGTGTGTTTGTGTGTGCGAGTACTTAACTGTAGACACTTGTAAAAATAGTGTGCGACTATATGGCAGCCACTGTTGTCGACCATGGCCAACGGCAAAGCAGGTCATGTGTGGCATAAACGAGGCATTGCGTCAGTTGTCGTTGTTATTGTTGTCTTGAGCGCAAGAATTTCTTTAAATAAATATGTATGTACAGCGTACAGCAGCTTCTAAATTCGCTCTCTTTCCCACACACACTCTCTCTATATCATTCGCGGTGTATGTGTGTGTGTGTGTGTGTGTTGTATAATTGAGATGAAAGGTAATGACTCGCATAGCATACTTTTGAGCGCCCAAATCGCGAGCAAACTATGCGCCAGATAATGCCACACACACACGAACACACAAACACCAATGCATTGTGTCTGTAGTTGTGTGTGTGTGTGTGTGTGTGTGTGAGAAAGTGAATGGCAGCAACAAAGCAGCATTGTTGTTGCTGCTGCTGCCTTCGTTGTTGCTTTTAAGTGGCACAAGGTAACGTCGCTTTGCCGCCTTTGCAGCAGGTTTGAATGTTTCACACGCGTTTCGAGTGTGTAGGTGTACTGCTGTGTGTATGTGTGTTCACTATTTGCACTAATTTAGTTGAAAACAAACAAAGTCCTTTGTTCAATTTTCGCCTTTACATTGAAGTACAAGCTCGGATGGATAGAGAGAGAGGGAGTGAGATGGGGAACTTGTAGAAATTTAGCTCGCGGCTTCGCAGCTGCTACTTGGCGAAATAGCAGCAGCAACAACAACAACAACACCTACTACCAGAAGAACAGCTAACGGCAGCCATTGGCAAGTGTTAACCCATTTTTAGCCTACTCACTCTAAGTAATTAGCCAAGAACATTTTCAGCTTATATATTTTGCATAAGCTGCAATTAGAAGACTTTTCTTGCACTTTCTAACGCTTGTTTTCTTTTTTCTTTCTGCTTTTTACTGTTACTGCTTATTGCTAACTGAAATGCTTCTTGTTCTGTTGTTGTTATCTCACGTGCCCCCAATTAAAGCCAAATGTCCATAGTTGTAAGTAGTTACAGCTAGCCTTGTCAGTTGCCAACAAAAAGCAAATAGAATGAAGAGTCAACAACATTCAAATTCAATTGCGGCATAATAAATAATATGCCAGTTCAAGACAACTGTCGACTGTCATGCCAACTAAGCAAGTAAGTTGATCGGTAGTAAAAAACAAAAATACAAATAAACAATACAAACACAAAGTAAACACAATAACAAATACGTCAATAAAATACTCGTACAAATAAAAATAAAAATGCAAAAGTAAGAACATGCCTGACTTGGCTTGCCTCACATTAGAATCGACCTTCAAATGGTCGCTGGTTACGAGGTCGTTTTGAATGGGTGAGGACACAGTTATTCAGTTATTGATTTGTCTTACCGGTAAATCAATCGATTTCGTTTGTTGTCGTTTCTTAAATGTCTCACATTGATGCCTTAAAGCCAACATGTTTATTGTTAGCACTTAAATGCCGCCTAACCACAAAAAAGGCATCGAGCATCGAGAAAATAGCATCTCAAATGACACTGGCCCTTGATCCGGTCTGATTCAGATATGTGAGCTGCAACTTGTGACTTTTCCACAAAAGCTCAAATGTTGCACACAATGCGAAAGGCCGAAGGGTTCTATTTCTCTCTCTCTCTTTCTCTCTCTCGCCCTCTCGTTCTCATTCTGTGTGTAGTTTGATGCCTGTCTTGCACTTTTGCCCAGAAATTACATCAATTACAGCGACTTGTCTTCAACTAAGCTGTCCGAAAAAGTAAGAATAACGAGCCAGGCAACGAGACCTTGCGGCTGCCTAACAATATACCTTTTCACACACGTTTTCTGTGTGTGAGCATGTGGTGTGTATTGAGTGTGTGTAGGTGTGTGTATGTGTGGTGTCAGCGACCAGACCAGGTGGGTGGAACCATGCACAGTTGAGAACATTTGACCCGAAGTGCATTGGTCATCACGTGTGGCCATGAGTCTGCATTTGAGTGCACTTTGGTCAGCAATTATTTTACGTTGAGGTCACATTAGAGAGCGCTTGGCTTCAGTATGGCCAACTCAGTTGCCAAAGCCAAGTCAAGAGCGAGGGTTGCTTCAGTAAATCAGAGTATTTTTTCGATTACGAAACTTATTTGAGTATTAGTATATAGCTAAAAATATAAATACAAGATGTTAAAATATAGATTTTTTGTCTTGTAAATGCTAAGTTCTTAAAATATTTTTATTTATGTATCCGATGTTTATAAAATTTACGAAACTATATATTTAAAGACATAAAAGACTAAAATATGATTCTTTTTTATTTTTAATAGTTGAGTACCCAAATTCTAAAAATATTATACTTTAGTATGGAAATTTTGTTTTTAAATGTTAATAATCCAATGCTTGTATTAAACAAAATAACGAAATTGTTAAAGCTACCCTCGCGGCAATCGAGCAATTCAGACAACTGTGGACCCAGTGAAGGAATAAAGTGTAAGGGCTTGTCCTGAACTGCCATAGTACCTAATGGTAGTTTGGTACACATGGGATCGAAGAGCAAGGAGTTAGGAGCCAGAGCTGTAGGAGTCACAGTTAGACACAGAGACCGTTAGTCTGCAGTTCACCATTTTTGCAGTTTGCAGTTTTGCAGTTCTATGCTCGCATTTGGCAGTTGCCAGTTGCCAGTTGCCAGTTGGCAGACCGTCGCCCGTGGCATATTGAAGTGCAGTTCGACGCAAGCATTTTGCAGCCGCATTGTCATGTCAACCGATAAATTCACACATATGTGTGTGCGCGCACACCAACAAACAATTGACACCTACGGCAATCTTTTCATTTCTATTTTTTCGGTCACGTTCAAATTGCAAGTTGAAGTTCGTAATGTAGCTGCTGCCTTTTGCAGCTGCTGGGAGCAGCATACAAACAGAAAGAGAAACAAAGAGACGGAGAGAGGAGGAGAGTGAGAGACTCTTGTGTGCAGTGAACTGTTAGTTATGGTCGCTGGCAGCGCCTGGATATAGCATACGTTACGTTTCCGCTGTGTTCAATTGAAGAGCCGAAACGGCCAACAATTCGACTGTGTCAATATGTACACTGAAAAAAAAAAACAGCTATTTATCAAAAGAATTGTAGCGACCCAGTAAATTGTAGCTAAACACAACTTTAGTTTTATATTTGATGCAAATTTATGCTCTCAACATAAAATCTTAATTTAAAATATAATTTATTTTGAAAATTGTATACATAACTACTACCATCGATATGTGTTTGCACTTGCCTCCTGTAATGCCACGCCCTGTCGCAAAAATAATGCAAATTAAAGGCTTAACGTAAAATAGTTAGCAGGATCATTTTTTGATTACATGTATAAACCGAAGCATTTGTATCAGCTTTTTACTCGGCCAATTAAAAGTGTGTCGTTTTAATTATTGAAATTTTTTGTGCCATTCACGCAGCGCATAAAAAACTGAACGCTCAGCTCAGATTCCATGTTCATTAAATTAATACATCGACAGTTGTGAAAGGGGGGTAGGGGAGGTTCAGGCAGGGGGCGTGGCTTGGAGTGAACTGGATTACAATGCATTGTGTGAAACACGCACAAATGTACATATGTATGACCGCATACATTGTGGGCGTATAAAAAACTATTGCATACTTTTAAGCGCCTTGAAGTTTTGACTGCAAAAATGTGTGTATGGGCAAACATTTTGGGAAAGATTTTGGCAAAGCTCTGCGATTTGCAGACAGTTAGACAAGTCGAAAGTTTTCAACCAGTTGGTGTGTGTTATGTGTGTGTGTGATGTGTGTGTGTGTGAACTGGTGGTTGCACTGGAATTTGCAATTATTGCCGCTTAGCACAAAATTCTTGGCATGTTTGCGCGCCCGCCATGAAAGTAGCAACTTGGCAAAACTATTGTCAAGAGTTTTTAGATCAACTCACACACACGCACACACTACCGCCACACACAATCACACACACTCACACTACACTCACACACAGATACACACAGTAACGTACATTCGTTTGCCTGGCAATGAATGACAAAAATGAATTTTAATAAAGTTGCGCAAATATTTGCATATTGCATGGGCGCTAAAAACTTTCATTGACAAAGTTTTTGGCCAGGCAGACAATAAACCAATTCAGCTTTATGCAATGCGATGTGCTGGAATTTCGATTTCAATATGGGCAACTTTTGATGCGGGTCACACGCAAATTAGCTTTGACTTTTTCGCTAAAGTTAGAAGCTAATATTATGTATATACGCCACGTTTGGCAAACATGGTCTGTTTGTCTTTCGGCAATCCCCTCTCTAAGCCCGCACCATGATGTCCCGCATAACGCTTTAAACTTTCTTAGCCAAATCAATTTGCAAGTCCACGTAGCCGTCTGTCGTAATAACTTTAAACTGTTTTAAAACACAGCGCGAAAAATTTCATTACCACCTTTTGCTTTTTAAGGGGCCGATGGCAGGCAACCTTTTTGATTATTTTACGCCGCTTTCAAAGTAAATATTTGACAAGAACCAACAGCAACAACAGCAGCAGCAACAACAACAACAACAGCAACAACAACAGCCGCAACAACAATAAACAACTTCGTCGTCTTAGACTTTGCCATTGCGCTGAAGCACTTAAAACCTAATTAAATTTGCATTACAATTTTTTTATGTTATCTGCTGTTGCTGCTTTTGTTGCCTTTGCCTCTAATTTTGTTTTGAGAAACAGCCAAGAGCGTGCTCCAAAGGCATTACGTTAGCAGAGGACAGACCCAGCTCTCATCTGAACTCAACTGAACTGAACTGGTTGACAATCATGCTGGCTGGTCAGCAGTGCGGGTTGGTGTGGGTGTGGGTTCGGGATAAAAGGGGCGCATGGGAAAAAAGCGAATAAAGCAGCAAACTGACTGTTGAGACTGTTGTGGGCGCTTCTCGAAAAACCCTGCATATAATAAATTACAATATTATTGCTAAGCAAATTGTTACTTTGATGTTCTTGCCATCGGCTCAGAGGCTGCGAATGGCTTTAGATTTAGAAATCCGGGCAAGTTGTAGCCAAGTGGATGCTGATTTAAGATTACAAAATGAGATTCTCTCAACTTTCTTGAGGCCAGGTAATAATTACAGTCATAATTAATGATAATTATGAAAAGTGAAATTCTTTATTTAGAATATTGTTCAATTTAACAGATGAATAGCTTGCAAGCTTAACATACGATATTTAGATTACGAGTAACAGAAGCAGAGCAATATCGATTATGAACCTACAACAATACGATTGCAATCGTTTAAAGACATTAAAATTTATTGTGAGTGCTCGTAAAACTCATCCATTTCATTTGTTCCCTTTCAAACAACAGCCAATAAAATAATAATAAGTGCGTGCGTCATGACGTCTGTTGGCTTTGTTGTTGTTTATTATGTAAATGTTTAAGAAAACACGTGTAAAACGAAATAAAAATAAAAAAATATAAAAATATAAAAACAAATCTTAAAGGCATATACTGGGTAGCACGAACGCACAACGTCGCGTATACGCAATAAGTTGTACTCAACTGCTTGGGACAGGGAAATCTGCCAACTGCATGCAGCAATAAAGCAAAAAGTCCAAGATTTATTTCTTCAGGCAAGTTACTGGCCAACTTACTGCATATAGGCTAAAGTCAGGGCGATGCCAACTCCCCAGCCAACTGTGTCTTACATTTCACGCCATGCCAAGAATACAGTTTCACATGCTGACTCAACTCTGGTGGCAGTGGAGTGGCAAGAGTCGAGTCCATATGTTGCGTGCAAATCACGGTGCAGACTGCTGTTGCTTATGCCTGGCCTGATCTGGTCTGGTTTGGGTCTGGCTGGGACTGGCTGGGACTGGCTGGGACTGGCTGGCTAGATATCAACGAAAGTACGTTGTCTTGGCCAAGATTCTGATGTTGGCCGTTGCCAACAGGAAGTTTGCAAACCAAAAACGGAAGCGGTAAGATTTATTATAAAAATGCTCATAGCTCAGGCAGCCAAACGGCATATTACGTTAAAAGTGCACAACACACACACACACCCGCACACGTTCGCAGCTCATAGCAAAAGTTGGCAGCAAATTGTGCGGTCCAACAACGGTAAAGTGAGCAGCTCTTAATTGCACATTTATTTAGGTTCGCCACTCTGGCCTGACTCGGCTCGGCTGGTAGTCTGCTGCTTAGTAGTTTATCATTTGCTCTGCTTAAATTACCCACACAGGCATAAGATACGAGACTCTAGACAGACCACTTCATATGGCTCCCAAATCTACCAATCTCCCACTTGCCAACGTAGAAACTTTCTTCTGCATTTTTATCTACATTGTTTTTTTTTTTTGTATTTTTTGTTCTTTTTTGCCTTTGGGGCCTGGCAAAAGTTTTCGCCCCTTGACGCAAAACGGAAATCTGTATATTAAATGACTAATTATAGACATTTTATTACCTTGAGCAAGATAAATGGCCACAATGTGAGCCATATAGCATGTGTGTGTGTATGGTTGAGGTATTTCTTGCTAGTTGGTTGAACTGAAACTCTCTGTGGCACTGGGGCTTAGTTCTTATATAGTTGGTTGAATAGTTGAAGTCTTCAGTTACTTAAGTGCCATGCTGCCTCACTGCCTTGCTGCCTCGCTGCCACGCCCACAATTAAGAGTAGCTATGTTGCTGACTAGAACATTTTCAATTAAAAAACATTTCTAGCTGCCTAACCTTGGGCGCTTGTGGCATGCTGGCATGTTGAAATGAAAACAGAAAATCCACAAAATTAAAATGACAAAAGCGCGGCATTTTCTTTAAAATGCATTTCCATAGAGGCAGTAGCAGCAGCAACAGCAACAACAACGGCGTCGTCGGCGGCGCCTGCAATTTCCACGTTACGTTTCGTTTCATTTCAGTTAGTGCCAGCTGCTCCCGTCGCCTTGCCTTTTGTGTTGTATGCTCTACCTTCCCCCCACCCCTCTGCCCGCTCCCTTTCTTCCTTTACTCTTTAGCCCCTCATGTGTGTCCTTTCGAATGGTGGGCTGCACCCTCGCTGCACCTTTTACTGCACCCCCCTATGCCTCTGCTCTCGTTGACAGCATGAAAATTTTTGCAAATGCAGCAAATGAATTTTTTTGCACCCGCTCCGTTTTCCAATCTTGCCTACTGCTGTATGGTTGTTATTGTTGTTGTTGTTGCTAGCGCCCTTTCAGTGCATTTAGTGGCATCATGAGATGCTATTGCAATTTCCTTGCTTGTCGCACATACTAATTCGCACAGAGGCAGCCAACCGCATTCCGCAGCTGCCTTTTCCACTACTCCACTTGCGGAAAAGTCTGCATGTATATCTATGTGTGTGTGTGTGTGTATTTGTGTATGTTTGCTTGTATGGTTGTGTTTGTGGATAGCTGTGACAACAAAACATGGTAGAATCCAACGTTAAAGCAAAGTGGGCGAATTCAAAATGCTTTGCATAAACGGAAAGTAATAATTTAACGCAAAATTTCCTTTTGCTGTTTTGTGCTGCTGTTGTTGCTACTGTTGCTGCTGCTGCTGCGACAGAGTCCTGCTGCTGTTTCTTACGATTCAATTGGTACTGCTACGTATGTGTGTGTGTGTAAGTTGGTGTCTGTGTTTCTGAGCGTGTAACTGCCGCCGTTGCCATTCCGCAAATTGAACTTTTAACTGTAGCCTGAGTTTCCCTTTGGCATCCGGTGGTGGCATCTGCGTGCTGCTGGCAACAACGATTTGACTGTGTGTGTGTGTATGTGTGTGTGTGCCACTGCTGTTGCTGCTACTACTAAAGTAAAGGAAATGACAACATGACCTTCGGGCGTCGAGTGCTTTAAATTTGTTTAGCATCTTCCGCTTATGACTTGGCAATAGCCTCCAGATGAATATCCACAAATAGTCATAGTCCAACTTTTCCACTTATTACTCTTGACTGCTCACAATCGATAATGCCAAGAGGGCTAAGACACTGTACAACGTTGTGTTCTGCTGCTTGTTGCTTGTTTTCCTTGTTAGTATTGGAAATATGTATGTACATACATATGTAAATCGCTTTAAAATGCAATAACACGTGCTTACATTCTTCTTCTGTCCTTTGTTCTCCTTTCTCAGTTTGTCGTTTTTTTTTTTTTTTTGAGAATTTCCCTTTGGACAAACTCAGAGTTTTGTGCTTATTCACATGCATGTTTACACTTGAGTCAAATGTGGTGCTACGCCGAGCAGCTTAGATGGAAAATGAATTATTTCCACACTTTTAAGTTATTAAAAAAAGCAGGAGAGTTTAGCTCTACTCTATATTTTCCCGACGCTGGCCAGATTGTGTATATTTTATAATACGTAAATGTACCTTTTGGCTGTTCCTTGGGTAACAACGAGTGAAGACGATATTCCCTTGTTACGGCAGCAACTCTACGTCACTGTCAAATGCAAATTTCATTTTCATGCCGTAGTGCAAAAAAGAAACTTGCTAACACGAGGAACTCCCAAGAAGATTTCAACATGTCCAAACATTCTAAACATGCAAATTTTCCAGTCTGTCGCTGCTTTCGTTCTTTCTTTACATTTTTCAGCCGTTGTTGCCTCGTTTTCATTTGGAATAGGAGACCCCCTCGCTCTCTTCCCATCCAAAATAAGTAGGAGCGAGTGGCGAAAAGAGGAAGCTGCAAAAAATAGCAAACCCGGCAACCGGAAAAACGGAAGCAACGTGCGTGCATGCGTGACACAATTGAAGAGGAGGACAATTGGACAAGGAGAGTGTGGGGGGGACTGCAGGATGAAGTGAAGCGACGCTTATCTCTCTGGTTCTCATTCTATCGCTATCGCAGTCGCTCTCTCTCTCAAAATCGGGCCCAAAGGAATCGTTAGCCTGCCATTTTGGGCACAGTGGTTCGGTGAGCAAACAATGCAAAACAACCACCGTAGTAGAAGCAGCTGAAAAGGCAAACAATGAACTAGAGACAAAAACAAAAAGAAAAACAACTAAATTGGGACGCAAAAAGAACAACAAAATATTCATCTAAACGCCGGCAACGACGACGACTGCGTTGGCATGACAACGACGGACGCACTGAAGTGATTTGGCGATTGATTTTGTTCTCTGTCTGATGATTTGCCTCCTCTAACATGGCCACGCTAGAGGAAGCAAAAACAGAAATAGAAAAAACTGGAGAAGTGGACAAACTGACGAAAAAAGAGCATTGCCCGCAGCCGGCGACAAGTGCATAAAAACCCATAACAAAATGGCTGTCAATGGGGGGTTTGCGGGTGGAGTTTGTTACAGGGTCACAGTAAAATTGTTTGGAAAATTGATTTTTCTTACATTTAACTGAGCATTCGATTGCTTATTTTGCT
The DNA here is from genome assembly GCA_035047385.1 of Drosophila tripunctata. NCBI lineage: Eukaryota > Metazoa > Arthropoda > Insecta > Diptera > Drosophilidae > Drosophila > Drosophila tripunctata. The sequence goes on along the minus strand of JAWNPS010000233.1, from coordinate 164,965 downwards.
TGCGTCGCTGAGAGTCGAAAGAAATGCAGAAAAGAACAAAAAGCACAAAAAAAGGAACGAAAGGAGCAGGACAAAAGCAAAAGAGAGCAGAAAGTAGAAAGTAGAAAGCAGCAGCGCAGCTAGTGAAGTGGAAATATTAAATTATTTATGTAGTTGCATTGCGTTATGTTCTTCCGCTTCTCAGTTCTTTTATTGCTTGCTGTTCTCGCTGTTTGCTAATTTCTTTGATTGTTTTTCCAGTTTGGGACCCTTAGCCGTTTTGCCATTGCCCTGCTGTCGCATACCCTCTGCCCAAAACGGTATGATAACTTTTTGCATATACTTAAAAACAGTTGAATGCGTTTTCAATTGTATAAGTAGCTTTTACATTGTTTTCCTTAAATTGATTTTCGCTATTAAGCAGGGCATCTCATAGTCGTGCTTGCTCAATTAGAGCAGTTCCAAGTGTTTCTTTTTTATTTGCTTTTTTTTTTTTGCTGTTGTTGTTTTGCCTGTTTGCTTCTTTTGTTTACCGAGGCGCTATTTACACACCGCTCGCAAAGACAAAGGCCAAGTCTCGAGGCACTTGAAAATTGACTCAAATATTTGGGCGTAGTTAAATTAAAGCATGTACTTTACACACACACACACACAAACACACACACACATACAAATATATATATATCTATAAGTATGTATTTGCAAATATGTTTGTGCAAAGAGGGAAGCTTCGGCTTCGTCTTCAGGTTACCTGCGGTTGTTTGACCAACTTGATATCTGTCTTACTTTATGAAGTATTCATAACGAGCAACTCAATTAATTAACTAAAAGTACGTTCACAGTTCTCAAGCTATTGTTATAACAGAGATACAAACAAAATAACATAATGCTAATTATTTCGTGGCAACCCCCCACGCACCCATCAGTCAGTCAGTCAGTCAATAGAGCCCCGCCCCCCCAATTATGTTGGCAGTTTCAATTACACGTGGGTGAACTGTTAAAATTTCTTTCGCATTACGCATATGCCATGTTGTATAGGTAGCTGTTTGGCATTTAGTAGCTAACTAGATAAAACCAATTTTAATATGCATATAAAATATTTATGCTAAGCAAAACTTTTTGTTTAAAGTTAAAGTTAATTTTTATCAAGAGCTAAATAAACACTGTCGCAACAATTTCCAATTTGCTGCTAACCTTTTCCTTTTTGGTTCATGGTTTATGTCGTTGGCATAGACACCTTTGACCATTTGCTTTTGATTGTTATTGACGTTGTTCTTGATAAATTTTAACGGTCCACAAAGCAAATCACGCAACTTATTAAAGTCTCAAGTCAAGCTCATGCTGTGCGACAATTTTTTAACAAGCTTGTTGACTTGCTGTTGCTGTTGTTCTTGTTGTTGGTGTAATTGCTGTTGCTTTCTTTGTTTTTAAGCAACATTATTAATTTTAATAGTAAACTTTGCCGCTCCCTTCGCTGGCAGTCGCTGTACAAGGTCCAAAATTAATGAGGGTTGTCCACTTGGCGCTTGTTGAATTTGTAATTTGTCGTTTGCCCGTTCCCATAGGAATAAGCGAGCTTGCCACAGTTTGTAGCTGTTGCAAATGTTGCCACGAGAGATAAGCGTCAACCCAGTGCAGCAACAAAGTGTAAGCGTCGCAATTATTTGGTGATTTTTCAACATTTCATCCCCCTAGTCCCAGCCTTCAGTCCACAGTCCACTCGCTCATGTTGGTAAGACAAAGGCTTGGCCATATCGCAGCACTAAACTTAATTTAATAGGCACTTGGCAGCAGTCGCTGGCTCATTTTTAAAGCGTCAAGCACTCTAGTCAAGTGGTTGCCAGTGGCATTCAGAGGGATGCCGTTGGATACCATAAATAAGCCTGATAACTAATGTAAACAGCGAGCGAGAGAGTCGCGTTGTGAGTAGAGTCTGCATTTGCATTTGGGCGCGAGAAATTGCCGCAATAAATTGCGCCGTAAAAATATATCGACATGTGCTTTGCAAATGCCAATGAACGAGGCTGAACTGAAGTGAAGTGAAGGTTTTTCTTTGCTTTTGGTCTTGGTAATGGGACTGTGGACAGGTCGTAGTAGATTTGGGTGCGGTGTTAAAGTGACACGAAAGCGCATTAAAACGAAGTGCATACAATTACAAAGATTGGAGAAAATCTGCCATTGCCAGGCAAAAGTGAAATAAATGTGAAAACTTCAAAAAGCGCTCAAGGTAATGCCCAAGCCAAAAGCTACAAATGCGGCCAGTATAAATTTTCAATAGCTTGCACCCCTTCCGCCACTCTACTTTCCTGCTTTCCAGCTTACCTGCTGTTCGGTGTTAACGCTACCGAACTGTACGGTTTTTGAGGTTTTCAGAGCGCTGTGTTTGATTTTATTACACTGACAAATGGCGTGGCGCATTTAAGCCAACCCCTTCGGGGTGTGTTGGGGCTATTTGCCCCAAAAGCCGTAACTGGTGCTGGTGCCGGTGCTGGAGTCGGAGCCACAAGCCGAAGGGAATGACAAAGCCAATGCCATTGGCAATGGCAATGCCTGAGTAAAAATTTGAATTTCAGCTTACCAAAGAGCCAAACATATGCGGCATTGCTGCCTCTGACTCTGCCTCAGTCTCTGCCTTTGCTGTTCTGCCTGCAGCTTATGTAGCATACTTTTTGGCTTAACGTGTAAGGCGCATAAATCGTGGAGTGTCGTCTACTTTGCTTTCACCTCCTACCACCACTTTCCTCAGGCTGTCATCCGCAAGTAAAAAAAAACACGCATACGCCATGCTATACATCCATTTATTAGCTTTGTTAAAATTGAATAAAGCACAGCTCTCGCGTACCTAGCCACAATTGATTTTTCCCTTAACTTCAAGGTTGCCTACGCAAGTTTAAAGCACAAAGGCCCACCCGAATAGGGGCCAAGAACCAACCCAATTTTGACTATGTTGGGTGGAGCAGTTTAATTTTGGCACAAGGCGAAGACAAAGTGGGAAAATGGTAAGACGCCCTTGTTGGCATGCATCAAATTTTAAACAGCAATCTACTTGGCTGCCTGTGTGTACTTAAATACAAACCACGCGCTTGAGATTACGCTTTATGTTACGTGATAACGCATAACGCGTAACCTTTTCACAGATAATCTCCTTAAGCAACGCGCCGCAGCCAATGTCAAAAACTGCCTCCAACATTTGCCTATTACCTAGTCAAGGCAAATAGGGTATATACCCGCAGACTTTAAGTGCTTAACTTTTGATTGCAAATTTATGAAAACTTTTTTCCAATAATTTAAGCTTACATCACTTTTCTATCCAGCTAGCGATTCTTAGAATATTTTGTATCATTTCAAGGGTATGCAAGGACTCGAGGTGCCGGCAAAAGGTTTTCCTTTTCGTTGACATCTAAACACTTGGCGCTTAAGTATGCCACACAACATTTGGCCATGGTGACAGGTGCCTTTAGTCGGGTGCGCCGAGCACACGGCACAAAGCTCGGGTGTCATCAAAAATGTCACTCAAAAATTTATGAAAAGAAAAACGCATAGTTGAGACTGGGTACTGGGTAGATGTGAAAAATATACTCGTTTCTTAGCAAGTACGTATGTCGCTGCTGCTGTTGCTGTTGCTGCTGAGGAAGCAGACCAGAAACCAGACGCTGTTTCCATGGCACTTCATGTTGCCACTTAGGGCATATACATATTGATAAGAGACAAGGCAGCAGCAAGTGGTGGCAAGTGGGAGCGCAACGATTTCCACTGGGGCAACTGCTATCAGTTACAGCTGCAGGAAGTTCGCTTAAATGTGTCGCGTTAAGCCTTTTTACTGGCACACGCATTATTATTATGAATTATTATTGTTTGGCAGCAAAATGCAAGTACCGAGGCCAGCAATCACGTACGCTGCTTGTATCGATTGCAGAGACTCAGAGACACATAGTGTGTGGGAACGAGAGGTGGTGGTGGCAAGGTTTGAGGTGGTGGCAGCCACGCACAAATCAATTTTTGATGTGCGCTCAATAAGCCGCCACTTCCTGATTATCTGGGCCACCGCCTCCATTGTTAACCATCTCGCTCGCTGTTTGTTACATAACATGTTCCATAAATTTATTGTGCAGCAAAAAAAAAAATATCAAGTTTTTTGCATTTTAAGCACGTGCTGAGCACGAAAAGCACGTGAATTTATCTCGTCAGCTGCAGGTGAATGAATTTTTATATGTATGTCATATGAAAGCATGCAAATTTATTGCTTAAACACTTTTGCTTCACTTTAGTCGTTATCAAATTAAGAGCCTACACTACAGTGGCCACACATTACAAAAGTTTGCTGCCTAATTGCCTAGTATTCTCCATGTACCTCTCTCAGTAACTGCTGCTTCTATCTACAACACATATGCCAACATTTGAAATGGCTTTTCATTTCTTGTTTGGCCGCTGATAAGAAACTTTTCAAGTACGTTGAAATGTCTTGTTGGTTGGGGTGAGCTGTTTTTGGGGGGATTCCTATCAGTAGCTGAGCTTGTAACTTATACTTGGGTTTATCGCATATTTTTCATAACTGCGACGTGACTCCATTATATAGAATGAAGCGACTGCTCTCTGTCGCTTGTGTCTCTACCTAGCGAACTTGTGAAACCTCATTTTGTGTCGTCACTGTAACAACGTAAATGGACGAACCCAAAGGCCACATATTTGCATTTAGAGTTACGGACAAATGCTTTAATATGTGTCTGTATAGTATGTGTGAGGGTGGGAGTGGGTGCAGGGTGGTTGTGTGTCTTGTGCACTTGTGCAGGAACTTTGAGCGTGTCTTTTCCATGGCTTGCACTAAGCGCTTTATATGTGCAAGCATAAAAGAATTTTCTGTTTTTATTTTAGTACAATTTAAGGTAAAAGTTTTGAGGCTTAAGTTGTAGTTTCAACTAGCAATAAAATTTGCAATTTAAGCTGCTTTTATTTCTATGACAAAATTGACAATTTTCGAGAATTTCATATATTACTGTACAAGCTAATAACAAGTTTAGACGAATTTGATCACATTTCAGAGTGTCATCTATCATGCACAGAAAAATTACTGAATAAATAATAATGACATAGAAATTGTAATTGTAATTGTAATTGCAATGCAACTGTCAAATTGGCACGGCAAACACAACAACAACTACAAGCAAAACTATGGGGAATAGACGGCGCTATAATAATGCAAACAGTTTAAGGACAGACATATACGCAGACACAGAGGTATGAGGGTGTATTGTAGGTTGTATGTGCGGAAGCTGAAATTATATGCCTATGCATTGTACACACATACACACATACTCACATATGCTGCCATATTGAATAACCTGAGTGGACATGTGCGTGTTGACATATTGTCCTCGCTGGCAAGTTGAACTCGTATTCGGACCCGAACTCGGACCCGGACCCGGCTCTCTGCTTTCATGTTTATATGTTTGCCAAGTTAGTGTTAACTTTAGTTATTCAACCAGATATCCGTCGCCGGCACTTCAGACTTCAGACGGGCCACCCATTAGGGCCGCGCCATTGGTGCTGCACGTTCTCATTATTATAACGTGCTTGCTACACTGATAAAAAAAAAACCCTGGCTGTTAAAAAAACTTGAAATCTGCATGTCTTAACTTCTGCATTAACTGCTAAAATTCGACTTAAGCATATATTTCTTTAAGTTAGAAATTTAAATAACAAAATTGGCAGAAAATATTATTATTATTATAAAGAAGAATTAAATGTTTAAATAATTAGCACTTTAAGTAATTATTATGTAGTCGGCTTAGTACAAATATCAAATGATCACAGTTCTGACTTTGTTTTGGTTAAATTTAAGAATTGAGATATAAAAGTCCTTGTTAAAATTAATGAATAATATGTTTAATATTCAATAAAAATTCAAATTTTGTTTATTAACGCAGCACTAAAAGAATTTTATAATTGTGTAGCTACAAATATTATGTTAATTTAAAAATAAATTATTTGTGTTCTATTGAGCAAGTTTTATTTTTGGAAAAAATTCGTTTAATTTATAATTAAACATAAAATATGATAAAATTATACTCAACTTTTGTCATGATTTGTATACCGATTATGACGAACTGAAACTTATTGTGAAGTATGCTTAAGTTTTATATTTAAGCACTGTTATTTTTTTTTTCAGTGTAATAAATGGCAATGACAACTGTACCTAGGCAAGCAACAACGGCAACAATACTTAGTACTGAACTGAACTGAACTGAGCCAGGGCTCAAAGCACATCAGATCACATCACATCACAATGGAACATAACACATAGAAATGAATGGCAGACACTTGGCCCCGCAGCCACCAATGGCTCTTACACATGACCTCATTAGCCATTGGAACGTGACTTGCCATTTGACTTGTTTCGCGACTTCTCTCTCCCTCTCTCACGCGCTCTCTCTCTCTATCGCGCTGTCTCACTCCCCAATGTGCATGTGCAAGTCTGTCTCTCTGTGCGTGTGTTTGTGTGTGTATTTTGTGTATTCTGGCTTAAACTATAATTAAATTTGCTGTACTGCAATTGGCAAACAGGCAGAACCGCAGTTTCGCGCATATATTTTAGTAAAAGCGTCATGTTGGAGGCTAAACAATTTTCGGAAAATTTCCGTTGGGTTTTCCTCAACGTTTTTGGTTTTTGTTGCCACTGGGATTAGTCCCCAATGCCGCACAGCTAGCACAGCACGCGGCAGAGCAATTTGCATTGCAAACAAAGTGAAAACAATCAATTTTATTGCTGTTGCATTTAGTTAATTAACACCAATGCGCCAATGTTCGGGTTTCGGCATTTGGTTATTCTGCTGGCTTCAGCTTTCGTGTATGGTTTCTTAAATTTTTGGGACTGTGGCTTAAAGCACTGATTGTACAACACGCTGAATGCTACGGGTAGTGCTTGTTACGGCAAATGCTTCGTAAATTAGCTTGAATTAATTAAGGCGCATTAATCAAGCGTTGCTGCGAAATGGGGAAAGGAAATTTACACTGAATGGCATCAACGGCAAGGGCGACAACAAAAAAAACTCCACAAAAGAGCAGTGTGTCCAATAGAACTGCAGAGGCTTTTTGCTGCTGGCCAATGCCATGATGGCCATTCAGTTAATATGGCAGTAGCAGTAGTCCATACAGTTCATTCACTAGCTACTGGAAGCTGCCAAAAAATCTGAGCTTCAATGCTTGCCACAACTAATTATGCCACTAATTGAATTTTCGCATTAACCGCTCACCAAGGGGCTAGGAAATGGAACGATTGGACGATGGAACGATGGGTCGTTGGTTTATATGATGTGACCTGCCTTTCAGTCTGTTTTTTTTTTGCCTTCACTTTTCCCGCCAGCTATGCGTGCGGCATGGAGTTAATTCTGTTGCCACATTTGTGCTAGGCTTATTGATTTTTTATACCCTACACATATACAAATGCGTGAAAAGGGTATGAGCAAAGAAAACTACTTAAACAAGCAGTATTAGTCATATAAAATATGTTCTTGTCTTTGAAATTGGCAAATACTTAGTCCTAATTAATATCAATAAAGTTGTATCTATAGTATATTCTGCATATTCTCTAACCCATTCTCAAATAGAGCTATTGTTTCTTGATTACATTAACTTGCATACAAACAATAGTTTTTTAATTTGTGTGACATTTAAGCAGTAACATTTCAATACAACAAATAGACAGGAATAAATTGAAGCATACATGATGCATGAATTATGTATAGTATAAAGTGCATGCATATGCTTGTCTGCACATACAAATCACAAGTATTGTTTAAACTTGTACACCCCTTCCCACCACCGCACCACATCAACTGTTTAAATTTATGTAGCGGTCTTAAATATTTAATTAAATGTTATTGAACTGATCAGAAAGCCGACTGCCTTCAGTTGGCTGCTTCTTTTGTTGTTGTTGCTGTTGTGGCTAAAATTGTGGCTATAACTGAATAAATGTATTGATGTATGTGTGTATGTATGTTTGTATGCATCTGTGTTTGTGCAGTTGCACAAATTGGATATTATCTGTTGGTTTGTTAGCTTGTCTCAGGTTCTGTTTCCGTTTCCGTTTCTGATACTTAATTGCCAATATGCAGACTGTCTGAGCATTTGACAATTTTTCATGAAAGCTGCCTTAAACAGAGGCACTCCGTCACCCTTCTCACCCCTGTTAATAAATATATCATCATTAAGATAGAGATAGAGAGCTAGTGAGGAAGAGAGAGAAGGAGTGTGCGTTGTAACATTAATTGAAAACTGTGATTGAGATTTAAGCACACAACATGCAAATTTAGAGACATTCATACGCTTTGTATGTGAGCATGTTCGTACGTGTATGCATGACTGACCCCTGACCCCTGCCCTCTAACCCTAACCCCTTTGTGGTCATTTTATATCTCTGTCTGTGTATGTGTGTGTGTGTGTCTGTAAATGCATTGGCATCTGCTTCCAGTCGACTCAACTCCATTTCGTCGCTGGCTGGCCATTCATTTCCGAATGACTTGAAAATTTTGCGGCTTTTCACTTTGCGGTTATCCTCAGCATAAACCGCAAATGTAAAACTAATGGCACTCGCAAATTTATGAATGCACTGCCAGTCTATGTATATGTATGTGTGTGTGTGTGCGTGTGTGTGTGTTTTAGTGTCTGTATTAGTTTGAGTGGCACTATGCAGTCTTCTGATAATTATTTTTCCATTAGAATCCGATTAGTTGCAAAATTTTACTGCACACATGGATTTTGGGCAGTGTATGTGTGTGTGTGTGTGTGTGTGTGTGTGTGTGTGTGTGTGTTTGTGTGTCAACTTTGAGATTCATATTTGTGACCATGCCACAGAACTTGCCCGGCCGCACAGTCATTTGATTCATTTCCGCAGCCATGTGCGCCTCACCATATGGGGCTTCTGGTTACCAGCCTGTCCGCAACTTGTCCGCAAAGTTGTGCAGCTTGTATGTATGTTGCATGCTGCATGTTGTATGCTGCATGCTGTATGCTGTATGCTTCATTGCTTAGTTGTTTGGCTTTAAAATTTAACGTAACTACACTCGATAATCACAAGCCTTATGAGCTGCCTGATGAAGTACAAACAACTGAATAAATAAGTAACTGCAGCTCAAATAGAATCCGGGACTTAACTCTCGAGTTTTTTGGGGCAAAGGGTTCGTAGTGTTGTTGGCTTAAAACATTTTGCAGCATCAATACTCTAGCAATTTTGCCATTCGACATCAATAAACTATAAAAGCAAAATGCTTGTGGCGCTCTCTGTGTGCTGTTTATACAGTAAGGTTCTCTGTGATGTTGCTGCGGGCTGCTATATGTTTGTGTGTATTAAAAAATAAGCAACAAAAAATAGAAATGGCAAGTAAACGCCAAGTACATAGACAGACCCAGTCAATGCAAGTCAATGGCGTGAATTGCCCTGCTCCTTGCTTTCAGACTTTAGGATTCCCTTTCTCTCTCTCTCTCCGCCTTCCTGTCTGCTGTTGGTAGTGTTGTGTAAAATTTATGACTTGAGCGCATTTCACAAAACATTTGCGCCTTGGCATCGGCAACAGCAGCAGCAGCAGCAGCAACAGCAACAAAAAACAGACATCCGTGGTAAAGTTTAGTACTTATTTACAGCAACTGCCTCGACTGCGGTGGATTACTATGGTTTTACGAGAGGACGAAGTAGGTGCTGAGAGAGGTAGAGGTTAGTGAAAGAGGTGCAGAGGTGCAGTCGGCAGTTTATGTGCTGTTAGCAGCATAACTTGAGGCATAAATAATGAGACCAAAACTATAACTATTATATATACACAGAATGATATACATAGCATACTGGTACTAGGACTACTACTACTATATACCAAAGAAGAAGTGTTTATGCAGTGCTTACAAGATTTCTGTTTAAATTTGTTGAAGCAGATTTTAGAGAAGCAGCTCCATTATCTTTTGCTCTAATTGCCTGTCTTACTGACCCCCATATCGGACTGTGTACAATCTTAGTATTTTGTGCATGGGGCAAAAAGTTTGACCGAATGTCTTGTCTTTAAATGCTAATTATAAGTTGTTTTTGTGTGCTGTTTGTTCTTGTAAAGAGAAAACTTTATCTACAGATATGCATATGCCAAATAAACATAGCATATACTATATACACATAAGAAAAAAAGAACACACCAGTATTTAATTCAAAAGCATATGAAAAGTTTATCCTTTTTGGACAGAACGGAAAAGCGAATGGAGCAGAGCAAAGGATATACGTTTCTGTAAGTGGATAGAAGCGAGACAGAGAGAGAAGAGGATAGACAAAGACAGCAGATGATGTCTCTTAATAACTTTGTGTCAGCTTTTTGTTTGCCAGTGTTGTCTGTTTGTCGTTTTTCTGCTGCTGCTGCTGCTGCCGCTGCTGCTTGTTAGTCAGCCCCTCGTTGTAGATGTGGGCGTGGCAGAGCCTTTGGCCAACTACTTTGACACTGTCGGCTCTGTGTCTGCTCTGTCTGCTCCGTCTATTCGGTCTGCTTGGGCAATATTCGGCGCAAATTAACTTGTTTCAATTAATAATCCCCCAGCAAATATGTCAACCATATGGCCCCTTGCCATATTAGGGAGTCGACAGCAAATTCTTGCTCCGTTTGCCGAAAGTCAAAAACTATGCAAACTTTTCTCTGACTTTGACATTTATGGTTGTTCGGGTTTGGGGTTAGACCAGAAAAATACAAAACTTTTTTTGTTGCCCTATTTGATTTGGCGATCGGGTCAGAAGCAGCAGCAACGGAAACAGCACTCGAGTTTGAAATCGGAAAAACAGCCAGCAGCAGAGACTCTTACCACATTTGCTGCTGGTAGCATAAAGTTGTTGGCCAATACTTTGGGTAAACATACGCTTAGTACGTTTTAGTTTTGCCTTCATTTGTCTAATGAGTTGAACCCAAGGAGAGAAGTTCTACAGCCACGTGCATTTTACCAATTTCAGTTCGTTTTACATTTGTCTGCCTCTTAAAATAAAACAAAATATATAAAAAGCAGAAAATATATGTTTGGTATGGCATTTTGCAGACCTTTCGGGTTGAGCCAAACTGGTGAAATGGTGAAATGGCCAAATGGGATTGAAAAGCAGCATAAAAACAAACTAAGTTGGCAAGTTGTTGGACATTGTGACGTTGCCTTATGGCCGCGCTGGTGCCATCTTTTTGGTTTAATCCAATTTATTTTGCACACAAAACTTTTGCAGAGCAACTTAAAAGTTTTACGCTTAAATAGCGTCAACTCGAATCGAAATAATACAAAAAAAAAGAATGAATAATATAAAATAATAGAAGAAATACTCAAAATAAATACAAAAACAAAGTATGAAAATGACTTTGCTGCGACTTGGAGCTGCTTAAGTCTATCCTATATCAGAGCGTGTGCTAAAAATTAAATAAATTGCGCATTTTGACACATTTTGCTGCGTTGACTTATTCCGCCAAGTCTGGAAGTCTTGGAGTCGTTGAATCTTCGAGTGGAGAGTAGAAGAAGTAGTAGTCATCTAGTTGTTCCTTTTTGCTTAGCATCCTTGTTAGCCATTTCCCCAGTGCACGTTGCCCTGAACCCTGACGACAACACGAAGCAGCTATAAAATAGTTTTTTGTCGCTAACGCATGCCGCATAGCAATTTCTTGCCTGCCTTTCTTGCCCCTTTTGCAACAAGCTTGTCTTATTTATTTGTTTAGAATTTTTCGCACGCCTTTGCCTTTGCCATTGCCATTGCCAATGGAAGTGCGTAGGAGCATAGGGAGGAACCCTTTTGGGTCTCTATGTTTGGGTCACTTTGGCAAAAACACAAAGCGAAACCTAATAAAGTTGTCAAAAAATTGTTTAAGCATAATGATATGCTTTTGGCCAAAGTGTTGTAATCCTTTTGCGGCATAACCCGTTTAATATGTATTGAAATACACAAAAGAGGGACCCACATTAAGTGGCCTCGGGTCTTGTGACTTTCACATTCTATGATAAGTTTGATAAGTTGCAAGTTTAACAACGGTTGACGGCACAAATTGGCCAAACATAAGGCAGCATCATCAGCCATCAACCGACCATCAGCAAAACACCCAGCCACCAAAAACTAACCGCATTTGAAAGAGTCAAATATGTAAAAGTCAAATGCGTCTCTGACCTCACTTTTCGATATCTAGAACGCTTTTGCCCCTACCACACTCGACTCCAATGAATTTGCTGTTTTCTGACTGTCTGAGTATCTGACTCTGGTGGTGGTCAGCAATCATGTTACAAATTTCCAAACCAGCCAGTTGGCCACCAAGGCAAACAGCAAGCCAAGTTGTCGATGGGCGCATCTGCAACTACAATTTGTATACATGTGTAGAGCACAGACCACTCTTCTGTTCGTTTGTCCATTTGCTCTTCTCCTCTTTAACTATACACTGTTAGAAAATACAATGGTTTTTATTACTATTATTTAACAGATAAGATAAAGATCACTCAAGTCTTTTTTGCAAGACTGCTGACAAATATAATACAATTTTAATAAAAAGTGTTGAGACATACTGTACGAAACAATTTCTAAATAAATAAAATAAAACCTTCCTTTTTTTAGAAATCATAAATTAAAGTTAATTTAAATATTTATTGTGTTATATATATTTCTGTCTATTTTAAGATTCAAAAGATTAAAGTTGTTTTTAACGTTATTTTAGTTTCAAAATGATGAATTTAAATGTAAGATTTTGAAGACGAACTTGATTAATATCATATTTTGTTTTTAACAGTGTACGACTCTTTTGCTCTACCGCCGATGGATACTGTTTTTTGTTGAACGTGCTCAAGAGTGTACATTTTGTGGGTGTGTGTGTGTGTGTGTGCGTGTGTTTGTCCATTTTTTGTGTTGCCAACAATTGGAAAAATGTTGCATGAAGGGCACGGTGCACTGTTTTACTTGTCATGGTGCATGGCCAGTGGAGGCGATTAATCAAAAATTGTTTACTTTAAATGATGAATGTGCAACATGGTTTTGACTTTTAACTGCGAGTCGCACGCTACTGTAACAGCTAAACCAACTAGTCACTGACTAAGCAGTGCTGCATTTTTGGCATTTTCTAGTGACTAGGAAATAGTAGGCTGTCATATTTACATGTGATATATGTATGTACATATGTATATGCATATAGAAAATGTTGCAACAACCTCTAGTTCTATGCAACTACAACTGTCAACTGGCACCGGAGGCAACCGTTCATAGCCAGCTGGCGAGTGGATGGCTGGCAACTGGCAACTTGCAACTGGCAACTGAAACTAGGACTGTAACTGGTATTGGGATTGGGTTTGGGAGCTGGAGGGGTTTCCTTTTCATTTTTCCATGTCATGTGTCAGCGTCTCGTTGGCCGCTTCCGGCCAGCGGCAATCACAGACAATGCACGCTGGTCGCTATATGCAAATCCAAGTATAAATGGATAACTCCATCAACGCAGTTCATGCCACATCCACTGCCATGGCCACTCTGACTACGACAGTTGCAATCACAATTGTATTCGGCAATTTTGGGAAAATAAAGTACGGCTACGAGTACGGGTAAGTAGCAGTCGAGAGTGTCGACCGCGAAGAGACTGTCGAGCGACAGCAAGAGCAACCTTGCCTTGGCTGAATCCATCGTTCCATCGCTCCATCGTTTCATCGTTCTATCGTTCTGCTGGCCATATCTGCTCTGACATATTCAGGCTTTGTGTGCTCACTGCAATTTGGCCAACAGCAGAAATTATGCAAAACGGAAAAAATGCCATGCAAACTTGGCATAAATCAATAGTAAAATTTATACGTTCCACAAAAATGAACAGTTTCAGTGTGGCTGTCACGAAAGTCGCTCTCGGCGGAGGAGGACGAGGAGGAGCTGTAAAGGGAATTGGGAAAGCAAATTTCCTGAGATCATATTTTGCATGGCACTCAAGATGGCATTTCTTTTTTTTTTTCTTTTGTGTGTCACTTGCAATGGCAATGACTTGGGTTGAGAAAAATTTTATTTTTTTTCAGCAAAGTTGAAAGCTTTAAATGTTATTAATTAGTTTTCAAATAGTTTATCGAGTGCTTAACTATTGTCTCTCGCTGTCTTTAGAGATCAAAGCTATTTGTTAAAACAATGCAAATACATATGTTAAGAGCTAACCCTAATATCTCACAAAGCTTGGTTAATTATTATGTAACTGCATTAAGTTCTGACAAATGATAAATTGTGTTAGCATACATTGTCCCTTCCTTAGCCCCGCCCTCATGTCATTGTCGCCTGGCCATTAATAAACGCATATGAACACACATATATGCGAGTTTGTGTATGTGTGTGTAAGACCATGTCTTGGGAAAATGCCAAGTATTTTTGACACAACATTAGTGTTACGCCCACCTCAGAGAGAGAGAGAGAGAGAGAGAGAGTGGGAAAGTGGAGCAGGTACATCTGCTGGTCTGGGAAAATAGCAAATAAACAGCCCTTAAGTTAAATTTTTGGTGTAAGCTCCGAAAAATTACCAACACTTTGGCATAGGTCATTTGTCATTAAAAATAACCACACGGCAACAATGCGTAATTATTGGCTTGGCTTCTGCCTTTTGGGGCCGTCAAAGACGAATGATTGAATGTGTTTCATCAAATATGTAATATGAATTATAATTTGTACATATGTATGTACATCTGTGTGTATGTATTCGCGTCTGGGACTCCTACGATATCAGAGTAGCGGCTAAAATCGCGTGTCTAAGGAAAATCCAACATTTTGTTGCGCCACACAACGACAGTGGCAACAATCAGCGAGAAAAAGTGAACGACAACAAAATGAGCCATAGAACGCGCACCAGAAGTGCCGATTTGAGGTTTGACTTATAGCGGCAATATACGACTCTACACCCACTCACACACTCAGAGAGAGCAAGCGAGAGAGAGAGAGAGTCAAGTATCTAGTTGGGTTCTAAAGTGTGCCACACTCTGCGGCCTAGAATTGGGGGCATTACGCACTCAACACGGCATAAATTAAAATTTGTGTTATGCTTAACACTCGACTGTGTTGTTTAGTGTTGTGTTAGACTTTGTAGTGTTGTGTTTTGAAGCAGTTATACAGTTTCACAGGTCCTCTGTCGCCGCTCTGCATGGCAACGTGAAACACGCACAGTGGAGCAACACAGTGGGAACGAGATAGCAGATAGAACGTATGTGTGTGTAGTCAAAATTTTATTGGCCCACTCGAGTCACGTTATAAGTATGATTATATACTCATGGTTAATACGTTAGCTAAGCAAAAACAATTCAAATCCAGAGCCGAGATCACGCGGCATTAATTTGCTAATCAAAACAAATGAAAACAACATGAATTATGGCCAAAAAGGCTAAAGCAACGGCCAATGCCGTGGGTAATGGGTAAGGGTTAAGGACTCATCTACATATACAGTTAGGGAAGGACTTTTCCCACATTTTCCACATGTGTGGGCCACACTCTGCCCTGCTAATGGAAAACGTTCAAATGTGGTTTTTGCTGTGCTAGAAATTATTCCCGACCATGTGGAATGCGTAATTCGAATATATATGGCGTTGAAACGGTGGATCAAAGAGGTCAAAGGGGAAACGAATGTTGGGGAGATTTTTGCTATTCGGGTGGGGCATAACTATTAAGAGGAGCAAACGCTCCTTGCCATTTTCAAGCACGGCTGTTTGATAATTAATGAAGTCATAGTACGAGTACGAGTGCGTCTAAAGTTAAATTTTGTGCTATCACGCAATTGCTTTGTGACACGACTGGTGTCTACGCTGATGGCGCTCACTGTACGCTCTACGCTTCGGCCGCCACATTTGCAAGTTTTTATGTAATCGTAAAAATATTTTTATGATTTCATAATTTTACAGTTTTGGTTGTGGCAAGTCAGTTGTTTATAGCTTTGCATACCCGAAAAACTAGCGTAAATTTGTGACTGTTGATACCGAGCAAAACACATAAAAAGCAGGCTTGATAAAGTGCTATATATATTTAAATAATGTTCTGCTTTTGCTTATATTTAGGGTATTTATCTGTCGAGTACTTGCCGCTTATCTGCTGGTCACTGTAATTTTGTGTACTTCCGTCACTTGCAACAAGATCTACAAGACGTCGCTATTTTAAAGACATAAGAAGAGGCTAATGCCTACGCTTATCTTGACTGGCCTTGACTCAGTCTGAAGATACGTATTTTATATCAAAATTTATGCAAAATCATATTTTCCTCAAACGAAAAGCGTTGCCATGTTGTAAAAGGCGAAGCGAAAATGGAAAATGGAATCACAGCAGGCTGTCTACATTCTCGTATTTTGCGTCTATTTAAACGATGATGGTGGCACAGCTCACGCTGTGTGCAACTGTATGTGTGTATATGTATTCAAGGTTTTGCTTTACCGCTACCTCACGGTGAAAGCAAGCAAGCAAAATGACAGGAGGAAAAACGACAGAAAGGACAACGTGTGCACAGCTTGAAAAATGTTTGTTGTCAACATTTCAGTTTGCATCGTTAGCTTAAAAGCGTGCGTTATACTATACGATATAGTACTATATACGTATGTATGTATGTGTTCATACCGCACAATGGGCAAAAATCGATAGATGAGACAATGTCCGTGATTTTGGCACACAATGAACTTTTCGTTTCAACAATAATTACAAAAAGTTTGAATGAAGCACACAAACAGGCTCAAATATGAGAAATGTTTTGTTAGGCGTTATACTCTAAATTGACTAATGATTTTCGCACCTTTTGTTCATTAAATAATTAATGCTTAATAAACGATTAATAGCAGTATTTGTCTTAAATAGCTTTAAGCTCGTCTTTAAATATAAATTATCGATTGAAAATATCGTTGTTTATTTTTAAACATCGATTCTTTAACGTTTCGTTTATCGACCTTGTGCCTCGGAGCACAGAAATTGAAATGTAAATGAATTTAAAAGTATCGTCTACAGGGCCCACAGAGCAGTTTTATCCAGCCACTTGTGTTTCAAGTGCTACGCGTTTACCCCACTTCCGGCACACCCACCCGGTAGAAAGTTATGGCAAACTCTTGCAATTAAACTGTCAGACTTATGAATTCATTAAATATTTAAATTGTAGCTTTTGAATAATTAAAATACCATTTATACGTATACATATAAACACATAAATGTATATGTATCTATGACAGTGAGAACAACAAATACACGTTCAACCTGAAGCTATAAATCTGCGATTAATTAAAAGACTCTTGCAGCCAGGGCGTATACGTAATGGTAATATAACTTAATTACAAAAACATAACCGAAATCCAATTGAAAATCGCTTCTGTTGCTGTCTGTTTTTGGATCTAACTTTCTCCACATTCTCCACTTCTTCCGCATTACCCCCTCCCCCCCCCACCAATTTGTCTGTCTCACTCTGTTGTTCGTAAAATTCCATTATATCCATTGAACTATTGTCTGGCGTTGGAAAAAGTTTGAAATTTATGCAAATCACAGCGCTTAAGGTGTAGCGACCCGTGGACGATGAAGAGCTTGGCTTTTGTTGTCAGTACAATGAATGTTTTGTTATACACTCATTTTGCATGGCACTTACTCACCTGGATCATCGTCGTCATCCCAATCGATTTGACCGGAAGTAATATTGATGTGCGCTGCGAATACGAGCAATGTGAATAGCGCCAAATAACGCTGCCAAGCACCAAATGCAGTCCTGCAGGTGTAACCATAGGAAGTTGTTATGTGCATTGTGGATGTCGATGTCGATGTAGGTGTTGGTGTCGGCGTGAATGTGGATGTAAATGTGGAAGTCCTTGCTGTTGCGGAAGTGCGTGAACTCCTTTCAGTTCTAGTTGCATCGCCATTTGGCGCAGCCTTCAAATTCAGCAAATCCATTGTGTTTAACATTCGAATTTTACTTATTTTCGTTTCGTTATGTATATGTATTTTCACTTCTCGTTATGTATCTTTAAAGTAATTTAATTCAAGTGCTTAACTATGCAGCACTTCACATACAAATAAGCAAACAACACACACTCACTCACAGTTACACAATTATTCACTGGGGTGTTGAGAGAGGTCTCAGAGTTTGGACGGGTTTTGGCTGTTGCTGCAGCCGCTGCCCTTTTTGGCCCAAAACATTTCGCTAACACTAATGAAGCAAAATGAACAAATATTTCTTGAAATTCTTTTTCTGCTAGCTTCGCGTTGCCCCAGTTTTCCCCCGTCAGTCCGTCTGTTCGTCCGTCACAGCGTCTCCGTTACGGCTTTTTCGCAACTGCTCGCACAACAACTAATTAAGTTGTTTCATGTACAGTTTTTGCCTTGAGCATAACTTTTATGCAGTTGCTGCTGACGCCGCAGCATATTGAGGTGTGTGCTGTGTGCAAATTGTTGCATTGTTCACTTCCCGTTGCTTTTTTTCCTCAGTCACACAATGCACTGCGCATAATCCTTCAACAAGCTGCAACGAGAGAAAGAGAAATTAAGAGTTAATTATGAACTGTACTTGAGAATGAAAAGAAAACTTAAACTAATACCATTAAAAGTACTGCAATATTATGTACAGAAGAATATTAAGAAATTAATAAATATTTTCAACACAGAGTAATTATATTAAAACTTAGTTAAACGACATGTCATATAAGTATTTGACCCATATACATGTACATATGTGTATGTATGTGTTAAGACCCCTATAATAGTTTGGCAGTGAAAGCGATATTAATTACACTTTTAAAAGTACACACAATATTCTCCAGTTAAAGACTGTTGTTTCAAGTAGCTTTTAAGTCGCTGGCAGTCAAAAAGTGTTGCCTGCTTTTAAGGGCAGGGCAATTCCACGTGCTCGCCCTATCGCCCACTATCCGCAGCGGCTAATTTGCCATAGGTTGGCTACTCCCTGACGCTGCCTGCCTTATTATGCGCACTTCAAACTTTAGACAACGCGGCAGAAGCAACAACAACAACAGCAACAAAGGCAACATCACCAGCAGAAACAACAAAAGCAAACGAAAACAGCTCGGATTTCGCCAAAGTGTTGTTCATTTTGGCAAACGCCTCACGCTCGACTGTCGGCCTGCACCCCGCCTATTCCCCGTTTGCTCACCATTTGCTCCTTTGCCTGCAGCCTGCCTGATTTTCAATGCAGGCAGCAACTCACTCAAATTTTGGAGTGCGCCAATGCCGCGCTGCAGCAAATGTTGTACAGTTTTTGTTTAATTTGATGCCGTTGTAGACTTGTTGTTGCTGACGTTGCTGTTGCTTTTGCCGCGGGCGAAACTGTGTCGCTAAAGTTCCTACCGGTTGGATAGTATGAGAACTAAAAGAATAACAGCAACCAAAAAATAAAAAAAAAGGAGAAACCAAAAAAACGAATAGAAAAAAGGTTGTCTGCCGAAATCAGCGCCACTTTTGCCACAGACATTAAGCGTTGCATGCAAAATTACCAGCGAGTGGTTTGTATTTCCACTCTGATTGTTGTTTAACATGGTTATATTGTCCTTGCAACTGAATCCTGTTCGGCAGTTATTCTAGTTGTACTTGTAACGGTGCATTCATGTGCCTCTTGTTGTTGTTGCTGCTGCTTTTGCTCTGCCTGTAGCTGTTGCTATTGCTGTTACCGTAACTGTTGTTGCTCTGCCTGTGGCTGTGGCGCTGCATCATGTCATGCTCTAGTTGCAAAACTTTTGCTGTTTTGCTTCTGCATTTTGTACATTTTTTTTGGGATTTTTTGAGTATTTTTTTTTTATCGCTTTATTTATATGCATATGGGACAAGTGGCATAAAAAAGTGCAACAAGCAGCTAACTATACATAAATTTGTTTTATGCACAACATAAACTTTTGGCCATTTGTTGCCAAAAACAGAAAAAAAAAATATAAAACTGTATACACAAAAGTAAAAATGTTAAAAATAATAGTAAATGTTGTAAACATGCTCCCTTTGTTGTTCACCTTGCAGAACAACTAATTTGAGCTTAGACAAAGCCAAACGAACTAAACAAAGTTTGGTAGCTTAACACGCAGTAGCATCTAGTTTGCAATGTGTGGTAGTGTGTAGTGTGTAACTAGTTGCAGCTTACTTCATCAACATTTCACACTCCACTTGGCCAAGCAGACCAAGCAGGCTAAAAGAAACGACTGGTATCGCAGGCACGCAGTAAAAATGTATGCCATGCCATACTACTGTGTATGACTTACCTGTCTTGTCGTGCTAGGATGCTGCTTGGCACACCTGGCCAAAACTCTGCAAAATAAACTCAACTCAACTGTTGAAAATCAACTGGCGACCTAAAAGCTGATGCTCACAGTTGGTACACGTGGTCCAACAAAGTTTGCCATCAACTTTTCTCTTCTCTTCATTTACCATTTTTGTATTTTGCTCTATCCGCCCGCCGCAAATACTTGAAGGGGAATGTTTGGGTCGATCCTTTTAAGAATTTAAGGTAGACTATCGATAAAATGGACAAACATTCAAATGTTTATAATCCAAATATATGCTTTTAGGTAATTCTAAAGCTTATTGCTTTAATTAAGTTTCGGTAATCAGTTGAATAGATCAGCTTGATCTGCATACATACTTGTATTTAAAGCATACTACTGCAAGTTTGCTGTCTCTGCTTGCTTTCAGCTACAACTGCTGGCCATTTGCTGTTTGCCCTTAACGTAACTCCGTCTCAAATGTGATTGTGTGTGTGCGAGTGTGTGTGTAAAAGTCTGTTAGCCATCAGTCGACATAGCCCAGTTTCCTTTTGGAGCATTCGAGCAAGTTAAAGTGTTTTGCCACGCACTCCAATAAAAACATCTGCACGCACACAATCATCCGGCCAGGAAAATAGCAAGTTTTACCATTTGAAAGCTGCCACGTTGTGCTGTACTGTGCTGTGCTGTGCTGTGCCAGTTTCGTGACTATCAACTCTTGTGCTACGCATACGCCATGTGGGCCGACTGACTGACTGACTGACTGACTAGCTGAGTGGCAATGAAGGCAACACGGATTGCCAGACACTTCAGACTTGAGGAGCAGAGTGTGTGACGAAGCGTGCTCTTGGACATATACTATATTATGTTTACCTAGCATTCAATTTGGCTGGCAACCTGTTTACCCGCATTTGCATCAATGTTTGCTACTCTTCATCTAAGCAGTCAATGCTTGGCATATGTTCTAGTATTAAATAGATGAATGCCAAGTGCTTCTGTCATCACCAGCTGTCAAGTTCAATAAAATGCCAGAGCAATTGAATCTCAGCCTCTGTTTACATATTAAGCAATTAGCTACACTTGACTGAACGCTGTGGATTTTAATAACTATTAATTGAATTAACTCAATGCTAATTAAAAATCAATAATATAGTGGGTGTGTAACCCACAGACGTGGGTATGTGTGAGTGTTGATTCCCTTTCGAATGTGTGTATTATGCCTTTTAAAACGGGCTCAAACCGCACATAAAAATAACTCATACGCCATGTTGAAGTTTACGCAGAGTCAAAGTGAAAAATATGCCAACGTCACTGTAAATTGAACATTAACATAGCATTTGAATTACCTTCTCGTCCTCTGCCCCTGTTTCTACCCTTGTTTCCCAGCTGCCACTTCCCACTCCTCAAGTGTCAATGGCATAGACTTCGTCAGGTAATTGCCAAATCTTCTTGTTTCTCTTACAATTGCCGTTGTGTTGAGCAGGACAATTTGCAAATGTATGCTGTGACTGTATTCAAGTATCGCATTTAGTTGCACAGACCCAGGGGAAAGTACCAAAAGCAGAAGCAGAAACAGATACACAAACACACGCAGAGATAGAGAGAGAAGCGAGAGGAAGAGAGACAAACTCCAGTAGCAAATTGGCGGTGACATTGATGGGGTAATACTGTGGGGGAGGACACTCGGCAAAAAGGGGAAGACAAGTCAAGTAGGCGTGCTGGCAAATGAACGGACGAAGGGACAAACGGACGGCCGGAAGGACGAGGAAACAGCAGCCACATCAACACAGCTCCAGCTACAATGTACACAAAAAGTTTTCTAATTATTTAGTCATTAAACGCACACACTGTTACATACACAGGCATACACCTACATATATACAGAGACACACACACACATACAATCTCATACAGCTGCCTTGTTTACAAGCATACACATGTTTGTCGAGCTATAAAAAAGGGTTACGTATCCAAGCCAAACCCAAACAGTGAAGGAGTCCTTAGCCCCAACGAGCAGCAGACACGAAGCAACTTTTTGTCCTAATTGTTTCATTTCATGAAATGAAGGTAAGATATTTTGGCAGCTGTGCGTATATTGCCCTAGGTTGTTGTACTCACAAAGATGTACACACACAAACACCACACACACACATACCCATACAGTTGCTGCATTAAATAAGACATCTACGCGCACTGCACATAAAGCGATTAACACGGCGAATACTTGCCGAGTTGCGGATGGTTCAAAACGGGGCAGAGGTTGAGGAACCACGCACACACTTTAACTGCCGCGACATAGCGACTGCCTGCGTGTCTCCTCATCTTGTTAAACAACAATTTGTTGAATTAATATCACACCGACACACAAACACCCACTCACACACACCTACATACATACATCATAGAATGGAGCATACTTCAGTATCCCCAAGACTACATATATGTGCTTTGCTCACTTTGACGCCGAGTCAAATACTTACGAGCATACGAAACATACATAATATTAGTATTTCTACACTGATAAAAAAAATACTTTTTGTTGAATTAATACTAACTATATAAAAAGAAAGTGTTTCTTAAAAATTCAAACTCAAAAAACTAAACTCCTTATAAATAAGAAGAGGTTACACTTACTAACTAAAATAAAACTATAATTTAGAAGATAATTAAATAAAAAGTTAGTGTAATTATTTATATGCTTTCTGAAAATCTTTTTGTTTTATGAAATTCTGCTGTTTTTGAAATGTATATTAAACTTTCTTATATTTTAAGAAAATACTTACTTAAAGCTAACTCAATATCTGCAATGATGAAAATTATTCTTGAGCATGGTACTAAAAATCTAAAATAATTAATGAAATTGTGTTCAAAATATTAATATAACTTTCTCACTTTTTCAGGTTAAAGTTGCAGAAACTGTTCTGTTTTTTTCCCCCAGTGTATATAAACATATAAAGCACCCACTCTGGCTCTTATGTCTGCCATAATTTTGACATTACCATTGCCATTGCCATTGGCTTTGCACTCTCCAGTGCTGCTTGGAACGAAATTAATGATGCTCCATTCCAAAAAAGTTTTTTATTACAGATTACCAAAGCCAAAGAAAACATTATGGGATAAGGCTGGATTGCTACAAACAACGAATTATGAAACTTTTTCACGACTCATTTCGATCTGACTTATATGCCAAACTGTAATTGCAACATACTTTGGACTTAAACCAAACTAGTCTATATTCTCTCAGTGCACCACAATTACTAGCTTTTAAGCATTTAAATTGATTTAAAGCCAATTATCAAACGGTTTAAAACATAAACTATAAAATCACTGCATTGACTGTTGTTTTTAACAAACTATCAATATAGAAGTGCACTGATTTAAAGGCTTAAATGAACTTAATGCAAGCTTAAAGCTAAAATATGTATATGATTCATATATATATATACAGTCACACACACACACACGCACACACACACACAGTGAGAGGCGGAAAACGCAATCCACTAAATTGCGCGTTTGTAAGTGAAAAAGCTGTGCAATTACTCAGGAGAGCAACTTTCTGATTCTGATTCCGAACTGCAACAACTGCTGTCAAAATGTCATAGTTTGAGTGCTGGCTCTGTTGCCACAATAATAAAACGAAACTGGAATGGAAAAGTTGAACAGAAATGTGGCAGAAAAGTCAGAAAAGACTCACACTAATGTGATCATTTGTTGATATATCCTTATACCACTCTTACTAGTATACATGAAAGTATATGGCATGCTTGAGATAAAGCTTGATCTTGCGTACTTAACTGATAAAATTATCTTTGTTTATTGTTTCGACGAGCAAGTCTGGAGCATAATCCCACTGGATTTTTAGACAGGTACAATGAATGGAGCAACTTTTGGAGCAGAGAGATAGAAAGAGTATATATAGTACAATGGCGAAAATTTTTGGAAATGAAGTCAAACCAAAACCATTATGCTATAAGAAAACAATCAAATTGCAAACTCTCCGTCTCTTTCACTCTCTCTCTCTCTCTCTGTCTCTCTATTTCTCTCTAGGCATACATATACCGAGTCTGCTCGACACACAAACAGACAATTAAAAAGCCCCCGAGTACGCCAACTGTTTGACTGCATTTGCTGCGTTCCCAACTCTCTGGGGTTTGGGCCATGATTTTAGTTTTGTTGCCTCCCATCAGCGTGAAGCAGGAAGAGGCCGAAGTCCTGTTCGTTGGTCAGAGACAGGCGGTGTGTAGGTGTGCAGGGGGAGTGGGGGGTGAGGAGTGGCATGAAATTATTGTTAGTATTCACTATAGTTTGGTTTCCAGCCTCTGCGTTTACCACTGCTGCTGCTGCTGCCAACTGCTTTTCGTTATACAAATAATTTCCATGACAGTGCGGGAGAGAGAGAGAGAAAAGAGACAGAGTACAGCGAGTGAAAGAGATGGAGAAAGTACAGAACAAAAGCAACAGCAATATATCGAAACATTTGCCATCGCTTTCAAGTGGGTTCGTTCGCATTCGCACCGCCACAACTTTACTCAATTAAGTTGCCTCCGCACAGTGCAGTGCGGTGCTTCTACTCGGAGTTATTGTCCCGGCCATCCCTTCGATTCACGTCAACTACTTTGGTAGACTTTCTGAACGAGTTGAGCTCACCTCTCAGCTATGAAATCAACGACTTTAGTGCAAACTTTCAACAATTTGCGTTTTGGCCACGGCCTGGCACCACACTCCCCCATCGCCTATCGCCCACCGCCCACCGCCCAGCACCCAGCAAATCGAAAGCAAAAACTTTTTGACTAAATGCCAGGTGAGTTGCAGGTGAGCTGCTCTAGCCTCAAGCCCGATAGCAGAACGATAGCAGCAGCAGCAGCACGACCACAGAGTACCAGAGCACGGCATTCGACAAAGTTTACCATTGCTGCTGCACAAATACCCAACGGGCTGCTTGATAAAAGTGAGGGCTCGTTTGCCACATACCAAGGGGGCATTTGGGGCAGACGTCGGCGCAGCGTTTACATCTACATTAGCGACGGCGACGGCGACGTTACGACGTTAACGTCAACGTCTAACATCTACATCGCAACTGATATAAAACGGTGTATGTGCATGTGTATGTAAGCTATATATACTTATGTTGTAAGGTTTTGGATGTGGCTGAAGCACGCATCAAGGCATTCAACATTTGCCACTAGCGCCGAACTTTGATGAGCTGTTGTAATAATATAACGTCCGAATATCGTCTGGAGTTATGGTAAATCAACGCTGTCAGTTCCCAGCTAGTAGCTACATGTGTGTGTGTGTGTGTGTGGGTGTGTGTTATTGTTCAAACAGTTGGGGCCAAAAGTTGCAAAGTTTTCGACAGGCGCCTTCACCTGCACTCGAAGGTGGTAACTAAATTATTTTGAATTGCGGCGCTAGGTTCCACAATATATGTATATCGTATATATAGCTGACTTTATAGTATATGATTTTTAGTGTTGAAAAGTTAAAGCGGCAATTATGAAGAAACGAGCATCAAATAAACTTAAAATCTTAATTAGTAACAGAAAATGTTTGTGGCAGTAGACGCTATGTGAAATACCCTCAATAGCAAAGTCCTCTAATTACACAAGTACTTTATAAATTTCAACTTTTACACAAACTTGACTCAACATCAACATTTTTCATCATTCAACAAGGCAACGAGAGAGAGGTTTAATTCAAATAATAACAATTGAAATAGTTTCAAAAGTTTGATTTTCACTCGACCCGCAAACAGAACGATGAACATTGAATGATGATAATGATGATGATGTCTTGAATGCAGACTGAGTTTGAGTTTGCTGTTTGATGAATTTTCAGTCAATTTGATTGATTTGTTGACAAAGCGAGTCAGACAAAGAGTAACAAGTTAATTGGGCACTTTTTGACACTTACCAAATTGCTTTTCGGCCCAGCAATTGGCTTAAATGCAAACATTGAGTCACAAACAAATGACATAGAATGCTTCTAAGTCTGATTATCACAACTACATGTGTTAAATGGGTTCACCTTTGTAAATTGAAGTGATCATTAGACATCAAAATGGATGAGGGCAGTTAAAGGTATTTTAGTGGAGCTCTGTATGCTTATCAATCGCTATAGATCAACACAATTGAGTTATTACTGACAACTGAATGCGGTCTGTCATCATGATAATCATAATCATCATTGTAATAATCATCATCATCGTGGTTTGCTGGCACTTTAAGCATGAAAATCAAAATCAAACAATGGCTACCAAGCGATGTGGGCAACCATTGCGTGCTGGCAACTCATTGCAAATAAGAATGCCGCTTTGGGGTTGTGGATTCACGGCTGGTTGAAAGACGGCAGAAATGGAACATGAACATATACCCACATTCAAACATACATATACATATAAATATATAATAAATGTTCAGCCAGGCAATAGATACGATGCCAATGCAGAGTCGAGCAGAGCAGCTGATTAGGACACACTTGAATTGTTGCTTTGTTAGAAAGTCTTTGGGCTCCTTTGGTTCCCTTTTTGCAACTAATGTCCATTGTTAATAGTCAACGAGCCAGTCAACCAGTTGGCCACAATTTATAATTCCTGCTGCTTTGAATCGCAATAAAATTTGTGAAATGCGCGATTTTGATTTGTATCAAACACCAATGACATGCAACACCTTTTCGGTTAAAAAGGGGTTTTAAATTCGACAACAATGATAGCTGTTTTGCCTTGTGCTCCTTGATGCTGGCTGCCATATCCTGTCTCGTACTGTTTTCTACTGCTGCCCTCTGTCCCCTCTGCTATGGCATTGTTGAATCCTGTCAGTCGTTTGTTTACATTTTATTGTTATTGTTGTCGTTGATGGTATTAATAAATTATCTCTATCAAGATTCACGCTGGCCAAGCTTTTCAACATTTTAGTGGTAGATTTGTTAGCGGGTCCTTGGCCATGGCTATTTGTCTATCGACTGGCGAACATTATTTTCTAGCTGGTTAAATTTATTTACAAGCATAATGCATGTTAACGAGCTCTTTGTTATTTATATTGTTACACATTAAGATCATTTTATTGACAACAAAAAAATCACAAAAAATACATGATAAATTATTGAATTTTTTGCTATCACAATCTTATCACTTACTACATTTAGCAGTAATTTTCTTGGATTTAACTAATTTCATTTAAGAACAGTTGATTTTAATTGAATTTTACTCTTCCCCTGCTGTTAATCGTGGCAAAAACGAATTCTATAAACCATTTAATGGTGCTCATTGAGTTATTAAATCAGACCTTGCCATTTTTTGCCGCCGCACTCAAAGCCGCATCAACGTCAGTTTAGCTAATGCAGTCATTTTGTCCTAGGCAAGACAAGAAAAAAAAGTGAAGCAAAAGGACAGTGCATTGGACGCCATTGTGCCAAGGACCTGCCGCAGTCAGGCGCTAATAGTTTTTAAGCATAATGCAATAAAGATGAAAGTCCAAATCATGCTTCATCAACATCAACGTCAACAATATAATCAACCAGCTGCATAGAAGCACATCCCAACAGCAGCAGCAGCTGCAGGAGCCTGTAGCAGTTGGTAGCAGCTTTACTGGTTCCCGGATCGTCAAGGGCTGTTGCGTAGTCGTAGTGCTGCTGCTAGCTCTCTGTCGGCACTGCTGACAATTCAATGTCCTGCTCAATTTGTCTACACGCAAATGTGCACTGACGCCCTGCCTTGCCCCAACCTGTTCCGCCTCGTTTCGTCTCGTCTCGCCCACAACTGCTGCTTGTTTGTGTTGTTGCCTTGTAAGCGGGATATGGCTATGAAGCTGGTAGAGTTAGAGAGGGCAGCTGTTAGGCTGTGAGACTGCAGCTTAGTCACTCAAGTGCACAGCAATGGACGCACGGCAGACAGCAGGACAGACAGGCGGACGGAGGGACTGATAGATGGATGGACAGACAGTCGCTTTGTCTGCTGTGCAGTGTAAAAAGCGCAGCTGGCGGCGTTTGCTATCAAGCCCTAATTCCGCCCAGTGCAGTTGTGACCCGACTGCCTGGTTGCTGCCCGACTGCCGGTGTCATCGTCCATGCTGACAAACAAAAGCGACGACAACGAGCTCAAGGGGAAGTGACTGCTGTGACTGACCCGGAAACATTAAAGGGATGCCCCCGTTGCTTTGTGCACGGCATTTGTCTGGGTGCTCAGCAAAACTAAATGCTCTCAGACGGCACTCGGTCGGTTTCAGTTGCATACTCATTCGTAATACGTACAAGTGTGTGTTTGTGTGTGTAAAGCAGTATTAATATTAATAGCAACAAATTAATCAAAAAGCATTAAAACACAAATAAAACCAAACGTATGCAGAGCTAGTTAATTAGTTTTTGCCACGCACACATGTAAAATTGGCTGACAGCTGCCATGCAACAATTTGGCCATTTGACCTGGCTACAAACCACGCAGTCTGCCTGCAATGTTATACTGGCCATTACTAAAATATTAACAAACTCAATTAAAGTGAGCACTAATTTTGCCAACTCACACACACACACACACACACACACACTCACACATGCACTGACACATGCTAACTAACACACTCTGAGTATTTTTCCCAAGTCTACATGCATATGAATGCAGTTTTGGCCAACTTGACATGTGTCTTTGCTGCCCAATTTATTGCCTCAAATAAATTAACAAAATTAAATTTAAATTCTGCACAAATGACCGCAGGTAGAATACGTATATATATAGATATATCTACACACAAACATGCTAAAATTAAATTAAATTATTAGTTAGGAAGCAGCTTGTGGCCAGATTGGATTGCAATAATAAACTAAAAGTAGTTGGTTTTTGCTTGCTCTCAAATTTGATTTAGCCATGCAAATGCATGCTTAAATATGCAGTTCAGTGTAGTGTAGTGTAGTGTGTATGGGCCAAGTTAGCCAAGTTGGCCAAGTTAGCTAGCGGACTTAAGTTGCCTTTAGTCTGTTGACTCTGATAATCCCTCAAGTTTGTTGACAATGTGGCACTCACTGCCTGCGACATTTGGCCTCAAAAATATTGCGCATACGCTTCAGGGCTCCATGCAACACTTGCCAAGATAGCAGCACACACAGAGCACAGAGCACAGCACAAAAAAAAAAAAAGAAAAGAGAAAATAATAATAATAAAAACTGCAGCATATGTCTTTTGCCGCTCTCTCGCTTTGCCTCTAGGCAGACACACTTGCATATGGGTATTGAGAGAGCCACAAAAAAGTGGCAACCAAGTTGTGGCCTAGCTGACAAGATACACCGCAAAGAGGCAGCACTTAATAATTACTTGAGCATTTTCATGTAGTCATAAGAAGACGAACACGGCACAGAGTGTTTGCGTCTGCTTTCTTGCCTTTGCCCTGGTTGAGTGTGTCTGCATGTGTGTGTCTCTGATGTAAACATATGTTCACTTCAGTGTTAAGTTAGAGCAAAAAAGCATACGGTAACATTCCCTTGTCCTTGTCAATTTTATGCAATTTAATCTGTGGAAATTCAAAATTTAATTTTTGGTTTCTAATGAAATAGTTGCATGCTGAAATTGCTGCAAATTTGAGCTCTTAATATTGCCAAGCTACTTATGTTGTATAATTAGCATAAATATTTCGTTTAGGATTTACTCATATAATGCTATTTTGGCTTACGTCCTACATTGTGCCGTGGGCAAAGCTTTTAGCTCCAGACTTATTTATATATATATACTTTTTGCTTTTTAACATGTGTGTTGTGTGGGATGTAAAAAAAAAGTACATATATGTGAAATGGGGCTGTATATTTTTTGCTACTTTGAAGGCAAAACTTCTGCTGTTGTTGTGTGTACATACACACATACATATGTGCTGTGATGCGTTGAGTTGTGTTGTGTTGTGTTGTGTTGTGCTGTGTAGTGTTCGGCTGCCCTGACTGTAGACACACAATTTTCTGTTCTATTTAGTTTGGTTTGTTGCCGTTGAATAAAACATTTTCACGGCTTGTGGGCTTCTCTGGCAGCGACCCGCGAGCAACCTTCATATCAAATGTGTCTTGCACACGTATACACACAACGCCCAAGCAAACGCTACGTATGCTTGATGTGTTTTTAAAGTGTGTGTTTATGCGATGCACAATGGCCGCCAACGACAATATATGTATGTGTTTTTGTGTGCGTGTCAGTGTGTGTATGATGTATGCACGCCTTTTGTTTGCCTCCGAATTGTGTGTAGTAAAAAACCCTTTTCATTGCTGTTTACAGATCATTGACGTTGATTGTTTAAATGAAATGTTTGCCGTGCATTATTTGCTTTTACTTTTATTTGCGCGGCAAATTTGAGGCCAACAGAGGTGTAGGTGATGTAGACCTATCACACAATTTGTGGCTACATAAAAAGCTGAGAATAAGCTAAATATACACACATCTATGTATGTGTCTGTGTGAGTGAAAGTAATGGGTTGATGGCACGCCCCTGAGAGTAGGCTATGTTTTATTGATAGCCATTTGAAGTGGTTGGAGGCCATAGACATAGATTCAGACCATGTGTCTTTCTAGATGTATGAGCATAAAGCTATTAGCATTCAGTTGGCAGGCACATTCTATGTGAGTTGAAGTTATAAGTAGACGGATTCTGATCATCCTTCCGGTAAGCAAGCAGCAAGCAGCTTGACCAGCCAAAAATACGCTCTTAAACGCCCACGCTTTCTTTGGCGTAACAAAAGTTTCCTGTTTGCGCCCTCTTATGCTCTTCGTTATTAGCGCTTGAAATTATAATTCTTTTGGTGTGTTTTACATTTCATTCTCCTTTTCTTTTTTTTTGTTGCTATTCATTTTTGTACGCTATGTAATTATGTGAGCCTTCACAGCTGAATACAAAAGTTTAATTGCTTTTTGGTATTTCAACACAAAGGCGTGCAATTAGCCAAGGCAACAAAGGCAGCTTGAAAAGCCATTGAAAAGCACTCTCTCTCTCCGGGCCAGAAAAGGAGAGGTCCGGGGGTGCTTCGGTTTGAAGCATTTAATAATTTATTAGACAAAAAGAATAAACTTGCCATCGTTTGTGAGTTGCAAGTGAAGTAATCTACAATTATGTTGGAGTACATTTCCCATTGTCAAAAGCAGCAAAACTATATACACTGAATTTCCATAGAATCGTATACTTGATTTTCATCTCATTCTTAAAAATACACTACACTACAGACATTTCCTTATTTGTTTGTTTGCCGTGTGCTCTGCACATTGTTTCTGCAATTGTTTTTCTTTTGGTTTGGTCTTGGTTTTTCATTCAGTTGTTTTTCTTTCCCTAGAACGCCCTCATGGACAGCGAGCAGCAAACACAAACAAAAGAATTCATTATTTTACTGTTGTGTATTTAAATTTGATACAACACACGCTATTTTCACACACACACACACACACACACACACACAAAAACACAGATACACACACACACTGACACATACACATGAGGCACTTGCAGTTGATTTTAATCGCAATTTTCGTGCGTTTTTTGAGTTTTGCATAAATTTTCCTTCTATTTCATTTTGTTTACTTTGACCTGGTTTTTCTGTTTGGGTTTTACGGGCCCAGTGTATTCATTTTCATTTTCATTCTCGCCTTTCTGTCTTTTCTCTTTTGTGCAAGTATTTTTTGGTTCTCATTAAAATAGGTAAACAAAATCGCATAAAATATGCTGATAGACAACAGATAACCGTTAAAACTTTGCGCAAACTGTGTGTGTATGTGTGTGTGTGTGGGTGTGTTTATGTTGAAAAGTCCGTAGATCGTTATTTCGGGGCAGTTTGGTTAGGCAAATTAACTGTAATGTTGATGAGAGGAAACCTGCTAAACGTTTTCAACGTTCTTAGTAAGTGTTAAAAGCAGCTATTAAAATCCGCATTGAAAAGGGGAAAAAGCAATTTAACAAGAAAAAAAATTATAATAAAATGTTAAGTGGTCAGTTGAGTAAGAGATTTAAGCAAAGAAAACAATAGATATTTAATGCCAATTAAAATAATATTTATAGCGCACTTTTAACCACACCAAACACATCACTTCGAATCGCGTATTATTCTCTGGAGTCAAAAGCCTCAATTTGAATTTCTCACAATCACACACAGAGATTCGTTTCGCTTCTAAATCAGCCTTAAAGCCATAACATTTCATGACTTTTCTTTCAGTTTTTTCCTTCAGTTGCTGCAACAATTCTGGGTCAACACAAATCAGCATAAGCTACAACTACATATCGGGCAATAACATTTTTATGTGTTAAAGCTTTGTGACAAAAGGCCAAATACAAGCGCCAAATGCAATATACTGTATACGGACGAAAAAAACATACTAGAAAAAACAGTGAAAGTAAAAAACAACAACAACAAAACCAGGAAAAAATGTTGCTGCAGCTTGGCATAGAAAGTTTCCCCGGTTTCTTTCTCCAGTGGCCGTAATAAATTTGGACAACTGTAAGCAAGCAACAAATGGGAATAAGCAAAACAAACGGCCACTGCAACAGTTCAACACAAAGTCATGGGCGTTAGTCCTGGGCATGGCCAAGGGAATTGTTTATAAAACCAAGTTTTTTACGACCAAGAAATAGAAAGCAGTTAAAATGCCAAGCCATGGATCAATTTGTGCAGCTGCTTGCTTGTTGTTAGTGCTGAAAGATATGTACGCCCGTACGCCCTCAGTGCAGACTTGTCCCACTGTACGCATGTCGTTTGCTTATTGCATAGATGATACACTGTCCAAAATTGTTGAGCTGCATAACACACACACACACACATATAGTATGTAAGCTGGGTATGTAGCTGGCTCAACTATGTCATGTCTCTGTGTGTGCATACATAGAAATTTACATTTTATTCTATCTCATATCATGGCTGAGCGATTTCATTTTCATGCGTGTCCTATGTGTGTCCCAGTGTCCCTTGCTGTTGTTGTTTGTACACAGCACTGCTTCAAGTTGTTGTCTTGTTGTCCATTTAAATGGCAATTGTTGTGGCATCTGTTGCTATCTGTTGCCAGACTGTGTCCCAGTCCCAGTCCCAGTCCCACTACCAACTTCAATCCCAAGTCTGCAAGGGCTGTTTCACTTTTGATCTGGTTTCCATGTTTGCTTAACTGCCGTATGTAGTATTTATTCAGTTGCATGCCAAGCTAAATATTTTTAAATGTAATTTTTAGATGCGCCTACCAACCTGGCACTACATACTAGAATATTCACCGTACTGAATGCACCACTTTACTCTGGAGTGTTACTTTTGGCAATACGCTGCCTAAGCATACAAAGTACAAGCACACACACTCCAGTGCATTGGTGCTGCGATTTTTGAAGCAGCCTCTCAGACTCTGAAACCAGACTCTTGGCTGGTCCAGTTGGCAAGCACATGCATAAATATTATAAAACGTGTAGTTGGCTAAAAAGGTGAATGAAGCTAATGTAGTAGTAGTAGTAGTCGGGGTGTTCCATTGAGTGTGGCCCAAGTGCTTATCCTTTGCTCTCTTCTAAATAAGCCAGTTGGCTTGAATACTCATAATCTGTGTTTGTCCGTTCCCGTCTCTAGCCGCAGCAGTTTAGCTGCAGGTTTTTGGCAACTGCCTTTGAGCTGCTGCTGCTGTAAGGACCTCTTTATGGATGCACCGACAGTTAACTGATTTCAGCTCTTTGCACATATTCCACTACATTGTTCATTTGCAACCAAAAATGCTGTAAATTCTGTTGCGCATTCCAAAGGCAGTTATATTTACAGAGAATTTGTTAAATCAAGCGCAGCAAATTCAAGTTAATTTTGTTGCTGTGGCATTCATGTAATCTTCATTAAACAATAATTAAATAAGTTGCTGCTCTGTGTAAATAATGTAAATAATCGAAAACATTCTGATGTTTCTATGCACTGTTCACTGTTCAGCATTGCAAAGAGATTTGTGGGAAACGTTGAAATAAAAATGATATAAGCCAAAGTAAGTAAACGGCCATTATCCAGCAATTAAGCTGGGCGTTGGCATGGACATTGGGTCAACGGCACACCCAAAATTCTCAGCAAGTTGCTCAATTTGCAGGCACCTAAAATAATTGGCTAACAACTGAAATTGTATACCTGAAATTAAATGCTATATATAGGCTATATATGCGGCACAACCAATCCAAAATAAATGTACGCATTCTACTATATTTAAAAAATGTATTTGTTAAACAAAACACAATGAAATAGACTTGTAATAAAGCTGCCTTTATTTTTTGTGGGGTTCATTTGAACTTTAAGCGTATTACTATGGTAAAATGATGTATAATTATGCAACTTACATGTACACTTCATTAAAAAGTGATTTAAATGCAAGCCGCTCAATCAACATTGACAATTACCATAAGGGGGCCAACGTGACGAATGCGTGATATTATAATCGAGCCAGTTTCCGATGTTGTTTTTTTCTTGTGTTGTTTAAGACCCGTATAGACATGTGCGTTAAGCTAGGATTAACCGGTACCGTGCATTGGCAAAGATTTAATAAAAATGCATTTTCAGTGGCCGTTGAATCGCGATAAGAAGCGTAACAAACGAGACGAAGACCGACGAAACGAAATGGCAATGGGGAGGTGAATATAATTATTTATGAAAGTCGACAAACAATGTGTAAAAACCTCGAGTTGAACACGCGCGTTATACTTTTAGCCAACGTTGTGGATTTACAATTTACAATTTTAATAAAGTCATACACACGCACGGCTCCGGCCGGGACAAGGACTCAGACAACCGGTCGATCCTTGGGCCCAACGTCCGACCTGTTTTGGCGTCGCGTGGTCTGAAGATTACGATTTAAAATCAACAAGCAACGACAATAACAAACTTCTCATCAATTTTTAATACGTATTTAACATTTCAATCAAGCGTTAAGACAATATTATATGTGTGTGTATATGTGGTTTTTTTGGAATACGTTTATGCCAAAAATTTAATAAATAATTAATTTCTCATTTATTGTATTTTGTTGTGTTTGTGTTGCGTTTCGTTTTGTCGTTTGTTTCATGACGCATCGCGCACGCTAATAAAATTAAATGGCCAAACAACAAACACTCACTCTTTGAACACTCACTGGAAACACACTCACACACAAACAGAGCAGAGCAGAGCAGAGACAGTTTACTCGATTGTGCTTTTCTTTATTCTTCTTTTGTTTTTCCTTTTTTTTTTTGTGTGTTTTTTGGTTTTGGTTTTTGGGTGCCTGACGTTGTGCTGGCCGCGTATATCCTTGAGCACGGTGTAGCGCCACGTTCCGATACGAATACGAAACTGAGCAGCGCTATTGGCAAAAACTGGCACGACTCCCGAAATGTCCTTTGGCTCGGTCGATGCCGTTACAGGGATATTTTTCATTCGGTTCGTCCTCGTCAGCATCGTTTTATGCCTTCGCCGTCGTTTTCACTCAATTCCGAATGAAAGTAAAATTCAAAGAAGAGCGCTCGTCATTGCCAGCAACATTGGAAGTGGCTGATGGCTGCTGCCTGCTGTTGCCTGCTGCTGGCTGCTTGCTGCTGGCTCGTGGCTCGGCATTTGAGTTTGTTTTGGTTTAAATTGCATTGACTTGATGATGCTTGAGGCAAACGAGAAGTGGGCCTATCCCAAGCACTTTTATTTTAGCTTTTGCCTCTGTTTGTTTGCGAGTTTGCCGAGCATTCTTACAGCACTTGAGTCAATGTAAATGAAAATTCAAATAACTAGTTCAAGTACTTGGCTATTTGTGTTTCGTCTAGCTTGACTAGAGCTTAAGTAATGCCAGCTATTTACCAAAAGGATTTTAAATTAAACTCAGACTTTTGAAAGACTACTCTACTACACAGTCCATTTCGC
The DNA here is from genome assembly GCA_035047385.1 of Drosophila tripunctata. Lineage (NCBI taxonomy): Eukaryota > Metazoa > Arthropoda > Insecta > Diptera > Drosophilidae > Drosophila > Drosophila tripunctata. The sequence goes on along the minus strand of JAWNPS010000233.1, from coordinate 128,977 downwards.
TTTTACTTAATTAATTTTGAAAACTTTCTCGGCTATCTTTTGACTTAAGTTTTTGCATGGTATTATGGCTTTGCATGGCTTTAGGTCAAATATGCGACGTAGCTGAGTAAATATCCTAAGAGCAAATTGTGCTCTTTAAAAGCCAGACATGCGCATTGAAAGCTTTCCAGCTTATACTTTGGCCGTATAAGAGTGCTTTGGTACTTGCTCTCTTTATTCAGCTCAATGAAGGGAACACGTTGTTAACGGCAATTCGTATTTAATGGCATTAATGATAACAAGTTGGAAATAAAACAAAATAAAACTCGGCTTTAGCTGCAGTTAAATGCCTTAACTTTTACATTTTCATGATCTTCCAGATCTGTTAATTAAATAGGTTATTTATCTGTAGGAATGTATTAGATAGCTCTGCTTACGCGATCATGTGTCGTGTTGGGTGGTGAACGCACCACCGGAACTCTAGGCTTCATTTTGTCATCTTTAACTACGCTTACGGGCTTTGGATTTGCCGTAGCCGGCTGCACTGGACTCGGTTTTGATGGGCTTGGTTTTTCCGGCATCGTTATTTTTAGAAATATCCGTTTTAAATCACGTGACACGCTCTCAAAAATTTATTAAACACGAAAATTTACATTAAACAACGTGGATGGATGTTTTTGGAATTTAATGTGCCGCCTACTATGACAGCTATTCACAATGTGATACCGGACAGGTGAATATCAAATATACATACATACATGTGTGTGATACAAAAAAGTCTGCTCCAATGCCTGGCGGCCTTAGAAGCAGACGACTGGCAAAAAAAAAAGCTAGTCTCAGTCAGTCAAAGAGTCAGGCAGTAATTCGTCAGACTCGTGTCAGTTGCTAGGACGACACACACCCACTCCAAATGCTCCAACTAGCATAGAATATATATATGAATGTATATATGTGTGTGCATATATAACAATACATCATAAATGTCAGCGCCTGAAATTGCGCATAAAGCCATATAAATGAGTCTACTTTAAGGCGCACTATATACAAACATACACATATATATGTATGTACGTACTCTTCGCTTGGCCATAAACGCGAAAATTGTCGCACTTGCGTGAAATATGTGCTACGACTATAGCCCATAGATTGCCCCGCCTTTTTGTTTCATTCCTTATTTTATTGTATAAATTAATTTGCATAAATTATGGCATATATGGGGGATATATAACTAGAAAGCCCGACCAAACGCTTTGCTATTTATCAAGGCTACAATGCTTCAAATTCCTTCAAAATAGCTCGCACGCTGACAATGACAATCATTCAGTTAGTCAGTCAGTTAGACAGTCAGTCAGTTAGTCAGTCATTCATTTGATTCATTTCAATTGTAATTTGCATTTTTTGCACCGGCATTGTCCCAGCCAACCTCATAACCCACGTCCACTTCGCATTCACTTCAAGTCCAAGTCCAAGTCATAAGATAGCAGGAGCAGCAAGAAACCAAAGAAGAGCAAGTAAACAACAACAATGTTGATTGTCTGCTAAAGAGCATAAAGTCGTAATGGAGTGAAGGCAAATAAACATAAAATCCCATCGAATTGTGGGCACACAAAAGGCGAATAGCATTTTCCTTTCGCTGGCTGAATGGAAAACGCACGCGTACGCACAAAATGTAGCGCCAAATCACTTTATTTCACTTGTTTTCAATTTTCCCCAAGACTTTTTCGTTTCTCGTTCACATTCTTTGCCATCTTGCAGTTCATTCGACAGTCGTATTGTGTATCTTGTAGTAGTTTGCTGTAGGGTTCACTGTCTATGTTGTTGTTGTTGTTGTTGTTGTATCCAGTGGTTGCTCGTGTTGTGCTAAATAATCATCGATGCTGCCACAGAAACCATCAAATAATTAAGTCATAAAAGGTTCGAGGCAAAATCCCTCCCTTTCTCACCATTTCCAGCAATATTTTGGTGGCCTCGCCGCTTTGACAATTAACCAAACTATAAAATGTTTTAGTTTGAACACCTGAAAACGCCGACCCAACCACATATGCAGCGCATGTACGAAAAGCTCACCCAAAGGACATAGGACACCCACACACACACACATCTACAAATACGCACATTTAAGCCAATTAGCATTTATGTGCGACGCTAGCAGCGACGCTAGCAGACAGCATTGGCAGCAGCAGAGCAAAGCGCGTTACATTTTCATCAAACGCACGACACTTTGTTTTAATTTGAGCAACCGCACGCACACACACACACACACCGAAGAGAGAGGGAGAGAGAGAGAGAGAGAGAGAGAGAGAGAGAGGAAGAGCGAGTAAAGCAGGCATGCATGAACTAACACACACACACACACATGTGCTTACTGTGACATTTCTGGTTTGGTTTCGTCACGGACTCAGGACTAGCACATTTTTCTCTGGGGTGGCAAGTGGCAAGTGGCAAGCATAGGCATTTACAGATTTTTGTTTGTTTGTCGCCCATATATATATGTATATATACTCCCACGGGTTCTTCAACGGGATATTACATTGTTTTGGGCAATTCACTTTTACTGTGATTAATTTAAATGTGCCTTCACCCCCCAGCTCCTCCATTACCCTGTCAGCAGACCCGCACGCAGCGTTACGCATTGAGTACTGTGTGTTTTCTTGCTTTGCCATTATATTTTTAAGGCCTTTTTGGCGATGAGCAGCACATCACGTGTGTTATATTCATAAATATATATATATGTATATATATCAGTATATCCTCTGCTAACCATATTCTCTCAGCCAGCATTTTAAATCGAATTTCTCATGACACTGATGAATATAATTAGCGCTCAGTGTAGAAGACAACGCCCACAGTCGCCGTGCTAATGAGCTGTGCCCAGACTTGTGTGAAACTCAATTGATGTAATGGAATTGATTTAAGCGTAATGTGATTGCATTACGATATAACTTATAAATTACAACTGCATGTTACCCGGATAGATTAATTCTTGCCAAACTTAAGAGTTTGGTCTTAAATCTTAAGTTTTTCAATATACAAATCATCAAGAACTTATTGTTCTAAAACATGCCAAAAAGCTTAAAGAAAAACTTATTTATTTGTGTTGCATTTAGCATATATTTTTAATGGTAAAAAGTTATTGTTAATATGAAAGAAATTTGATATTTTTTTATGAGCATAATTCTTATATTTTAAAGTTTTTTTTATTTTTTATTTTATATAAAACAAGCTAAAATTATGTTGAAAGATAACATTTTATTATATTTTATTTCATTTTAGATAAGTTGAATAAGTACGTTGCTGAAATACTTAAACTATATTAGTTTTTAAGCTTTTAGGCTTACTTAAATGTTCTTAGTTGCAAAGAGTTAATTATCAAAACTTTTTCTGCAAAATTTACTAATATTTTTGATTATAGAAACTGAAAATGTATTTATATAAAAACTAAATTTCCAACCGCTTGGCTTTAAATTAATTCAATTTAAAGCCTTTGGGAAGCCTTTATGCCCATGTGTAGTAGGTATGTATGTCTTTGTACAGTGATACCCACAACTGAGAACCTTCTTGGAAGCTAATTAATGAAATGCATTTGGAGCACTGGCGTTTTACGTTCGTTTCTCACCTGATGTGTAAATCAATCCAATTTCGGTTACAGCTAACAAACACATTTATAAGTACGTAGATAACGAATCTATACACCATAAGTGTGCATGTGTGTGAGTATAAGAGTGTGTGTGTGTGTGTGTGTGTGTGTGTGTGTGTGTGTGTGATGCGGGCAAGTGTGCGTGTGACAATACGGAGCGTATACACGATCATGCATCATAATCCAACACCCAAGCACACGAAAACTTGCCACACGCACATACAACCAGAGATACAGATACACACACACACAGATACACACATACACAAACACACACACAGATTCACATCAGTTGCTTTGTAATTAATTACTTCACACATTGACGCCGGCCCATACACACTCCCACACACACAGACGCACAGGCAACACTAAATGTAAACTTTACTCACAGCTCATGTTGTACTTACTGCTGTTGTTGTTGTTGTTGTTGTTGTAGTTGCCCCACTGCTAACTAATATTGTTACCAGCATTTTGGACGGTTAGCTGCATATTTGGTTAGCTGTTGCCGCTGCGTTGCTCTCATATCGTATCGTAAATTATGTGCCATTTATGCGGCATTGGATAGAAATGGAAATTTGTCCCATTTGTTGCTCGTGCGTCAGTTGTGAGACACTTGAGTATTCATATGGGTCGCTCCCCAAACATGCTGTTTGGCATTGATTTATGGCTTCGACTAACTTGGCTAAATATTAAATGAAATGTTAAGCCCAAAGCGCCCTAAAGACCAACAACGTAGCTTTAATTTAAATTAGAATAATAATTATGTAAAGTCAACACAAGATGCCAATAAAAAAAAAGCAAAAATTAAATTTCATAGAAATGAGAGCATTTGCTGCTCTGTCGTACATTGAACTCTCTGACACTAACCCTATCTCTATGTATCTAAAGATATTCCTCATTCTTAGGGGTCTTGGACAACCCTTCGCATAGTCAAATAATGACGCCTACAATTAGACGTACAAAACTTTGGCTAACAACTCGTCAGTTGCCTTCTTCTGTTGCTGCAATTACGCGACTGGCAAATTAAGTTAGCGCAGTGGCTTCCATGCAATTGGCCCACCCATGGATCAGCAACAGCAACAACTCAAAAAAAAAAAAAGAGGAGCTGCAAAATTATATAAAAATTTTCTTAGAGCTGCAAGACGAGCGCCGTTTGTTTGTTTGCCAACGTGCACCTTCGTATTATTTTTAATGAGTCCTGCTCTCACCGCTTGGCTGGGCGGCTGTTTACAAGGCCCACAAAAAGAAGGTCCTGATTAGGAGCTGTAGATAGTGTTGCCACAGCAGCAGCAGATAGAGGGTACTATAAGGTAAGGTAAGGAAAGTGCATTAAAAACTTGCTGCCAGTTTAATTATGCTTCAAGTTAAATTTGCTTTTAAATGAAGCTGGCAGTGAATCATTTTGGGTACTCATATGGCACAGTGTAAAGTAGTGCACTCCCTTCCCTCTTTCCAACCAAAAAATCTGCAATTTGTAATTAAACTTTCATGCGGTTGGCAGCAGAGTCAGAAAGTTGCACATTTGATTATGCTGCTGCTAACCAATAAGCGCAATCATGTGCAACAGCAACAGCAACAACAACAACAAGCATAACAACTGCAATTAACTGGCGCATAATTTCATGTGCTCTGAGCTCAGAGCGTTGGCTGACCAGCAAACAAATTGTTGGCTTACATTCAAAAAACGCCAACAATTTATGTGTAAAGAAAAAACAACAAAAATAACAAAAAAAAAAAGAAAAGAGAAAACATTTTGCCAAACGCGACCTCAACTACAACACAAATGACCATGGACATTTTTGGCAGTGAGCAGGTCATACACACAAACACACTTGCCACTTGCCACTTGCCCCTTGAACCGAACCGAATGTGGTTCTCACATTGCACCAAAATAGTCAGTGAAATAGTTAACTGCTGTTTTTTTTTTTTTTGAAGTGGTTTGTTTTACTGTCGGTTAACAATTGTTGGCAAGCTATTTACATTGCGGTCTGTGATTATTTTAAGTATATGTTAGAACTAAATAATATTAGTAACACTTCAGTGGAATTAGTAAGCATAATAGACTCTTAAATAGATCCAGATACGAGTATTTCTAATAACAATTAAATTATTTACGGGGCAACTTCTACTTCTTTAAATGCAAGCATTCATTTCGAACGCTGCTCCTGTTGCTGTTGCTCCCAGCTGTCTTCAAATGTTCCACTAAAAATATTTTCACACAAAAATTGCCAGACTACACAAGTGGCAAGCAGCAGCAGCAGCAACAGCAACAGCAGCAACTGTGAAAATATATATATGTATAAAAAAAATATCATGTAATTTTACATTCAAGTGAGCGGAAAATATAAATAAGCAGCAGGTGCTCATTTCCTGTTCCGCAGCAAACATGGTACACTCACACACACACACACACACACACTCGCAGAGACAAGCAGACACACACATACATATGTACGTACATATGTACACTCACGCAGCTGGCCAGGCATATCCTGGCATTTGTAGCAAAGCAAAGACAGACGAGTCAGACGCAAGCAGCGAGATGCATCCATTTGAACTATATTCAGCAAGTGAATATACACCCACACGCTTTGCCAGCCAGCTGGAAGCTCTTGTGAGTGTATGAGTTTGGCGAAAAGTTCATTTATATAACTGCCGCTGACATTAATGTCACGGCATGGGCAATAGCGACGACCATCAACCAAACACCCATCCACCCATCCACCCAACGCATATAATGAGCTTGGGCAACGTCATAAGAAAAAAAAAAGGTGAAAAGTAACCTAAACAACTCCAAAGTTAACAAAGGTAATTACTTTCGCAGGTGTCAAATATATGCGTACATGCATATTACATAGATGATGATGAGAAGTGTATATTCGCACTCGGTCAGGTCTATAATTAACAAATGATTAATTATGCATGACTTTTGTAGCTGCTTTCGCTCGTTATCAGCAGGCACACGTGCCCTCAGCCTTCAGCCTTCGGCCTGCCTCAATCTCAATCTTCACCAACGAATCACAGCGGTCAGAGGCATAGTTAGTATTGCTGTCGGTATCAGAGGTCGAGGTCTGCGTGCGCTTCCTGTTTTCCTTTGTAGTTGGCAGAAATTGTTGGCCATTATTGCCTTTGATTCATTAACATTTGCTCCGGCCCAAACGTTAGACCATTCCTCCATATACTTATGTATGTTCGTCTCGAATGGGGACAGCAGCTTGACAGCCACGTATGTCCACCTTAAATGGTATCGCTATGTTGAGGTTTCTGTTTTGTTTAGCATTTCAGCTGTCAGCTTATTTACATAGAACACGAGACACACGAGTCCTCCGTAACATTGTTTGCATACAATTACAAGCAGGAGTCGTTACACATAACTGAAGATGGAATGAATCGTTAACTGCTCAATATTCAGCCTACTCTGATGGAACATGGAACTTTAATTTTGTTAATTGACAGTACTTAAACTTGTCAATTTGTTGCTAGCCTGGGCTTAAAGGTTAAAACTGTGTAGTTAGTTAGTCTGCTTATCAATTCTAGTGCCTCGAGTCGAGCTGCAGATTCTTGTGTGTTGGAAAAGTTTCGCAACAGCAGCAGCAGCAGCAGCAAGCAGTTCAACAATGCAGCAAGCAACAACAATGGCATGCATGATAGGTTATATGTAAATGTAGTAGTATAACATACAAGAAGTAAGCTATGCAGGTTAATTTGGCTAGAAACGCCGTGCTTCTGTTGTTCTCCATGAAGTGCCCGCGGGCTATTTGGACACAAAGTCAAAACAAGGCCCAGGCATTCAAGCTACACCATTCATAAAGTCTTCTCGCTCATGCCATACAGCCCGACGAAGCAGTTAAAATGTGAACAAAAGGCAATGGACAAGACAAAGTTGCAATATTCGTATGCATGTTATAGTAGTACATGCATGTACGAACATATTGTCGAGCTAGTTTTGTTGTGAATTGCCATTGTTATTGTTGTTGCTGTTGCTGTTGCAGTGTCTAATGTACGATGGCACTTTGTGAAGTTGTCTTCCACTTGAAATGCGGCCTCTTTAAAGTGCAACGGTGCGTATGCGCAATTATTAAATGCTGCATAAGGCCGCTTGGCATTGCATTGAATGTGTCGTCATGTAAATGTAAATGCAACTATCAATGTAATTGCTTACAGCCATTTGACACGATATTGTCATGGCGTTAATACTATTTAAAAAATTTGCCAACTGCAATTAAAAAACAAAGAGTAACAAACAACAATATCCAGTGTCAACTTGTTCAACAAAGTAAGTGTAATGAGTTGAAGTAAAACGAATTGCAATACCAATGTAAAACAGAATTGATCTATCAATAATCTAAAAATAAAAAAAAAATTGATTCGTACTCCTTTCGGTTCTTTGTGTGTAACTTAATCTATTCGCCAACAACGATTAAATATTCGTCCTTTTTGGCTTTCCTTTCATTTACCCACGTGACCCGTTACAATCCCCCAATTTTACATATTTTTAAATATTTCTCACCATCCTGGGAGCAAGGCACGCAAATCCGATAAAAGCCTTGTCAAGCCGCCATCAACTGGCGGCCAAAAAAATATATGAAATCAAAAAGAGTGTGATTGTGATAAAATGATGAACTTTAAGTTACTCAGCATACGAATTTAAAGTAATTTAATTTAAATAAAATATAAAAACTTGTATTTAACATTTAAAGCAGTTTTGCCAACAAATAATGTATTTAAATTAATTGTTTTATATAAATCAAACCTTTTCCATAGCTTTTTAATGGGTATACCTTGTAAAAAGCGTACACCGAAAAGTGAAACAGTCGTAACTGCAAAACATCAGCAAGGGTTGATTGCTGTCCATTCGGGCAACACTTCTTTACACCCCCTTTCCATTCACTGGCTGTGGAGATGGCGGGGGAGTTAAACCTTTGATGCTTCATCGTTACCAGAATTCAGTTACAGTTACAGTAACAGTTACTATGCTGCTGCCCCTTACACTTTCAACGCTCTTCCTCTTGGTGTTGCTTTTGCTGTTGCTGCACACTAATTTGATTTTTTATACAAATCGAGAGGAGTTCTCGTATTTCGTTATCGACTTTTGTTTGTTAACGCTTAGCTAGCCGATTTTCGAGTTAGTTCTATGCAATTTTAGTGCTGGGGGGAATATTTTGTGTTGCTTTTTGTTGATTTTTTTTTTTGTTTGTTTTGATTTTCACTTGCATTGGAAATAACTTCACAGCTTCCGAATCGCATGGCGTTGTGGAATTTGCATTCAATGTCAATTTATGCAAATTACATTGTCAGTCAGCTACCGCACATTGAATTAGCTGTTACCGAGCTGCAACACCATCGCGTTGAACAAGACAAAATTGTGGCCATTGATGGACAATTTGTTAATTATACTTGGATTCAAGTGGCTAACATTTGTTGATAGCATAGTGACATTTAATTCCATTTGTATTACTGGGAATGAGTCGAAATATGAATGGGTTGACCGAGCAGCCCAGCAACCCAGCCGGTCAGCCAGAAGGTCGAGCAAGTGAGTGCGCTGGACGTGGCCGACAAAAGCGAACAATAGAGCGTAAAATAAGTGCGCAAAAAAAAAGATGAAAACAGGCTGGCAGCGGCATAAAAAGAAAATGGAAAACTTTGAGAGAGCGCAGAAAATTCAGCGAAATGAAAAATGAACAAAGTGCCCTAATGGCAAAGCATGCTGAACATTGAAAGAGATGGAGAAGAAGTAGGGAGAGGGCAGTGGTGCCACACAACCGTACAGCATGTACTTATTCAAAAGAAAGAAAAAATAAAAGTAGCAGAGGTAGCAGCACAGTGGCAACGTGCTGGAAAAAAGTCTGCTTCAATTGAACAGTTAAACTTCCATTAATTGTGCGCCACATCTCTGCAGCTGGGCTCTGAATAGAGTAGAAGGAAGTCTGCTTCTCTGCCCCCGCACCTGCCCCTGCCTCTGCCGCTGTGTCTTGGTGTCCCTCTGCCAACTGTGTCAGTTTCAAATTTCAAATGCATGAAATGCCAGCGCAAACAGGTCAGCAGCCACAACTGTAGCAAGTTATTTGAGACTGGCCAATTGTAAATGTGCCTGTAAATTGATCGGAGCAAAAGGGAGAAGGAGAGCAAGAGAGAGAGAGAGAGTGTGTGAGTGTGAGTGTGAGTGTGAGAGCAAAAGCTGAGCAATTCAATTACATGATTGTGTCATTACTGCCAACAATAAGGGTCAACGAAATTAACCAACATTTGGGCAGCTAATTGGTTGACTCAATGGCCCAAGTTGCTCGTGTGGAAATCCAATTGGTAGCTTCAATCCTCCCCCCGGTAGCTTCAACGAAGCGCAGAACCTAAAGTGTCGCTGGTCACACTTCATTGAAGACTGTCAAAAATTTTTCAATTTAGCAAATTAGCAGACAAGCCAAGAACAACAACAACAACAGGAGCAACAGTAAAAAAATAAATAAAGAGCAGCTAAATACGCTCCACTGGACGCACCACAGAGATAGAGAGAACCGAACCCACTGTGAAGTGGAGCAATGACACCAAATTAGTATTAAGTTGAAAGTAATGATGCTGGGCCGGATGAGAATCGCCAGCTGCTGATAATGAAATACTTCTAGGCAACAAAAGACTCTGCCAGCGATTCCAAATGCTGCTGCTACTGCTGCTGCTAATCTGCTAACAATCATAAAAAATCATTGCCTACATTAAAGCGAGCTCGAGCAATTTACGTTTTAAAGCGAAACTCTTTAAAAAGCAATTGAAAAAAAATATATTAATAACAAAACCAATACGCAACAAAAAAAAAAAACATAAAAATAAAAAAAATAATGTACATCTATATGTATTAACACATAAATACGGTGGAACAAGTGCGAACAGCAAACATAAATCATTGACAGCAAAATGAAATGAAAAGCTTTGCGCAACAAGTCGACGAAACAATAAAAATCTGCGTTAGAGGCGCTAGCCCAACCCAACCCAATCCAATCCAACCCAATCCGATGGCAGCCCATGAGATCCTGGTTGCAACCATCCAACCATCTACGGTGCGGTTGACCGACCCAAAAGAAATACATGCTAAATTGATATATATTAGAATTAATGGCCAGACGGAGTGTAAGGAGTGTACGGAGTGTAGAATAAACACTAGAGTGAGTGAATTGAAATGATTGCGACTTTAACAGCTTTGTGAGTATACAATCAAATAAAAACAACTCATACGAGTGCCAGCATTTTAAAATTATGCTTTCACATAATAAAACAAACTTCTGCTCTGTTAAAAATTTATTAAGGAAATAAACAGCAAAGCACTATAAACAAAATCTCTAGTTGTCCGATAGTCTCAAGACAGAATGAGTAGTTTTGAAATGCATTAAAAATGTTTCAGCAGCTTAGAAAAATTGAGAAGATTTTCAACTAGAAACACACAAAAGAATCCTAAGCTTAATTTAAAGATTAAATAGTCAATTAAGAAGATCATGTAATTAGTCTAGAGCAATTTGAGATGAGCTAAATGATATAAGTAGCTGCCGGTAGGGAGTATGGTATAAGTTCAATACAAGTTAAAACAAAACGACTAAAAAAGAAAAATCTATATTATTTCTCTCCAAAGAATCGCCAAACTACGAAACTTCATGGCAAATGTGGTGACTCTACCTCTAAAGTCTCTAAGATAAAGATGTTCATACGGGCATCGCTTCATATCCCAATGGCATACAAAAATATTTGTGGAACGTAATGCCTCTTTTGTTACTTTTGCTAAGGTTGCTGGTCTAAAAATACTTTACGTGATACATTTAATTGATTTGATCAAATTGATGCTCGCAAGGCAATTAAAATACAATTTTGCAATTTTAAGCCAATCATACTGTGCACTTTTTTAGAGCCATAAAGGTAGCATTCAAAACCAGTTGAAAGCATTATAATATGTTTTTTTTTTTCCTACTGTTAAACACACAATCTGGCCAATTTGTGGTATACGCTTTTCTATAGCGCCATGTGACATGATTTATGCTTTCAACGTTCAAAAACATTTTTTGGCTTTACAGTGGTACAACTAAATATACATACATATACGTAGTCACTTTTTTTTTAGTTTGTCAAAAGGGCTTAAATATTAAACTTATGAATTTCAGTCTCTGTCTCTCACTCTGTCTCTTTTTTCTGACATGGAATGCGAATTGTAAATCCCATAAAAAGAGCTGATATGTTTTTAGTAATATTCTTGTCAAATCGCACGGATAGTGTTGAATAGCGTAAAAAGATAAAACTTGTCAGATTATTGATAATTTCAATGAACATTTGTTTGCTTGTAAATGTAATATTTGTATATTTATTAAAACTAACAAATAATGTACAATCAAGTTGATATAATTGAAAATCCAACACCATAGTTTAATGCTAGGCTATTATTTTAAGCAATTAAAGCTTAGAGCAAATCTTGCCAGTTTAAGGTAAAAAGTAATGCTGTAAAGTACAAAACAAAGAGTTAAAAGAGTTACAGAGGTGTTAGCTATAATGCTTTTACCTCAGGATCTGCCTTCTTCCAGCACTGATGGAACCACCAGGCCTTGTGACACAGCGTATCGCCCTCGGGATGTATGCACCCCTCGGCCATGGCCATCAGGTTGTCGCGTATGGAGTGAGGTACCGAGGAGAACAGTAACTCCAGATGTACATCACCATTGTCGTCCACCACCTCGAACTCATGGAACAGGCAATTCATGTAGCACTTTAGCTTCTCATCTTCGTGTATTTCGCCATCGCTAAACTCCTTGATCGAGGCTGCGGATTGTGGCAATCATTCAACTAATTGCTGGCAAACATTTTGTTTTGATTCAACTTCTCAACTCACACTCACTGACGCCGGTCTGTTCCACACAAGCGTCATGGAAGAGCTTGGCCATTTTAAGTACATTTGTGGGTGGATACTGCAATTAGGACGGTGTGGTGTAACGTTATGTAGGCGGTATTCACTGTATTTTGCACTTTATTAACTCACGTTGTCGGCACGTTGCGCCAACACTGGCAACATCACTGCATCACTGAGCACAGACAAGACGATTAACAGGCAGGCTGCAACAGGACGACGTCCACGATTTTGGCCAAAGTCACTCAAAGCCATTTTCGTGTAGCTTGTCTACAAAAAAAAAAAAAACAAAACAAAAACAAAAGCAAAACGACAACAACATAAAAAAAGAATGCTTGTACATTCGCTCGGCCTTGTTTGCGAGTTGTGAAAAGGCAAAACAAAAGCGACAATGCATAGCAAAAAAATAAAACATAAAAAAAGATGTGTTTTGCAAAAGTAGAACGAAGACTGAATACTCTGAGGATGCGTTGTAGTAATTTAAATGCAAAGTGATTAATAAGTGTAAGTTCAACACTTAACTTAATAGTTATATTAGCAAAAAACTTTATTGAGAACTTCAAATATCTTAAAATTATGCTGCTCAAAGAAACAGTAATACCCTGTGAAAGGGTATAGCATGGAAATGTGGAAAGCAAGTGGATGCGATGGCGATGAGAACAAGGATGCGGACGAGGACGTGCCACGCGTGACAGCTGGACAATGACAATGTATGAATGTATGTGTGGGCATGTTTGTAAGTGTGTATGTTTATATCTGTGTCTATGTGTGTTTGTGTGTGCGACGGTTTTTCTAAGTGCGGCTTTTTTGTAATTTTTATTTCAGGAAGCCATGAGGGGAAACCAACAAAAAATCATTTGTTTCTTGCTAGCTCAGCGCACGCTAAATTAATTCCAAACCGCCAGCTGAACAAAAAGCTCGCCAAACGGATACGGAAACGGAAATGTGGCTGAGACGTTGGGTCTTCAGCGCAGTTGTCAACGTTCTTTCATTCAATGCACAATCGTCGCGTTAATTTTGACAAGCAGCTGCCCACGTGCGACACGCCCACGCGTCCACACTCCCGACAATCTCAAGCCATATACATTCGTATGTATGTATGTATATCTATGGTATATATACAGATCGAGTATAAAATTTACTCTTCGCTCTTTTTTAAAATGGCGCACCGAACACAAAAATACAAAATACGATATACGGAATACAATACAAAGTCGTCCACTTTTGCACAAATGTCACTTTTGTTTCATCAAATGTCAACGCAACAACCGAAACAAAGCCACAAAAGGACGTTGCCTCATCCGCACTTGAACACACACATACACACAGCCACATACAGCACTAAGAGTAACATTCATAAAGAACGAATGAAATTACAATAACAGCAACAGTTAGCATGTGTACGGACAACACAGTTGGCTATGGCATGAACGATGGATGGTTTTTTAATTGCCATTTCAATTTTCGTTATGCGAATTGTCGTTGAAAGTTGACGCGTTTTTCCTTTTTTTTTTTTTGTTGTGTTGTGTTTTTTACCCCTGTTCCAGTTGCTTTCCCTTGAAAACTATCAAAAAATGCTTTCGTCAGAACGAGACACCGAAATTGTTTGACAACCGCAGTCACAATTGAATTTGCTTTATTGACAATTCAAGCGTTGTGCTTTATATTCGTTTTTGGCCAAGTTATTGCCTCGTGTACAATTGGATGCACATTTACATATGTATAATATTAAGTTATTTGCTGCCTAATCTCTATATTTAATTTGCAATCCATATTACTTCTATTTGCCTGCTATGGACCATATTATTAGCAATTTGAATGAGTATTGCATTCTTGTTCCAAACCACGCCCATTTGCGTGTTTGTTTTCTGTGTCAAGTGCAGAATCCAGTTACTTATTAACCAGAGTAAGTTATATTTATGGCTTGATTGCAAGCTGCAAGTCCAATAATATTGTAGAACAATTCTATTTTTATAAAAGGGGATCTATTTTGATCACTAAAGACCCTATTTAGTGTTTGCATTGCATGCCAGAAATGTATTCAATATTTTGTTTGGCTTTGAGTTTTATATAAATGCTGTTCTTAATCAAAGCACAAACTACTCATGAAAATAATTAATTAATAATAATATATAATCATTTTTTCTCAACTAATCAGTGCAGTAAAACCCTTCGTTAATTGTTAGAAATAAAATATAAATTTAAGAATATAATTGCATTGTTTGATTTCAATGAATTTGTAATTTGAGCGCTTTTGAAAACAATGAAATTATTTAATTTAAATTATTAGTGCAACACTAATCCATTAACAACATTTAGCACATTTGATCTATTCAAAAATATTTCAATTGTATACAATTGAACAGGAATTTCTGCAATTCAACTAATGTTGTATTTATTCAGACATTTCATTCATATTAAAATGTAGTTTTTAACTAACTAGGAGATGTATCATCATTTTAAATTGAAAAGTTTATTCAATGTCATGACAGTGCATTGCTTTCTTGACCCAGACAAATGCAATGGGGGTTTGAAAATGGGGAAATGCACTGTAATTATTTATGCAACCATCAGTGGCATATTAATTTTAATACAATGCCAATGCTTGTCGATGCATAAAATTATAGATGCGCTCTTTAGATAGCGCTAATTAAATAATTAAATATGCTTTAGGCCATGGCAGTTGGCGGATTTATGAGCGCAATCCATCAGCTAGGACAATTATGGCTGAATATATATAGACATATGTATGTTGTACAAACATATATCACAATAGCCATAGGAGCTATTGAAGTTGGGGGCCTCAAGGCCAATTGGCAACAGCTGCAAACCAAAATACGCATACGTCATTTTATTTTCATTTATTTATTAAATGTTTTTATATTTGTTTTATATTCTCTTCTTTTTTTTTTTGGTATATTTTTGTTGTGAATGCTTGTGCGAAATATATAATAATATAATATAATGGAAAACAAGAACCTAGTACCAAAATAATGTGTATCAACATAAATCATAAGCCATCATTTTTCTTATAGGTATCTTGCTGCTGGATTCAAGTTGTCCCTGTCGCTCTGTGTTGCCCTCGTCAACGTTCAAATGAGAAAGTAATGCTGCAAAAGTAATTTATTAGGATGACGCTGCCACAAGCTGCTAATCAGGTGCAATGACCCTTCCTTCTCCTTCCTCACCTTTGGATCTGCCTGCTTCCAGCAGCGATGCAGCCAGAAAGCGCGCTCACACTTAGTATCGCCCTTGGGATAGAGACAGCGTTTGCCCATGTTAACCGCAATGTCGTGCATCGAGTCCGGTATGCGATCCAGCAGTTTCTCCAGATGCACTTCGCCATCCTCGTGCAGGACATCCGTCTGGTCGAACACACAGTACATGTAGCACTTTAGTTTCTCGTCCTCGTGCACCTCGCCATCACTGAACTCCTTAATGGCCTCTGCAGACACGAAATGAGAAATGCCAACATCTTGCACACATTAACCAGAAATCAAATTAACCAATTGCTTACCTTCGGTGACACCAGTTTTCTGCACACAACTGTCGTGCACTGGTGCCAATTCCTTTAACATCTCAGGCGGCGGATACTGCAGCAGGATATATGAACATTATAATGTAGTGAGTTATGTTTCTGACACAGATCAGTTCAAATGGTGCACTTTCACTAACCGTATCATCTCGTCGCAACTCTGCGCACACACTTTCTTGCCCCACAAACAGAGACAGCAATAGAATGCTGAAAATGTTAATAGTACCACGCAGCAACATTCTGTTCCACTGTGCGCTGGTCAAGTCTATTTGCAACGTGACAGCGTCGAGTCAGGTTTGGAAAGTAGAAAGTAGCGGTAAGCTGCGGAAGCACGTGAGACACAGGATATCAAGGATCAAGGATTTAGTGGCACTGCAGGCAGCTTACTATACGGTGTGTACGTGTGCCCAAGGGGTATTAGCCGACAAAATTGAATGACTTTAGCAACGAAGCAGAGTTAATGCCAAATGCAACCAATGCTACCAAGCAAGTAAACGCAGTGTAGACCCTTTATAAGCAGAATTGCACTCGGCACAAGTTCAGTGTGATCGGGGCAATTAGCTGTCATTAATCGTCCAGCAGCTAGACCGCTTACTACCAACATACCTGTAATTAAGACTGCCAAAACGGAGCCTGTAATTTGTCAATGAAAGAGCAATCAGCAAGGCGCGAAAATGTATGGTTCAGGCCACAATAATCATACGCCATGCTTGACGGCCAAGATGGCGACACCAATACACACACACACACACACAAGCACACACGCACACGCCCAGTCCGAAAATATGGGGGCTGCTGGCATTGAGAGCCAGCCAGCAACAAGTTAATAGCAATAGCAACACGCATACAGCGATTAAATATAATGTGCACCCACTGCTCGTCTCTTGCTACGTCTCCAACTCTGACAGAGTCGCGTCTAGCGTCGTTTGTGTTCCACACGAAACGCGTTAATTACGGACATTGCAGTTTTTTTGTTTTGTTTTATATGGTGTGTGTGCGTATGTGTGTGTGTGTGTGTGTTCATTTTGTTATTGTTCTCACATTCATTAATTATTATGCAAGCTAAGCGCTTGGCAAAAGTTTTTTGGTTGGGGCACTTCGCATACTTTGACATGCAAGCGCAACGTGTCAAATTAATTTTTAATAGCCACCCAAAACCCCAGACCAGCCCTCACCCTCTCTCTCTCTCTCTCACCCTCTCCCTCCATTTTCTTTACTGCCCAGTTTCGTTTGAATGCTGCCAAATAATAGATTTAAACGATGGCACAGCGCAGCACCGGAGCTGTTAAGGGGCTGTGCATTATAATTAAAGTTGGGGCCACGTTGGGGTCAAACTGCCAGAGAGTCCAACCGAATATCAACTCCTACATACCTACTATATACATCTCTATATATATATATGCCTGCCATATACGCATAAAGGCTTAGCCAAGTTGTTGCATTCAGCTTGATATGTGCATGTTGCTGGTGTCGATTGTCGTTGCTTTTGCCGCTGCTGTTGCTGTTGCTGGTGCTGTTGCTGTTGCTGCTGTCCTCCTCGCATAATTGTGCAGTGTGTTGAAGGCGTTTAATGCAGCGCTGGCAGATCAGCTTTTGTGCGTGTATTTGTGTGTGTATTGACAGCTGACACTTGCAAATTAGACGCCGGCAGGCAACTGGCCAACAGAGTGCTGCATATGTTGCAACACAACTTATTGACACCTTATTTGTGCTCACAAAACGCACAACTCGTTTGCGGTTTGCACATGCAATTTACATGTGTAATTTTTCGTTCTAGCTGCATGAAAGTTGCCGCTCATCGTCAACTGGCAACCGCAGCAGCAGCGACAGCAGCAACGGCAGCAGCAACAGCAGCAGTTACAACATTGTCACTGTAAAATAGTAGCAGCATGAGTAGAACGCACTACTAGTACTGGACAACTTCGTTAAACGAACTACAGAATTGTGCAGTTTGTCAGTTTAGCAGAGAAAGAGAAAGAGAACGAGAGAGAATGGAATTTGAATGGCGCGTTTGTTGCGGCCATTTTGTATGGACTCTTGCGGTTGCTGCCGGACATAATCGATTTACAGTTTGACCAGTTACGCCTTGCTACGCATTTCATCAACAGGCAGCAGAAAGAACTGGTTGAAAAACCCTCTGAATACAGTGAACACCGTATACTGTAACATATATACACACTTTTCGTATCTACTGCCGACTGAGTACTGAAATACTAATAGGGGGTGACACTCCAGAGGGCTGCAATGAATTATAATTAATGATTGCGGCCTGGACGATGGCTTAGCCTTTTACAATTTATAGCTGGGCCAGCAGCCGACTGCTGGAGCACAATAAATTTAAATTAGCACTAGGCAAATAAATACACACAATAAATAACTGGCAAGGTCAACAGTTTAGGGTTGCCAGGGTAGCGCAGAAAAGGCTGGTCATTTGATATGCATTTAACGTTGCGTTTAACATTTTATTGCTCGTTATTATGATTGTGATATCAGTCAGTCGTTAAATATTATTATTTGCCAGCATGATTTACTATATCATACTATAATAAGGTCAGCATAAGAATTTGCTACACATTTACTGCTTTTTTTGTTGTTTTTGTTGTTGTTGTACTACAGCTCAAAGAGTCGCTCAAAGCGAATGCAAGTTGCATCATTAACATATTCACAGTCTATTAATTTCCAGTGCACACTCAACTCTCGACACTCAGTACTCGACACTCAACACTCAAGTCTCGAGTCAAGTTGTCGATGGCAGTTGGTTTTGCCGTTCAGCCTTTGGCAACATAATTAGAAAGTTTTGTACTTAAATGCAAGTTGAGCATGCGGCCAGTCTAATGAATGCATTAAGCCAAAGTGCAGGCCAAGTACGCGCTACAAATGTGCCATTATAACTATGAGTAGTAGTACTAAATAGTAGTACTACAATATATGAACTGAAACTGCCAGCACATTTTCTGGCTCTTTCTAAGCATATTATGTTTATGTAATTACAAGCTCATTAGCTAAACTCTTTTTTTTAAACTATACTTAAATCTTGTTGAAATCATATTAAACTTACTTTCAACATGTATCAGGTTTCAGAACTTTGAAATGTTAATCATTGTTATGCGGCAAGTGCGCATAATTGAACTGGTAATTGGGATTGCTGAAAATATTGAAATAAAAAGCCGGCTCTCATCTTTATGCATGACCCATAAAATTGGTCATAAATGCATAAAATAGCATGTCATTAAAAATTAATTAACGGGAAAATCTACATATACAACATTATTACAGTTTTGAATTTCAATTCAACAGCAAACAGCAGCAACAACTGACTTTTGCCATATAAGTATATATATATATGTATATGTGCATATAATAAATGACGGAAAATGCATTAAAACACAAAAAAAGTTAAAATATTAAGCACAAAATGAGCTTAAAAATTAAACGCATCAACGAATGGCAAAGCGCTTAAGGGAAATGGGGCAAGCGGGACGCAAGCCGCCCATTTTCCAAGGCAATGTCATTGATATTCATGAGCCCACGGGCGTTTGAACTTGACAGTGATTAAGATTTGACTGTCCTAACCAGCGCAAACACAAAAATAACAAAAATAATAATAATAACGAAAGAAAAAAACAGCAAACGCAAAGAAAAGGCTGGTGGTATTCGCTTTACAAATGTAAATTAGACCGCCATTTTTTGCGCTGTGTGCCAGAGATATTTTAATTTAGTCTGTAAAAATGACACGGCCACAAACAAAAAGGCGAACCATGAAGCACACAGCAGACAACACAGCGGGCTGTGATGTTTGCCCTTTGTTTTGTTAGCTCAGCGAAGCATCTGGGCCAGGCCAGTTCAAGCCATCTTTGGCTTCAACCTTTTTGCATTTTGGTTGTGGTGATTTTCAAGTCAAAAGTGTGGCAACATCAAAAGGGTTTGGCCCGGCAGTGGGGCAGGGCGTGGCATGGAGTATGGAAATTTTTTAGCTGTCGAATTTTTATGCGAAAATGTCAAGCGGCTAGCAAAAAAACGAAAAACAAAAAATGAAAAAAATGTAATAAAAACCCAAATAAAAGGCAAATGACGGCAATTTAATGGTTCAGTCGCGAAAACAATAGTGTTGTTGCTGTTGTTGTTGTTGCTTTTGCTGTGCTTGTTGTGGTTAAGAGAAATGTGAAATGTGTAATGTGTTTTTGAAAGCTAAAGTTGGCTTTCAGCTCCTGCTGCTACTGCTGCTCCTGCTGGCTACCTGTGAAGTTTTTTATCTGCAAGCTGCAGTTGGTCTAAAAGTTGTCGGTGTCGTTGCTGTTGCTGTTGCTGCAACGGGCAGTGCAAAAGTAAACTTTAATTATAGCTGGACAGCAGCGCTTCTAATGAATGCTCAGACTGCCCCATCCGTCCGCCTTGCCACCAGCCCCTATTCACTCTCTGTGCTGCGATTTCTATTTGCCAGAATTTGCCTTATTAAAACTTTTCGTCAACTTGAGACTCTGGCGATCCATTTGGTCTTTAAACTGGGCTGTTGCCATAGCTCTGCGCTTTGGTCTTATGTAGTATTTAAATATATATACATATTTATTTGCATGACAACAGCAGCAAGCCAACAAAATTTAATTAGATTTAAATTCTTGGATGTCTAATGTGCCGCTTGACGTTGTTCTTCCGCCCCACCCTCGTCTCGCACTCTCTCAGATTTCTACTTATGTTTTTTTTTTATTTTTTTGTTGTTTGCCGCTGCACGGAAATTTGTCTTTACAAGTTTTTGGTATTTTTTTTTGGCGTTGCCAGCCCAGAAATTGTTTAATTAAAAGTTTTCTACCGCTCTTGTTGTGCTTTTTATGCACAAAACTCTCAGTTTCATTTTACTTTAATTTTTGTTTTGCTTATTTTGTTTCCTTGTGCAACACTTAAAAACATAAAGCACTGCAACACTGTTGTGAAAGTGGGCAAACTAAAAATGATTTAATTAATTTGACGCGACTCGCGAAAGCACGCAACGGACGGTCTGGGGATCGAAGCGTTCCCATTTTGTACCATAGTAGTGAACCTATTAATATTATTAAATACCTTTTCATTTGGGCTTTGAGCGAGGCCTGTTTGGCAATATTATTAGGCAGCCATTCAAGTTAAAAGTGCTTAGATTTTTAATTACACAAAAAATACACATCAAAGACCTGCTCAATTTTTAATTAATAATTATTAATTTCCGTTCGCTCAGCCCTTGGAGTCTTGGAGATGGCAATGAACTTCACATTTTGACAGCAGTTTAAATCAAACTTTAACGTGACATTGCAAATCTTGGAAATATCTTTACGAATCCAAATGTGTGTAGAACAAATCAACGATAAACTGCAGTAACAGATATTGGTTTGTATTTGATCCCTCAAAAGACTCATTGGCCGTTGAGTGCGGACAAAGGCATAGACAATATATTTGCCTTTATACTATACAGTAGTACGTATACGCAACATTCAGAGTACGCAATTAAAACGTAAAACCAATCAAAAAATTCCATACCAAGTGCAAAAGAGAGAAAAACCAGGCACCTCGTAGACTGATAATGCCAAGAATACTATATACACATGTACATATATATGTATGTACATACATAGACAAAGTAGCAATAAAAAGTATTGGACAATTGGAAAAACCGAAACCGACTGAAACCGAACCACAGCACAAAACTTTGCCAGTCATCTTCATCTCAGGTTGACACCCAGTTTGCTCGATGCTTTTGAATATGCCGGAAAACCTGTGCGAAAAACGAAACCGATACAGAAGAAGCAGAGAACCAAAAGAATGGCAGAATGAGTGAAATGGGTTCACAAACAAATTAGTAAAAGGAGCAACTCAAATAAGAAAACAAGAAAGCACAAATGTGTTTTTCAAAAATACCGAATAACAAATTCACTTCGTTAGATTTATATTCAATTAAAATGCTAAAAACTGGTTTAAAAATTGTTAGCATATTTAAAAGTGTGTCTAATGGCTATTCAATTATCTGTTAAATACAATAAAAAACACTTTATTTATTTTTTAAAATTCGAAACTAAAACATAACTAAATTACAACTTTTAATCGACTGTGTAATAATTTGTAAATAATTTAAATTATTTAAGCTACATTTTTTATAGACTAATGTATAGAGTTATTTGTATTCCACAAATATTATAACTTATTTTGTTGGATGAATATTAAAAGACTCATTACAGTCATTAAATGCTTCATTAACCTTGATTTAAAATTAAAACAAATAACTTTAAAGTTTAGTTTATTGTTTTAAATTTAGCTTAAATACGTATTATACATGACTGGCTATCAAATCACTACAACACTTTTAATCAACACTTCATTAATAATAAATTTTAATGGATAAACATATTTAAACGTCGTTTAATGCCTCATTAAACATAAAACTAATTCTGACTAAACCAATTTTAAAGTTCTAATAGAAATTTATTGCTAAAAAGACTTTAATTTAGAAATTCAGAAACTTAGAATGCACAAAAAGTATTAAAATTCATATAAAATAAAAGCTACAACAAAACTTGCCGTTTTCAAAGTGTAACTCAGCATTTCTTGCTGAATTTAAAATCCATATATCTTCATGAAGATACAAACTCACTGAATGCAATTGAATTATTTTATAATTTACAACCAAAACTTATGTATGCAGACGTGTAATGTATAATGTATAATGTATAATGTGTTATGTGTAATGAACATATGTTACAATTGTTGTCACCGAGTCAATTGGCCCAGTGCAAGTGTATGTCGAGCACAAATAAAGCTCTAATACATGGCAAATGTGGGCGTCATGGGTCATGGAATGTGGGTGTGGATATTTTGGGATGAGTGTGGGCAGCTGGTAACTGTGCGACTGCTTTTCAAATGTGCCAAAGTTAATTAAGATCGAAATCAATATTGGCCCTTTAGCTAAAAGCATCAAACAGTCCAACCAACACAGCAAACCCATGGCCAAAGTGTCCAGTGGTCGTATCAACAGCGCCGAGGGGCGTCAACAACGTGCAATGTGCCGCTGCCCAAGAACAACAACAACAACAACAGCAACACCAGTAACAACAACAACAACAGCAACAAAAAAGGAAAGTGTCAAAGTATACGAAGCAAAGTTCTGAATGCTAACGAAATAATTTCAGATATTTTGTGTTGCTAATTCGAATGCGGCGCAAACTTGGCCAAGAAGCCTTGAACGCATGTGCGCATCTTTGATTTGGCCAGGGTTTGGGCACAAGCATCTATATTATGTACAATAGTATCTCTAGTAGGTCGAAGCCAACCCTCCCCGCCCCCCAAACAAATAGCCATCACAACTCAACTATGTAATTTAATTTGCCTAAAGTTCGATGCCTTTTCAGTTATCTGGAGCGCGCATTACTTAACTAAGTATTTTCCGGCCAAGTTCGGGTCGAGAATCCTTTTGTACTGCTAATTATATTGTACAAGAACTTTTCGTTTGGCCAGCAAATAAAAATAAACTTTCGTCTCTTAACTAAATAAATGTGTAAAGACCTTTAGCTTTAAAATGATCAATGCTTTTATCGAACAAAAATGTAAAAAACTGACAGGCAATTTACAGTGATTTAATAAACCTTTAATAACCGTATAATTCCAGGACATGTGTTAAATCTGTTAGCTAAATGCTTTTCACGGACATAAATTGGCGATTTGTTGCGTTTGTTGCGGCGTCTGGCATTAACATAATCCTGGCGATAATTGAAAAACACGTTTGTGGCCATGTTAATGTTCAGAAAACAATTTACGTTAATAATAACAATAACGTTTTTGGCTTTCGCATTATGGCAATTTAATGAACAAGCGACCAGCGGAGAATTGTACCACTACAACTTTGGTACAAGTATGTTTTTGGCCCGATAAGCGATGGCCAACATTGTTGCACAGCAGTCCAACACCAACAATGTTTGGCTGGCTTATAAAGATACACGCTTCTCAGATATGCAAGGGTGTTGGTTAGGAGTGGGGGAAGTGGGGTATTGTTGCATTAAGCGCCGGCTTATCAGGCTTTCGCTTATGCCAAAACGCCCAACTGGATCGTAAAGCATGCGAAGAACCCCCTTCTGCTCCTCCAGTTTATGTCTGGCAAATCAAAATTAATGGATAACCATAACCGCCGCACAAAGTTGCACTAAAGTCGCAAGCTGCCAATGCAGTTGATATAATTAGAGCAAGGTGGACGTTGCGCGATAGAGAGCAAAAGATACAGAGTGAGAGAGAGAGAGAGAGAGAGAGCAGCGTCTCATAAAATACTCAATAGACAGCTCGAAATGTTGGCCGAATTGTAACTTGGCTGGGACTAAGTCAAGCTGCTGTTGCCGCCTTGCTGCCTGCCCTGCTGCCTTGCTGCCATCACGTTTTTAGCCGTCGCGCGCCTGAAATAAAATTAAAAGTTTGTGTTGCTTGCCAACAACGCTACCGTTATACAGTGGCTGCTAAACGTAAGCCTCCACAGTGCTCAACCCAGTTGCTTAAATGCATAAAATTTGATATTTTATGTGAAGTTGCTACCTCGCAGCGTTTATGTTGTGCCAACAACAACAACAACAACAGCAGCGGCAGCAGCAACACTGGCTGTGTCTGTGTCTTTGTGTGTATGTGTGTGCAATATCTGTGCCATGATCCTATTCCAGTTCCCTTGCCATGCCCTACGCCCCATATCCCGTGACAATTGCAACCGGAAACGCACATAAATGTTGGCAACTAACTCGATTGTTGCTGCTGTTGCTGCTGTTGTTGTTGTTGTTGTTGATGCTTTCGTAGCAGCTGTGAAATATGACAACAACATTATTGCTGGTGTTTTTGTTGTTTGCCATCGAGTGGAGAGAATGAGAGTGTATACTGTTACTTAACAAGGTCCATTAGCTATGAAACAGAGTGGTAATCTTACAAATCTCTAGGAAATGAAAGTGAACTACAATTATGTGAAATTACGTATACGTCTAGATTATATGTGAAAACAAGAATTCTAATTTAATTTTATATTCTTATATTCATTGTTCTTGTATTAAGATTTAGTTTATTTATATAAAATTAAGTATACGTGCCGCTTTCCATGCCAACTACTTTAAGAAAAGCAGTTCAAAAGTTTGGTATTAAGATTTTACTACATGTTTAATGGCACGTTATATCATTTAGCTTATATTTTTGTAAAAAAAAGAGTATTTTGCTTAGTGTGTTTTCAGAATTTGTAAAGTTTTTAAAAATCCAAGCACATTTTGCTTCACACACTTCACACAATGCACTGATTGTTGCATGTGTACAGTGTATGTACCACTGGTCCATGGGGCATTTAATATCAGTTTGTAGCTGAACAATTCGACTAATGGTACACATACAGTGTACACACACACACATACAGTTACAGCTATATACACACACTCAGTCAATTGTGATTACTTAACAATGTGGCAATAATCATAAGCGAGTTAATTGGCAGGACATAAACAATATCAACTTGAAAGTCATCAAATGATTGCAACAGTTCATTAAAATTGGCGCAATGTGCATAATTTTCGAATTAAAATTCAAAAGTTTGCGATGCCAAAATAATGAACTTGCCCCGCAATCTGTTGCCAATAGCCAAAAAGTCATAAATTTCAAATGCAACAACAAGAACAACAAGAACAACAAGAACGAAAAACAGTAATAAACAAACGGAACGTATGCCCAAAGTGTTGAGTTGTAGAAGCCAAGCAATGATTCTTGTTGTTACTGCTGCTGCTGTTGTTGTTGTTGCTGTTTTAGCTGTTGCTGGTGACGACTTTTGATATTGTGCCTTGTTGTTATTTTTTTTTTTTTTTGGGAAATATTTCTTCAGAATTGTGGCATGCATTGTTGTTGCTGCTCGGCGGGAATTGGCGGTGGTTGAGGAAGAGAATTACCAATAATAACAATAATCATAACGGCAACAACTTTGCGCCAAAAGTGCCAAAAACATTTCATTGATTTCATGTGCCGCATTCGACTCGGCATCGTCATCGGCTGCTGTTGCAATAATTTTCAAATTTTCATTTGCCGTTGAGCCTTGAAAGCACAACGCAGATGTTGCTCTTGCTCCTGGAAAATACGGTCACAGTTATATACTGAGAATCCCCTCACACTCCATTCAAATCCAGCAACTGAAAAGCGATTTTTCTTTTATGCCGAATTTTGTGAATTATGTGGCAGCAATTGTGTTGGGGTTCGATTCTCACTGCTTTGTATTGAATGCCTCGCCCAAAGGCTGCCTTGAAAATGGCCAAAAGAGCAAAAGCGTTAGAGAAAGAGAGAATGAGAGAGAGAGAGAGAGAGAGAGAGTGAGAGAGAGAGTGAGAAAGTGAGAAGTGTTGCAATGTAGCGCATAATTAAATCGACCAAGGCGTCTCGGTAATTGGTTTATTATGTAAGTCCCCCTTAGGTAAGCACCGACTTGGCCAATTGTTGAGTCTCCAGGCAACGCACAAAGGATAATGAGTTAATTCAACTAAAACAGCTTGCACCTGAAATAACCTTCAAGCTCTCAGCTCAGCTTTAAAAGTCGACCCATAGTAACAAATTACTATTCCAGAAAGTTTTTATTTAATTTCTTGTCACTTTTCATTTCGAAAAGTCATTCAATCTTTTCATATGTATTATAGTAATGTAGTTTTAGTTTGCTCTCATCAATGAACTAGCATGACATTAGTTTTTCCTGATTAATCATCAATTAGTTGTCTCTAGCTCTTTATTCAGATTCCCCACAATCAATTCTTTATTTATTTCAATTATATTGCAATGGCATTTTACTATTTGGACTGCATATTGTCTGTGTTTGTAGAGTGGAAGTTTTCACAATTTTCTTTTTTTTTATGATTTTCTTGTTTTCTGAATCTATTTTTGCTGCTTGCATTTTTCAAGCTTCTAGTGTTCGGTCTGCTGTATGTTTTATTACATGCCAAACATTTTTCATATTTTCCGCATTACTTGCATTTATGTATGAAGCCTCAGACACACACCAATACACACACACACACACACCAACACACACACAATGTTATCTTAGCGCTTCCGGCTGAAAGCATTTCTTAGCACTCTCTCTCTCTCTGTGTATTTCTATCTAACTCACTATATTGTACTACCTCTCCTACTCTCTGGTATTCTCTATCTCGTTGCCTGCTTTCTTGTGGCATCATCAATGGGCAACGTGACCACCAAGTTGTCTTGGAAAATGGTCAAAAAATAAATGGATGATTGAATGAAAACCCCGCCAGCTGGCAAAGGCGAAAACTCAAGCAAAAACTCAACCAAAAAAGTGGCCAACAGCAAAAGGCCAAGTCATCGTCTTTAAAACCAATGTTGGCAGCGCCAATTTCCGGCTCTGCTTCTTCTGCTTCTTCTTCATCGTCTTGGCCCCAACAAGATGCTCTCAGCATTGCCATTGCACTATGGCAATTGCTATGGCAACGTCTTGCATTCATTGGCCCATAAGCTCGAAATTTGTATGCCCCGTTTTGCTTCCAAGTCCACGCTCACTCTCTCACTCTCTCACTCACTCACTTACTTCGAAGTCCGTCCAAAATTGTCTGCCCCAATTTGGTGCATTCTACAACTACTCCACTAGCTGGACTTAGAAACCAGCTGCTTTATTAAATTTTCCCTTTTTTTGCCGTGGCAACCAAAAACTTCAAGTCAATTGCTAAATGTGCACCACTACAATTTTAACTGAGCCAATTTTACAATATCTAGTAGAAAACAAAGGCAGCAAAACAACATAAAAGCGAATCGAGAGAGAAAAGCTAAAGAAAATTCAACTTGAGGTCGGCTCATAATTATGCCTGTTTTGTTGTTACTGTTGTTGTTGCCCTCTCTATTATTACATACATAAATATTTTGATATTTTCTTTTTATTTTTCCGGTTTTCTTTTTTTTGTGCAGCTCGTTGTCATCTCTCTCGTTTGACTTTGCCTGCGCTTGAGTTTGAGCTTGAGCTTGGCCTGCAACGCGCCTTCGGGGATAATTGAAATTGTTTGCGCAATTTTACACTCCAAAGGCTAATGGAGTAGTCGACCGAGTCGACTGGCCGACTAACTGAAGCGAGGCCAGCCAAAGCCAACAACAAGTCAGCCAGTCCACCAGTCAGCCAGTCCGCCAGTCAGTCAGCCAGCTAGCTAGGCAGTTAGTCTGGCAGTCAGTGGTTTCGGTTTGCTTCTGGGTCAGAACGGAATCTGATGATTCACAAAGCGTTGAGCTTTAGGCAATGCCGTTAGAAGTTGCCAATGAAATGTTTGGCAAATTGAATTTGTGCATAACAAATGCAGGACAGATCATTTCAGTCAGATACGTAAAACCGCAACGAAGGCCATTTCTTCATTACTATTTTACTTACGTAATTAAGAGCAAATTAGCAAACAGCATTTCTATTCAAAGCTAAATGGCGCAGTCTTTAAACTCTGGGATTACAGAAATCTGTTTACTTTAGAGCTACAAGTCTGATATATGTAGTAGAGTATATTTATTATTATTATTATTTATTACATTTGAATGTTGCTCAGTTTGATACAAGTCTGATATAGTAGAGTATATAGCATTTGAATATTGCTCAGTATGCTAAATCTAGTGTAAGAACATTTTCCTATATTTATTTGCCAAGAAAATTGTATTAACATATAGTATGCTAAAGCCAAAATATATACTTTAAATACATATATCAATTCAACCAATATCATGTGAGAGCCTTGGTTCAGTCGATTTATAAAATGAATATACATTTTATATAGATTTTTATTTATAAATAGGCGATTAGTTGACTCAAGGTTGATTTATTAGTCGGTATGACTATACTACTTTCTTTTTTTTATTATTTATTTATAGTGATGCCTAATTATCTTACGTCTTTGTTTTTGTTAAACTGCAAACGAACATAACGTAGTAAAGTTATTCTGATAATAAGTACTATATAGAATCTTACACAAACTAGATATCTAAAATAATTTGTTATTTATGTACTATTTATAAGAAAATAAACTCTACTTTAATTCAAACTATATTCGAATATTCTTTAGTAGTTTTTACTTACTAAAAGGAAGATTATTTCGCATAAATTACATTATATAATTTGTAAAATATCTGTATAATATTTATAAAGTAGTCAACTCAACTTTAATCTAATATTCTTTAATAGTTTAATGACTCTACTTACTGAAAGCTACGTTGTTTCATATATAAAGTGCAGCATAAATTATATATATATCTTTTCTATATTTGTGTAATATTTATAAAATTTACTTTAATAAAACCAAAATGCTAAAATCGCATTAAGCATTTACTTTAAATATTTAAAGCTGTTGTGAGTGAAATCGTTTTTCTTTCTTAGACCAAAGACAAAGGGAGAAAAAAGTGCAATAATTACAAATATTTCTCATTAAGTTTTCTGATTGGAATGCAATTAAAATTGCTTGGTTAAAGGTAGCGTGTGCATGATGTGTGATGTAAATACATTGCATGTGCTTGCCCCATGTCAACATCTTGAAGCTTAGCTTGAAAGTGTGGCATGGTTGAAGCCATTTGAATATTAAAAGTGTTTTTCACACCTACAACAATCAGAGACAGCACTTTGTTCCCTTATTTTTTTTTTTTTTTTTTTGCTGTACATATATTTATTTTGTTGCTGTTGTTTGTGCACGCATGACGCCTGCAAATAAAACAGAAATTACAGCTCATTAGAAAAATGAAACAAAAATGTAAATAAAGCAAAAAAAGGCGAAACCAAGGCAAAGAAATAAAAAAAAAGCATACAGCTGCGAGGCAAGACGATGAACAAGGACAGGAAAAGGAAGTGGAGGTGGAAGTGGAAGAGGATAGGGGGCATACAACAAGGGCAGCAGTAGCAGCAGGAGCAGCAGCAGAAGTAGTAAAAGCAAACAGCAGGCGGGCGCAAAAAGGATTCTACAACAGGATATGGAAAGGCAGACGACGAGTGAAAAATGTAAATAAAATATTGCACAATGTATGAGTAGGAGGCGAGAGAGCAGACTGGCAGACAGGCAGACACTTGAGCACGTTGTCAAGTGTGTTATGGTGTGTTCGGTGCTGGTGTATGTGTCTGTCTGCCAGCAGCATGAGGAGCTGGAGCTGGAGCTGGAGCTGTAGGAGCAACAACAGCAAGCAGGACACATTATGCGTCGTTTAAATAGCAATAAATCTTGCATAAAAGCTCGCGCCCAGAGGGACAGAGCAACTTGGGCTGCAACTTTAATATGAAAATCTGTTGGCCAGCACTAACGATGACGACGACGACGAGAACGAGGACGAGGACGAGTTCTGCGCATATTTGCAACGCTAATTTAGCATCAAGTCAGCAGATTGTGCCAGGATCAGCAGCAAACAAGCCAGCAAGCTGCCAAGCTGGCAAACCCCACAAAACCCGGCCAAAAACCTTCAGCAAACTGACAGCTCAGAAGGCCATCAAGTCATCAGCCGCGCACCATTAAAACTTGAAAGAAAATTAACTTGACCAAGTCGCAGCATCAAATTGAATCGCTCTTGCTACGGAGAAGCAGGCAGGGCAACACTAGGCAAGGCATGTGAAGGCAAGGCGTTGGCATCAATATTGACTCAAAGGGATCAGCGCTAAATGTTGCACGCAACGTCAACGCCATCCATCTTACTTAATGTCAACTGCAGCTAGCCAGGACTCTAGCAAGGACTCGCCAGAGAGGCGTTGACTGCTTGCTGGTTGGCTGGCTTGCTTCCTGCCTGCTAGCACTTGCTCATTATGCGATGACAAAGGAACAACTAGTATTAAGCGCTATAACAGCAACAGCAGCAGCAGCAGCAACAACAGCAATAGCAGCAACTGCAGCTGCTGAATTTTCACGCTTTTATGATTTGCTAACGACATGAGCTGCGTCCAGGCGTTTGCTGTTTTAAAATCAATTTCGTTACCGCAAGCAGCAGCCCTAGCCTCTCCCCCCCCTCCCACACTACACGCAGTCTACTGTTTATATTCTTGTCATGCCATGAACTGCAACAACGCAGCCATTGCCATCGCCATCGCCATCACCTCCATCTTATGGCAACGGCAAACAGCACAAAAGCCAATAGCCGTCAACGTGCCATTGGGGGGCCATACACCCGCAGCTTCACATAGGGGCAGCTAGGGAGAGAGTCGAAGGCATTCCCTTCCTCAAAAGCTCCTCAAACCACCCCCGCTAGATTCTAGCCAAACTGCGTCTTTGTATACGCCAACTGCTGGCGTGCGTCAGGTGTGCCATTTTAATAAATTATGCATCCTGCTAAATGCTTAAACAATTGAATTTTATATTTACATAATATGTAATATGCTGTGACATCATTATGCAAAGGGATGAGACTGAAACAGAGAGAGAGAGAGTGGTGTAGTGGGGTAGCGTGTAAGGAAGGAGATGAGAGGCAGCAACAACAGTGACACTACATGCCTGACGCTTTATTGAATTATGTTTGGTGCTGAGTGGCATGCCAAAAATATGATATATTAAATATGTAGCAAGATTGAGTCTTAAAGGGACAGCAACTCACTTATTTGCAGCATTCATTTGCTCCACGTTTACGCTCCAAAGCATGTTAGTTAAAATTTATATATTGTTTTTGGAATAAACAAATTAAGAGCTTGGCATTTATCTATACATATCATACAGTGGGAGTAAAGAGTTTGTTTAAGCAAACGATTCGCAAATCTATGCAAAAGGATGTTAGTAGTATGCTAATCTAACAGTTTCTCAAACCAAGTACAGCATACCAATAAGTAAAAATCTCAGTAACTACGGCACCTGGGGACACCAATTTTGGCATGCAGGCTCCTAAATACAATATGAGGGCAATGACGTCAAACTTTTTCGAATGCCACTTCCTCCCTCGCCCATAAGAAGCAAGACAAGTTGAAAATTTAAGTGCCTCTAACTCACGTGTTTCTTAACGTTTAGCTTTGCAACTTCACATTCGTCTATAGACAAACATTATCAAACGAACCTGAAAATTGCATCAAGATCGGACAATAATTAAGATAGTTTTTCATACGCCAACAAACGTACATTTTAAGCAGAGGCACAGCAATGTCCATTGTACGCAGCTCTGTTGCACAAACAGTGCACTTGAAATGAAAACTTAATAAAAATCATGCCATATTGTGTGAACGCAGATCAAACTATATCCAGAACTGGAAATCTCCAGTTCTACTAAAAGATGTAACATTTTGCTTTGTAACAAATATGTATTTAAAGCAAACATAATTAACCTATCTATTCAAAATGAATGCAGAATTCAAGCAGACATTAAGTATACGCCACTTTGTTAAACACGTAAACTCAGCGCAAGTCTATTGACTACTGACTGAGCACATTTATGGCCATGTGCTTAATTACAAACAATGCGCCACGTGACTGCCACATGTGTGAGTGCGTACATAGGGAATACGAAAGATCTGTGTGGCATGCGTCTAATCAAAACTTTTATTTGCATGAAATTAAATTCAAGCAATTGCACTTAATTTGCCAAACAGCCCAAACAGGCGGCGACTGATGCTAAATAAACAGGGCGAACGCTCAAAATATATAAGAGAAAAGATTTACGCAGAAAAGAAAAAAAAAATCAACGAAATTAAAAAGCAAACATGCGTGGGAAAGGGACAGCAAGATGGCAGGAGAGAGAGAGAAAGTGAGAGACAAAAAAAAATTATGAGCACGCTGGAGAAATCTAAGAAGCTGGCAGTTTGCTAAGGGCGCACCGGGCACTGGGCGTGGCAAACACACAGCCGCAGCCTTTTGAAGTGTGCACAGCAGCAGCAGCACACACACACACACACACACACTCTCGTTTAAGCATACACGCACTCTAGACGCCCATAAATAAAGTATTTGATGTGCATGAAGTTAATGTCTTATTATGCCCAAGTTGTCAAAAACAAGCGGCCCTCATTCCGAGACCAGATCCAGATCCAGCAACGCTGCAAAGTAGTTAAACGCTGCCTGCCATTCCGGTTGTTAAAGCGTATGTGGGTGGAGGGGGATGTGTGTATGTGTAGGGGGGGGTGTGTGGGCTGGATTTTATTAACTTGAACGCAATGCTCACGTTGCCTGTTTCTCTGATTTGGCTAAAGAGCGACCCGCGCCTGCTTAATGATAACAAACTCAACACAAGTGATAACGCGTCAAATTACCAAAGAGCCGCACCACCCTAACCCCCCCTCTGCCGCGAGAAGAGAGTGTGAGTGGGTGGTTGGTTGGGTGGCATAGATAGGTTTACAGTGGCGTCGCGGGGGTGTTGTAAATACAATCAATGAATTTCAACTGGTTGTCTTGGCATCCCATAACCCGAATTCTCATTTACTACAACTGCCAGGCAACCGTCAAGCAATTGTCAGAATGCAAGCAAATTTCGGCGAGTGTAGATTTACTCATGTGTGTGTGCGAGTGTGTGTGTGAGTGTGAGTGTGTGTGTGAGAGTACTGAAAACGAAATTAGGCAAATTTAATGAATTTATGCTGGTGGCGTCTCTTTTGTAATCCGAGTGCGCGCGCAACGATGTAAGTGACCTGCTTAGTCCTTGGTTAAGTGGCTTTCCTTCTAGGCATGATACAGCAGAGGGAAACTGAAGAGCAATGCTTGCTAAATGTGTATGTGTGTGTGTGTGTGTGTAGAGTGTGCATTGAGGTTTGCGGACTAACGGCAATTTGCCAGCAGTTGGCTTTCGTTTTAGGGCGAGGGAGCGAGAGCGAGTGAAGGAGCGAGATAGCTATAAATGGGGATAAGTGTTCCACACCATATAATATTCTGTGGTTGGTTAATGCTTCTCCAAAAGCTTATTTAGCTAGATAACATTAGGGCTGCGTTGCGCAGAACAATAATTGAGATATGATCAACATTATCAACATTGGCTAACCCCAAATCAAACATAATATATAGTATACACCCCACCAACAATTCTGTTACTTAATGAAGTTAAAGATAGTAAAAACAGCTACTTTTAGAGAAAATAACCAAATTATGATGAAATTTTCTGCTGGGATTTTGGCTTCTGGTAAAATAATATAAATTTACATTTTGAAATTTTTCCCTGAGACCGAAAAGATTACTGCAAATGATCAGGAAAACTAGCAGATTGTCTATAAATCTGTTTAGTTCTTTATAGTTTTTGAATGCATTTTAAATTTGTATTGTTTAATATAGCTTTGCGATTCCAAAAAGTAGTCTAGCTATAGTTTTTTATACCAAATACAATACATATGTAGTACAACAATTTGGTTAAGATAGCACAAAAGCAAAATGTTATTTAAAAAATAATGAAATATTATTGGGATATAGACAATACTACCAAGCGCCTTCAAAAAAATATTTGACTTATTTATTTTTTATCTTATGTCAGCTTTATAATATGGTTTGGGCTGGCTATAGTATTTGTATCAATATATCTACAACGAACACGATTTTTTTCTTACTAAAAACAGATTTAAAAAATTTCGACCATATAAAAGTTTGTGTAATACAGGTGTCTGATTAAAAAAAAGTTATATATACTCGGTTTTAATCTATGAGTTAATTATTAATATAGTTTCTTTTAGACTCGCATATATTTCCATAAGCAGATATTATAGAATAAAATGCGATTCCTGAACCAAGTCAAAACCCAAAGGTTTATTTATCTAATTTTTTTTCAAAAGGAAAAACACTTCAAGAATAATTTCCAGTGTAAATTGTATTGTAGAATATTGTTAAATATCTTCGCTTTCCAAACGTATCAAATTTGTGATGCGTTGCAGCGAAGGTGGTTTCACGCGATGCCACATAAGAAACCAGGGATCCACATAGGGAAATACATGATAGTCGCTAAACATTTTGAGTAGAGCCGATGTAAATTCCCTGCCATATCCCATTTTGCTGGTGTAATTATCGGCAGCATATTCAAATTTACGCATAAAATAGAAAATAATCCAATTGGTTATGGTGAGATAGAGTGGCATAACATACTTGTAGACCAGCCAATAACCAACGATGGGTGGATAGAAACTTTCGGGGAAACCCGCTGCCTCGTATATCACAATTTGTCGGTAGCAGATGCCAAAAATCAGCTGATACATGATGAGTGTGGCATGCACCATGCAGAAGATCACGAGAGTGTGCTGATAATGCCAGTGGGAGAGTTCATGTGCAACATAGGCAACGAGTTGATCATTGGTTAAGCCACGGCCGATCTCATCCTCCTGCAATTCGGTGGGTGGCTTGCCCTGGTTCAGCAACAGCTTCTCTAGGATAACCACATGTTTTCTCCAACAGCATCCCCAGGCATAGGCCGTGGCCATGGACGTATGGAATGTACGTATAACATAGACACGATCGGGGGGAAAGTTGAATTTCACCAGCACATCGTTCAGAGCATCACTTAGTGGACCAGGCGATAGTTTAGTTTGCTGACCAATGAATGAAATTCCATACAGATTGATGATCACCAGTAAAAAAATGGACACAACCAACAGAAATCCCCAAATCCAAAACACAAAGTGGGTGCCGCCATTGCTCTCAATGAACAAAAATATGGCCGTTAGCGGAATGAGACCCACCTGCAGCAGGACGACGAGAAGAGCGAGGGAGCAGAGCAGCCCCACCAGAGGTAACGCTTTATCCGAACTGATTTCATAGAAGGGTTCCAACACCAATTTGGTATATAATATCAGTGGCAATCCACGTAGTACCATATAACAGGAGAAGAGAGCGACAAATGCAATACTCTGCCAGATGAGATCGTCCACTATGCTGTAGGCTCGGATGATAACTCGCCAGAGAAACGGTAGCACTCCCAGATACAGCTCCATACAACTGAATATGGCATCAAATACATACGCAATGAGTTTCTGTTCCACTGCATAACCCTCCTCATCTTTTGCCACCTGAAACTCCTCCAAAGTAATGGCATTCTTCATCACACTGGGCCGATCCGTGATCCATTGGCATAATCTCAGCTGTCGCCAGCAAAGATACACATGGAACATGTTACGCACCACACACATTGCCACCAGTATGTGTCGCACAAATACCGGATCCGATAGACTCACTGCATTAGGCACCATTTGAAAGCCTATTCCAGTGTACTGCACCACCATCGGCTGGCTTTGCATCGGATCCTGATATAATGAATATAGCGCCATGTCTGGCAGCACCACGAGTTATGTCCTTCAAAAAGGGTTTTTTATTTGCATATGTGTAATCTCTAAGGTTTTTTGTTCGTTGAGTTGTGAGTGAGTTTAAAACGGACAGGACAGCTTTTTCAGAGTGTTTACTTTCAGTTCAATTTTGGACACATAAAGTAGTACCAGGTTATAACAAGTTGCTCAGAACATAACGAGAGTAATATTCAGAAGAGGTCATATTCGATAGATATCTTCGTTACCATTATTATGCTAGAGAGATACTTGATTCAAAAGCTGCCTACCATGACAATCTAATATAGAAACTATGGGTCGCAAATCGGTGTTTAGTTTATATACATACATATATTCAGATATTTTTTCTACCAAACTATACGAGGGCTGCTGTATTATTTCTGGCCTAATATTGAAAATGCGAAATATCATCAAAAATTTTTTATTGTTTTTCAATACTCCAGCCTGATTTATACACTTTTGCATCCTCAAACCAATTTCAAGCACTTTTTCCACTCCGATTAAGACACCTCCAAAACATGGTTTTTGAACGCTTCAACAGCATCTTCTGGCACAAAATCGTTGACCACGCATTTTTTCTTGATGTGCGGGATAAAGAAGTCATTGGGTGCCAAGTCAGGGCTGTACGGCGGATACCTATCAATTCGACGTTTTGGCCGGTCAAAAAGGCGCTGGTTTGAGCCGATGTGTGAGAGCTCGCGTTGTCATGGTGAAGAATGATTCGTCTTCTCTTGTTTGTTTTTCGAATTTCTCCGAAGACTTCAGGCAAACAAATTGTGGTTACCACTCAGAATTGACCGTCCTTCGTTGCTCAAGCGGAACAGTCGCCACATGACCAGTTTTGCCGAAGAAACAGGCGACCATTTGCTTCGAAGTGCTTCTTCCACGAACAACTTTCGTTGGATTTGGCTCGTCTTCAAAGACCCACACGGTCGATTGTTGTTTTGTTTCGGGCTCATACGCATAATTTAAGATTCGTCACCTGTGACGATCTTATGAACATCTTTTGAAGCACCGCGATCGTATTTTTTCAACATTTCTTTGCACCAATCGACACGAGCCTTTTTTTGAGCGATTGTCAAATTGTGCGGATCCAACGACAACAAACCTTTTTTACGGTCAGGTGTTTATGTAATATCGAATGTATGCTGGTGGGAGAAATGCCCAAGGATGCCTCTATCTCCCGGTATGTCACATGACGATCTTGCATTATTAGTTCACGCACGGCATCAATATTCTCTGGTACAACGGACGTTTTTAGACGACCTTCACGGAATTCGTCGTTGAGCGAACTGCGACCACGATTAAATTCGTTATACCAGTTTTTGCACGGTGCTATAGGATGGTGCTTGATCGCCATACAAAGACTTAAGTTCATCGATGCACTCTTGTCTGGATAATCCACGTCGAAAGTTGTGAAAAATGATCGCACGAAAATGCTCACGTGTCAATTCCATTTTTTTAACGGAATTGAATTGTTCAAAGCTCTGTAAGTTTAACAATTCACGATTAAATGACAACACGTTCTGAGTGATGTTATGCTAAAAAATGTCAACCTTTCCAATGGAAATATCAGATAGCACCTGGCAACACTTATTGTTGCCTAGGCCAGAAATATATATAGCAGCCACGTATAATAAAACTTCCACAGCTACAATCTGTGTTCAGAATTAATACCTTTTTTCATTTCTAACATGTCTTTAAATTTAAGACTCAAATCATTTTGTAAAATAAAATATTATTTTAAGGGCTTACTTACCTAAATAATCTCCTACAGCTGCCGACGTCATCTGTAGCCTTTCCTCGTACATCACTTCCACTGAATTCAGAGACAGTCTTTATTCCAAAGGAAGTTCCACTGCTGTTTGGGTAATAGTTCACAAATCAAGTCACCACTAGACTCATTACCAACGTTTATTGCTGTAATGGGCCAAGAGGCAGTAAGTCACCGCGCGTCGTCTCCACTGGCACAACACAAAACTTGTCATAAGAATTTTTAGAGTGTCTTGCGATAAATGACCGAAAGTCGAAAGTGAATTGGCTTCATTGCGTCTAAATGTGGTGTCCAACATCGACAGATGCCCCCGAGACCTGAAGCCAAAGCGACACCAAGTTGTAAGTTTCTTATCTGGCGAGAGTACTGCCTGCTGGCTCTCCTCGCCCCCCCCTCCATAGATGTCCCTGCACCATTGAAATTGAACTGACACTTTTCACGGTGGCCAAGAGTTACATTTAATGATGTCTGCACAAATATTTTCCGCTTTGCTACACTCCACTTCCCTGCTTCATATCCTTTAAGCCGCATTGATGGCACACAGCTCCGCTTGAATGGCGGCTGCTGCCATCGATGAAGTCTCTAATGGTTATGTAATAAAACTTCACAACTTGTGGTATGCGCGTCAGACATTTGGGCTTTAAATTTTAATTGAAATACTGCGACATGTTCTTGCCAAAAAGGTAAACTTCATTGCTGTTTTCTTCATTGTAGGTATACACTCATTTATTTTCCAAAAAATTAAATCAAAGGTGAGAAATTTCTTCACTCTTCACTTTTTGTTTGTTTCTTTTACATACAGATATTCTTTTGTATTACGAGTTTAGTATTTGTTTTGTTGTTGTTGTTTTTATTGTGCCATAAAGTTATCCAAAAGTAAATTGAAGAATTTTTCAAACAAAGACTGAAAATTGCGTTTGCCAGCCTTTGCTTCTTGTCATCATCATCATCATCAGGTTTTTTATCATCAGCAAAGGGAACGACGGGAATGATCCTTTGCTTTGGTTTCTTTAGCCACTGCGGCTTCTTTTTACTTCTACTTCTAAACCTTTTACTACACACGACGCGCTTCGTTTTAAGTTTATGTTTCAGTAGTTTGGGTGATATATAATTGTTTTAAATTAAAGGGTTATCACATCATATTTAAAAATTGAATTTGCGTTTTTAAGTTTAAACAGTGAGTTTTCATTTGTTTTGTGTTTTTTTGTTTGTTAAATACGTTTCAAGTGTGGCAAAAACTGCCGCCATTTGCGGCAGCGTCAAATAATTAACAAATTACAATGTTGCTAACATAAAATGCTATGTTGAAATTAGTGTAGTTTGAGTTTTGAGAAGAATACATACAGTAACACCTTCTCCTGTTTATCCGGGTTCTGTGTTGTCTTTCAAAATGGATGAAAGTTGTACGAAAACTTAATTGTATCTATTACTTATTTAATAATCTTAAATTCTAGCGCTGCTTCTTTTTGCTATTCAAATTAACTGATTCTACGTAGTTTTGGTTAGCTTAATCGAAGCGCGTGTGTCTACCGCCTCCATCACCGCCATTTCGGTTGCCGTAGCCACCATCACCACCGCCGCCGCCGCCACCGCCGCCACCGCCGAAACCGCGTCCATTGCTCAGACTGCCCTTCTTGAAGCCACCGCCGCCAAAGCGACCGCCTCCACCACCACCGCCATAACGGGAGCGTCCACCGCCACCGTCGTAACGTGAGCTACGGGCAAGATTCTCCAGGGCGGGATTAATTTCCTGCAATTATGCAATACAAACACAATTAAATATTGAACTTTCGTATCGTTATCAATTTCTCTACATACTTGATTAGCCTCTCTCAGCACATCGACAAGCGACTTGGCCTGCTTGGCATTGTTCTTTGTGAAGAAGGCAAAGGATGTGCCCTTGGTATTGGAACGTCCAGTGCGTCCAATGCGATGAATATAGTCCTCACTGTTTTGTGGATAGTCAAAGTTGATAACATACTTGATGCCATCGACGTCTGCATGTGTGGGAAACAAAAAATTGAATATAGGTTAGCAATGTTAAGTGTATATATATATATATCGATCGATCGACTTAGTTTTTAATTTCAAGAACAGTTTTCAAAATTGCCAAATGGTTTTCTCTTTGCTCTGTGCTCGCTTGCAACAATTTTTAGCGTTTTTCCGAGACGTTTTACACTTTGAACACACTTGTCTTTTTTAATTCGTTTTGTTTTTGCTGTTTTTTTTTTTTTTTTTTTTTTTTTTGTTTTGATAAAGTTTATTGATATTTGTTTTTTTGTTTTGTTGGTTTTACGAAAAAAAGAAAATGTTTCAAAATGTACGTTACCTTCTTGGTGCTACAAATTGTTTCACTCAATTTTTTCTCTCAATCAAAATCTCAAAGTATTGCGACGCCGCACAGCTCGTGATCCAAACTCTCCCCAAAATGGTCGCATGACGGTAGCGAGCGGCGAGAGTTTGTTGCATTGAGCCGCGTGCGCCTCATCTGAACTCGACTCGACTCCAATAGATTTGCAGGGGCCAGGCCGAACCGTTATAACCGCATCTCCTCCGCTCACTAAGCATGTTTGAAAGTTTGGAGGAGGGCGGCCCCGATTTGTCGACCAGAGAACTTTAAGCAAGCGTGGCGTGTGTCCAGGATCAGTTGCCACCGTTCATAACGACGGGCGATGGCGGCGCAGGCAGACAGGAAGGCAGGCAGGCAGGTAGGCAGACGGGGCAATATGGGCGTGTCCGCCCAATTGGTAGCTAGGCACTCTCAGCAATCAGCAGCAGCAGCAGCGACGACGACGACGACGACTACGAGACGAAGACAGCAGCAACGACGTTGACGATGTTGTTCATCATCACCACACGGCATCCTTCCACCTACAGGCTCAGAGTAAGTGCTCTTAGAACGTTGCATGTGTGTCTATGAACGTTGCATGTCGTGTGTCGTGTGCATTGTGTACAAGTGTAATGGATGGTACAAGGTGCGTCGCGCATTGTGCATCCTCTGCTTAGTCTTGTTCTTCTTCTTCAGGATTCTGGATCAGTGTTGCCTTTGTGTTTTGTTTAGTGTTGCTGTTGCTGCCTGGCTGAATGTTTTGTTGTTGTGTGCTTAGCAACCCGGCCGGACCGACGATGTCAGCCTCCTCCCGAACAAAAGATTTGTTTGGTTTGTTTCTTTTTAATGCCTGCTTTTTAGCGCCGCCTTCATCACAACTGGCTTTAACCTTTTCGTTCGCTTGCTTGTTTTCGTAATTGGCTCGTTGGATTGGTATTGATATTTATTTGGTTTTTAGGCTTGTGAGGTGTGTGTACACACACACCGCACACTCAATTCAAGTCTTTCTCAATAACTACTGACTGCAGAGGCCACGTATGATGCATGATGTTGGGGATTGATTTGATTTATCGTCTCGTATATGCAAATTCGTGTTTACGTTGATCGCGCGTCCGTGCGGCAGCCAAGCGAACACGACTCGATCATGTCAACATTTATTACCTTTTAGCTTTTGCTTTTAGCTTTTGCTCACTTTGATAACATTTACATTTATCATGTTTACTAGTTTTTCATTATTTTCTTTTTCATTTTTAGCAAAAGACGCTCAAGTTACGAGTACAGGTAATGGAACAACTTGTCGATTGTCATTTATCCTCCACATCATACTACAATAAACGGCCTCTGTAAACGAGAAAGAAACGGGGGAGAGAGAGAGAGACAAGAGAGAGAGAGAGAGGCAGAGAGAGAGAGACACACACACATATTTGATAACGTGTGCACAACAAATACAAGTCACATTTATTCCATTTAAGGTCAGGGTTTTTTTTTGGAGTCGGGGACGGTGTGGGGTGCAAGGGTTTGGGTCGGGTCGGGGGCGAGGGTAGGAATAAAAATTTATGTTGATTATTAAAGTTTGGCTATTTGGACTTATGACTAAATAACTGTTTGTTTATATATATATATAGAGTTTTTTTTTTTTAACTGATTTCACTGGCACGCTAATTTTTGTTCTTGTATTACGACTAGATGCGGATGAGGTGTGGGTTGGTGCGTTGTTGGCTTGGATTGGGGGTTTCTGTTTTCTTGGCGCATAGCATTGGCAAGTGGATGAATGATTCAGTGTGTCTGTGTGTGTGTGTGGGCGTGGTGTTAAGCCGTGTGTTTTTATGGATTTTTTAAGTTATGTATCTCTATTTGGATTATTGTGCTAACGGCCTCAAAAGTTTTTAGCCACCGCCAACTCAACTAAGTGTAGAAAAAACGATGTGGGGGGATTGTAACTGTAACTGTAACTTACCCAAACCACGGGCTGCCACATCGGTGGCCACCAGAATGTTGGACTTGCCGGAACGGAACTCGCGTAGAACAAAGTCACGCTCCGACTGGGATTTGTCACCGTGAATAGCGCCACAGCGGACACCAAAGCTGCGAATGAAACGCACTAAATTATCCACACGACGCTTTGTCTCCACGAATATTATGATTTTGCCGGGATTCTCGCTGGTATCATATATGTCAGATAGCAGGGTCTTTAATCTATAAAGTAAAAGTAGTACAAGATTAGTTAATAAACATAATTAAAAGTATTCCTTAGTTATATTTAGTAGTAGAAAGACAACTTACTTCTCTTCCTTGCTAAACTCATCGCATACATCCACCACTTGACGAATGTTGTGATTTGCCGATAGTTCCAGTGAGCCAATGTTGATCTGAATGTAGTTGCCAAGGAAATCTTCGGCCAGCTGCTTAACCTCTTTGGGCCAGGTGGCACTCCACATGAGCGTCTGTCTGTCGGGACGAATCTGTGACACGATCTTGCGAATTTGGGGCTCGAAACCCATGTCCAACATGCGATCAGCCTCATCCAGCACCAGGTAGGTGCAGCGCTTAAGATTTGTGGAACCCGCCGAGAGGAAATCAATGAGACGTCCGGGTGTGGCAATAACAATTTCACAGCCA
This sequence comes from Drosophila tripunctata, assembly GCA_035047385.1. Lineage (NCBI taxonomy): Eukaryota > Metazoa > Arthropoda > Insecta > Diptera > Drosophilidae > Drosophila > Drosophila tripunctata. Next base: position 86,059 of record JAWNPS010000233.1, on the reverse strand, counting down.
CGCTGCAAATCACGCATCTGACCGCCCTTGGGGGCGCCACCAAAGACGCAAGTGTTGCGCACATACGACGACGAGCCAAACTCGGTGGCCACCTGCTGAATCTGTTGGGCCAGCTCACGGGTGGGTGCCAGCACCAGTGCAATGGGTCCATCACCGCGCTGCAGCGGCTGCTGATTGTTGATGTGCACAATGGCGGGCAGAATGTAGCCCAAAGTCTTGCCGGAACCGGTCTTGGCAATACCCACAAAATTGGCACCGCCCATGGCAATTGGCCAGCCCTGTGCCTGAATGGGTGTGGGCGACTTGTAGCCCTGTCGGCGAATCTCCTTCACCACATAGTCGGGCAGATAAGCCTCGGAGAAATCCTGTATGGGATTTGCCGCCTGGCCACGCACTGTAATCTCATGCTCATCGCGATAACGCTGCACCTCATATGGCGATCGGTTGGCCACCGTTGGATGCTCCTGATAAAAGTTCTTCTTGAACGGCGTCAAATTGGAGAAGTCCACTGGGCGCATGGGCAAATCTTGGCTGTTGCCGCCATTGCGACGATCACCGCCAAAACCACCCCGCCGCCGCCACCTCCACCGCCAAAGCGTCCGCCACCACCACCGCCGCCGCGATCATCGCGACGCTTCTCAATGCGACCATTGCGCACACCATGGTAATCGTTGCCACCGCCAAAACGTGAACCACCGCCGCCGCCACCGCCACGGCGATCATCATCGTTGCGGTCACGACCGCCACGTGCGCCGGAACCAAAGTCGCGGTCGTGAGGTGCCCTATGGATAAATAATATAAAAATTTCAATTTCAATTAGTTGAGTTTCGAAAAGGTAGCAAAAATAATGCGAAATAATGAATTTCTTGTGCTTTAAGCATATAGTATAGAGTTATATCTTCTTGTTTAGATCAATATTCCTGATAAAGAACTTGTTAGAACTATATTTCTGATAGTAGTTCACATATAGTTGAGTTGTTCATTAGTTTAGGAAACTTTTTGCGTCTTTAAGACTCTTATTATAGTTTCAGTGATTTTCATTTCATTTTTTCAGTGATCTTATACAGTCATGTTGTTTAGTAGTTCGTTTGTTCAGTAGTCAGTTCTTTAAGTGATCTTTTTAAGTTCATTTTTTGTTTTTTAATCTTACTTTGGATTATTTAATTCTTCAAAACTATATCAACATATGATAAATAATGTGGTAATATGAGAAATAAATAATAACACTATAGCAAATAAAATAAATATAATTTCTAAACATAACATTTACAAAATAATAACCAAAAAAAAATTTAAAACCATAGAAAATTAAATAAAATTGTTTGACTGCATCAAACCAGCAATAATTTGACTTATTAAAATCACAGAATTATTATGAACCGATTAGTTCGTTCAGCAAAAAAAACTACTACTATTATTCTTTAGTTTCAATTCAACTACGATGAATATTTCAGAGTTTAATATCGGAGTAGCGCACTTTGTTAAACGTCGTCGCATGCTGTTCGATAGTCCAACGAATTGTGACTGACTGGCAACGCTAAACATCTGCCAAAATGTTGATCGAGAGACTGAAACGAAAGCAAGCAGCAAGTGTGAGTGTTAGAGGGAGATGGCAAGAGACACAACCGCAATAAACTTAAATAAAACTAATTGCGTGTTAAGGAAATTAAATAAATTTCGAATAATGCAAACAGTAAGGCAAATTTGATTGACAACAACATGCGATAGCAAGCATATCTACAAGACATACATATGTATATATAAAATACGCCCTCTCCAACCCTCACTCTCTCTCTCCTCTAACAATTGCTCAACTAAACAAGTCGGCACCTGGCGGTGGCAGCCAAAACACAAATGTTACAGCTCTGACATTAATCAATTATATATATTTACATATATATACATATAAATGTATGTGTAAGTAACTATATAAAAAAGAATATACATCAAATGCAGCCCATAAAAAAAATTGGGTTGTTCCTCCCTCTATTTGTAGTCAGGCATTCAGCAACAGACACGCTAACTTGGCCAACTATCAAAATGAAATGCTGAACGTTTATTAGACAGCAAATGTCTTGCCTTTAGTTCTGTCTCCCTCTCTTTCTTTCTTTGTATGTTGTGTATGTATCTGTATGTCTCTCTACCTGTCGCGCTTTGTGACATGCAAAAAGGCAAATCGTGCGCGCACACGACAGACTGACAGACAGACAGACAAACTGGCAGGCAGGCAGACCGATAGACCGACTCTCATAATCAATTGGCGTCATTTGACATTTTAAACTAACAAAACTGCAAATGATAGACAGAGATGGAAGACCACAAGCAAGCAAATGGTATCAGATATGACAGCTGACAAACTGTGCTACCAAACTGTTATACACGTGTATTAAACACGCGAAAAATGCCGCCAATGAATACACACACACACCCATTCGTACACATGGCCAACATGCTGTGTCTGCGTGTTCGTGTTTAGGGCATACAGACAAATTAAAATGCTATAAAAAAGCAAACGAACTAAAGACACGTTTCACAAATCAAGCCAATTCTTTTTATGACGTTCACTGTGTAGATTTCTCCCACTACTACTTTCATGTTTTATTTATTAGTTGTTGTTTTACTTGCGGGCAGAATGTACAACAAAAACAGAAATCAAATGAATATACAGTAATTCGACAGTTTTAGTTGATTTTACTTTGCTTTGCTTCGTTTTCGTCTTCGTTTGCAACTCTCTCTCACTCTCCATTAATTACTCATCGTCGTTTTCGAAGCATACAGAAATTTACGAACACTGAGACGCAACGTGTGGGCAAGAAAATGGCGACGGAAAAAAACCAACAGTACACATACACACACAAACACTCATGTTATATGCTATAGCACATGTTTTTTTTCTTTCGCTTTTTAATTTGATTTTATTATGATTTACTTACATTATTCCTTCAATTTTGATTTCCTCTGTTTCCTCGTCTGGGTCAGTAAAAAGTGATTTCCTTGTACGCGTGGACACAGGAGTCGTCGTCTGCTTGTCTGCTGGGACTGGTTTAGACGTTTCGAGTCGAATCGACGACAAATGAAACGCACGCTGTATGGTAGTCTGCTGGTAACAACTAAGTAATTTTCTAGTTGTATTTAACGCTGACTCCTTGCTAAGCCGGCTCCCTTGGAACTGTTGTGGTTGTTCTCTGCAGTACAAAGCAAAACTGCTGCTGCTGCTGGTTGTTCTGTTGGTCAAGCAAAAAAGAAAATGGCGACGTTGCGTTATACATTTTTCCACGCTATTTGGTGAAATCAATAAATTGCGCCAGCTGCATATGGGCAGTTTGGCCACTTCGGGAGATTTTCGCGACACATATTGCACTAATTTTAGCATATTTTACTTAAACTAAAATACTCTTTTAAAATAAATTATATATCTTTTTTCCCTAATTATTACACAAAACTCGTGCTAACAGATGCGCGCGTGTTCTTACCTAACCTCGTCCAAAATGGAAATGAACTGCGATGATTGCTTGCGTGCAATAGTTGAGCGAAATTATTCGATAGCAGCACTGAAATGCATTCCCGCTGACTGTCAATGTTATCGATATATTTAAACAGCACAAACTCTTAGCGGGTGTCGTACCTATATGATTTATTTGCTAAGCTATTTATAAATATTTTATAACAATTAAATTATAAGCTTAATTTTTCAAATTTTAATAATATTACTTCAACAAGTTGCTGGCAAGCAATGGTAACAAATCGATAATTTCTATTGCGTGCTTGTTGTAACTGGCGCCATCTGCTGGGTTTATTCTTAAGCTTGCACTGCAAGAAGGTAGTGTGGCAGCGCTACACAATCTGGCAACTTATTCGCGTGATTTGTAATAAAGAAAAATTGAATTACAGTTTTTGTGTTTTTATTTATGTTGTAATTTGTGTTTCTATGCAATTGGAGTTTTGTAAGAGGCATTGTCATTATATGCACGAATTAAGCTCTACATTTGTATGCTGAAAACAAATATGCAGCATGCCAGCTGATCGCACATTGCGTGTTATACCAGGCAGCTTTTGATATTACATTATTCAAATTACAGTACTTGGAAAAAAACACACTTGAATGATAATTTAGACATATAATTTATTGATTTGGTGAATCAATGTGATCCATAGATGCATAAATAAATACAAAACCATTTACAAACCTAACAAGTGACAAAAACCTTTGTACATTTTGGCACGACGTCCCTTTAAACAGCCATAAAGATCGTTGATCTTAAGACAATCGATTTTGCTAATCGTCTTTCGCTGTCCAATTCTTACTCCCGGCTGCAGTGGTGTCATCGTGGGCTTCTCGCCCTTCTTCTTGCTGAAATAGAATTCGCCGTAGTGCATCACCGAGTTGTAGTCGTAGTCGAACGTGTATTTGCCGCGCTTGCGTGACACGAGCTTAAAGTTCTTTTTGAAACGCGGCACGATGTTGTCCCAGTGTATCTTGACGTAATTGTCACGATCGGCTCGTGACTGTTCGTGATAAATGCCGATGGCGTGCATCAGTTCGTGCATAATGCGACCCTCGCTACTGAAGCAGTGTGCACTCGTCTCGTCCGGTCGCTGCAGAGCTACTACCTGTTCCCCTCCCCGCTTGCCCACATACGACCAACAGCCCTGGGGACCGTCTTCGGGTGGCTCGATCAGCAAATAATCCTCCACCTCACCGTCATAGGGCACGAACTGTATGCAGGTCAGCGAATTAAATGTCTTTAGGGCTCGTATAATGGCATCTCGCTCCGGATCCATATACTCCGGACTGATCTCAAATGGAATGGTGCCATTGGGCCACAGACGCTTGGGATGACGCATGGGATTCACTCCGAGACGTAGTGTAATGTACGTGTATGGATCGATTGCAATGTCGCCCTGAAAAAGGCGTGGCATTGTCTCCGGATCATCAATGCCCAGATCATCGTTGCCAATATCGGGCCCAAATGGATCATATTCGTCTAGCAAAGAGAGTTTTGGTTTTAGTGAATGGTGTTTTTAGTGCGAGTAGTTAATTAAAATGCGTAACAGCTAACAGCAGCTATCTTTAGCGCTATATAGTATATATATACTATCGATCAGTCTGTTCGTCATGAAGGTCCGTCTTCGATGCAAGCAGATCAGGTTTGTTCCATATAAAATATATATATTCTGTATGTCAGAGACTATAAGAGCTAGAGCCATTAGATTTGACGATTTATTTCAGATTTGGACTACATTTACTCTATAAAAACAGTTCTAACTCAGTAAGTATTTAAAATATCTTGATGAAACTCACACATTATGGGTATGATAGTAATGCCTGTATGCTGACAAAATTTAATTGGAATCTGGCAACTATAGCATATAGCACCCATTTGATCGATTGTTCAAAAATCTGTGCTTATAGTGCAGCTTTTTTCTTTCTTATAATATACCAACCAAATGCACACTACATATGTATAGTATTATTTTCTATATTCTGACTAAAGTACATGGTCTTTCATAGTCGGCTCGTTCGACAGTAGTCTGTGCTACTGATTTTCCTAAGAGAGTCTTGGATATTGGACACACCTGTTGCTACACTGTTGAATTCGTGCTCAAATAAATCCACACCAGCTGGATAATGCTTCGCGATCTGTTGTGGTATCTTCAGACTTTCTCTGCCCGTCGTTGGTGGCGAACCCATAACCGGCATTATCAAAAGCAACAAAAGCGTTGCGCTTTGGGTCCAAAGTAAATGTGCGCACATTATATTAAGCTTAAGATTGATCTTTGTTATAAAATTGTATTTGCATTGGTTTGTTTATTTGTTTGTTTGTTTGGCCTCTTAGAGTGATTTGTCGCTGGTCGCCATGCCGTTAACCCGATCAAATTTGTATTAAATCGAACCGAACCGAACCGTCCCGCTGCACATTAAAACGTCAACTAAACCCGCCAACAAGTCGCAGCACAGAGCCCGACTATATCGGCTACAATCGGGAGACGGCTTCGTATTTAATTTATGCAAAATGTGCGAAAAATAAAAACTAAATAATGTTGGGCATCCGGCGTCAGGGCGCGATGAAGTTGGAAGTTAAGTCGGTGTCGATTTCGATGTTGTTGTTACTGTTACTGTTGTTGTCGTTGCGTTTTTGTTGTTGTTGTGGTTGTTGTTGCTGTTGTTTGTGTCGATATCTTTATCTTTGCCGCTGTCGAATCTAACAGCTGTAGCTTTAACTATAAGCGTTACTGCTCCAACGATCGCCGATTGCTCACATGTCCAACTGGGCGCTCTCGTAATTTAATGCCGCAATGGAAAAAGCGATGGGCAAGTGAATGGCCCACGTTTTCCCATACACTAACATTGGGTATATCAAAATTTTCAACAGCTTTAACACTCTATATATAATATTAACAGATTAGCATGCACTTGATCGAAATTTTAAGTTTTAGCTTAGTTTCCTTAGAAAATTCATCGAAGCTTACTTTATCTTTATGCAAATTTCAAGATCTTATTCCAACAATGCTCTTTATTTTCAGACATACATACTCTTATATGTGAATCTTATACAGAAAAATCAGTTGATCTGTTTGTCTGTTTTCTATGTTGGTACAACATTTACATAATTATTATAATTCAAATACAAACATTTTCTCATTACTGTTTATAAACATTAAATTTGTATTTTATAGTTTCCAAAAGATTTTAAAATTTAAAAAAATTTTCATTATTTTAAAATATAGTAAATAGTTTGCAATAAATTTTCGTATCAAGTTTAATTTTAAATATTTAATTTTAAGCTTCTTATTTTTTACAGAGTTTTATTAAAGGAAATTTTATTTTTTTGTGTACATAATAATTTTTTTTGCATATTTCTATTCACATTTTGTTTATGTTAGGGTATTTGAGAAGCGTTGTTTAAGAGTTGTGTTTAGTTTCTGTGTTACTGCTATTGTCGTTGGTCAGGTTTACCTTTTTAATGTTATAAATAAATAAATTTCGCAAAATTGATTTCGAAGTCTGGAGGCCCGGCACGATGCATTTCGTAAACTTTTTCGACTTGTTGTGTTGTGTTGTGTTAGTTGTTTGTCTGTCCGACCGACCGTCTGTCCGTCCATCCGAACGTCCGTTTGTCTGTTTGTCGGCCCAAAGTTGTTGTTAATTTTCTTAGATGTTGTTGCCTAAGCGCAAACCAAAGAGCAACATTTAACACAAACACTTTGACACTAGAGCTCGAGAAAATTGTAACCGACTAACATATATGTAGAAAGACAGACATACCGACAGCGAGACAGACGTACGTACGTACAGAGCTCCGTTGGTTTCTATTTGTGTCTACTATCTGCATCTTTGAGCTTTGCCTTTTAATCGTTCATCATTAATTAGTAGAAATTACTGACAACATACTACTACTGACTACTACTACTACTAAATATGTGTGTATTTCAGCTCAATTAGCAGAATAACAACCACTGAGTTTGTAGTTAATCACGATAAGTTTGAAATTTAAATTCATTTGGAAATTATACTAGATATGTTACTTGTGTGTGTGTGTGTGTATCTCTGAGTTTAAGTTTGTTCGTAAATAAATCATTTTAGATAGTGCAACCAAATTACTGCTAAGATATGCAAATACCCAATTAAAAGATATCAATGGGCATAAGTGCATACTAAGCTTCTTATTATTAATAATAGCCCAGTTTGTAAAGGTAAAGTTAAAGGTTACTGAGTTTGTGTTAGCGAGAATAGGTTCAAAATTTAGTGAACTCTATTTTAGTAAAACTTAATAGCAAGTAGAATTTTTAGTCATTAGCTAATCTAAGAACTTAAGGTGGAGAACTATCGATAGTAGCTCGCCTATCGTCCACTATCGATGGTGCCGACTATCGATAGTTCTCAACCTCTTATAAGAACATATACGCAGAATTTCATCATGATCTGTAAAACATTGATATGTTTGCCTTAGACAACTGATAATTGAAACAAAACCTAAAAATAAAAGCTTTTTTAAACCTAAGCACTTAAAAATTGCCTCAGAGGCAATTTTTAAATTTTATTACAATCGGTAAATAAAGAAACACTTTTTAATTTTATAATTTTATTAAAAATAAAAGCTACATTAGCTAGGCAACTAACAGTCGAGCAGCTCGACTATAGCATTCTTACTTGTTAGCATTGTAATAATGAGAAAATTACAAGTACTTATTAACATATGTAGATGCTGTAACTGAAAAAAAAAAAAAAAAAAAAAAAAAAAAAAAAAAAAAAAAAAAAAAAAGGGGGCGGGTATATTCTTTTTGTTTTTTTTTTTTTTTTTTTTTTAATTTTATTTGGGATTTAATTTTTTTTTTTTTTTTTTTTTTTTTTCCTCCCTTTTTTTTTTTTTTTTTTTTTTGGCCCCCGCGGGGTTTTTTTAAAGATTTTGGTTTTTTGAAAAATTTTTTAAATTATGGTCCGATTTTGATGAAATTTTCACAATCGTTTGATAATATTTGTCTGCATATATATACGTGAAGTTACAACACTATACGTTAAGAAATAAGTGAGCCCGCCGCTTGCAAAGTTACAAGGAAGTTGTGCATTTTGTGGGCGAAGGAGGCGTGGCATCCAAAAATTTTTGATGGAGTTATCTTTATATTGCATTTAGTAACCTGCATGCCAAAATTGGAGTCCCTAGGTGTTATATTAACTGAGATATTTGCCAAAAACATGTATTTTTCCCGAGGTATGTCTGGTTTTTCGCTTATTGTGGGCGAATGGGGCGTGGCATCAAAAAAAGGAAACAAACTTGTGTTGACTGACTAAATATGTGGTCGATACTGACTAAAACGGATATTGTAGCTCTTACCATCTCTGAGATCTGTTTGTTCATACGGACAGACGGACAGACGGACAGACGCACAGACGGACAGACGGACAGACGGACATGGCTATATCGACTCGGCTTGTGATGCTGATCAAGAATATATATACTTTATGGGGTCGGAAACGCCTCCTTCTGCCTGTTACATACTTCTGACAAACCCATTATACCCCTCAGAGGGTATAAAAAAATAAAACAAAACAAAACCAAGTCAAGCACAAGACAAACAACTAATTCAAAGTTGTCACGTAATAAAACACACAAAAAGCGAGAAACAATCGCTTCAAAAATAATAAAAATCAAATAAATTTGCATTTTTGTGCGAACAGACAGACAGACAGGCAGACAGACAGTGGCAAACGAACGACATCGCATTGAGCAGAGTACAAATTGTTATTTGATTTGATTACGTAATGACGTCACACACCGAAACCATGCCCCCATTTCGCCTTTCAACCCTCCCCTCCCCTCCCCACCGATCCACCTTCTTTTTGCTGCTTGCTGACAGCTTTGTCGTCTTTATTGTTTTTGTTTTTTTTTATTTTTATTGTTTGTTTTGGTTTGTTTTGACACCAAAACCGATATCTCCAATTAGATTTTGAATTGAATTAATTGAATTGCATTAAAGCAGTTTGCGTGATTTGTGTCTGTGCTGATAGCCATGACAGTTTCCTCTCCTTCCCCTTCCGCTTCCTCCTCTGCTTCCCTTTTGTGTTTGCCAATTGCATTAATCTGCATAATACAAAGATAATATTTACCATTACCATATCATACCAAAATGAATATCTTAATTTTTCTTCTCTCGCCGATTATTAACAGCTGAAATTTGCTTCCTCTTTTGTATGAAAATGTTGAATGGAGTGGGGTAGAAGGGGGTGTTGCAAGGGATTTGCGTATTAATTATAACGCTGCTCAAAACGAAACTTTTATTCTTTTTCTTCTTCTGCACTCAATACAGCAGAAAAGCGAAAAGTTTTCCCCGTTTTCTCACTCGTTGTCATGGAGAATTCTATGCTGCTGCTGCTGTTGCAAAAAATGCAGAGAAAGGCCAAAACTTTTAATACCGCTAATGTCGATTTTTAGTTACATGGCCCAGTAAGCTTATAGGGAATTACGTGTGTGTGTGTCGGCGGTGGTTAAGCCTTCGTCCATCCGTCCGTCTATCCATCCGTCCATCCATCCGTCCATCTGTTCCCCGTTTCGGCTTAAATACTTATAATTTTTCGATAAAAGAAAAGTTCCATGTGCTTCCTTTGACTGTCGCACAGTCAACTATAGTTTAGTACATGTTTCCTATTCTCTACAACGAACAATAGACTAAATATATTTATTAATAAATATGTAGTAAACTGTGTTGTTTCAAAGCTCGCTTAACTATTCATTGAGAAACTTAGACGAACTAGTGTTAGTGTGACTTATTTAATAAATTCTGACATAAACGAAATCCCTTTTATTTCTTAAGCTCTAAAATATGAAAATAATCTGTAGAATGTAAAATTGTGTTATAAGTTTCCAAGTGTCCAAATTTTTATCAACTAAGATGTATAGCTTTTTTTATATCCTGTGCAGGGCATATTGGGATTGGGATAGGCAGGAGGAGGTGTGGTAGTTCCTTATATGGAATACATATTCTTGATAAGCGTCATAAGCAGCGTCAATATAGCCATGTCCGTCTGTCCGTATGAAGAAACAGCTTGCAGAGTTGGTAAGAGCTTTAATCACTATTTTGGTGACTATTTGGTTTATGTTTATTTACATATAACGGCAGTTTTTACGTATATTAGTTGATTGTCCCTTCATAACCTCTTCTAAAACTTTGAACTACGATAACTTTGTCAAAAATGCAACTATTTTTAAACAGAATGGCATTTTAAACAGCATTTGGCCCAATAATGATTCCAATCGATTGAAAATTTTGTGTAGGTTAAGAATATATAGAGTTTATGGGGTCCAGTTTAAGTTTCCAACGATTTTAATTAATATAATAGGAAATAGACGAAAGAGGCTAAAATACAACAATGTAAAATGAATTGAAAAAGCGTATAATTTATATTTGTAAATCTAACAGAAAATACTCAATTAATTAAAACATTATATAGCGTATTTCTCTGACAACCCCATATAAATAAATATGTATACTTGGTGTTGTTACTTTTTGCAGTTGTCAACAGTTTGGCAATATTCAATTTCATTCAATTTATAGAGAAGTTTACGATTGTCGAATTCCGTATATGCACATTTTTATAGTTGGCTGACATTTGATGTCACTTGAAGGATGCTATCCAAGAGGCACTTGCGCTATCTCGCTCTGTTTATCTCTCACTCTCTCTCTCTCTCTTCACCCCACACACAGTTGCTCGTTCGTTTGGTTGCTTTTGTTGGGAATATTATCAACATTGCCACGTGCACACAATTCCACACACTCACACTCATACTCAATCACACAGTAAGAGCAACAAAATGGAGTATGTCCCGTTGGAATAAACAAAGAATGAAAGTAAGTAAGAAAAAAATGTATAATAATAATAAAAAAAAGAAATCGCTTACGTAGGCATTTGGTGAAGTATGTAAATCGATTTAACGCCGCAGCAGGAAAAGCGAGAAAAGCGCCAAAGCGTGTGTGTGTGTGGGAAACTGCGTATAAATGCCACATAAGAAATATCGTTGATAACGCATCAAAATTCCGGAATTTGCATTATAAAGGTTATGCTGATAACCGTAGAGGCAGCAGATGTATGTTGAGGTGTTTAGCTTGCGTGGCAATTATAAATTATTTACATCAATGGCTGCTTATCCTTGGAGACACACAACTGTCCACGGGGAAAGAGAGTGAAGAGAGAGAGAGGGGAAGTTGGGAGAGACAGTTGCCACACGCAATGTTCATTTAGATGCATGCCCCGCGATAGCAAACAAAACACTTTCAATTGCCGACTTTTAGGCAAATTAGATATCAGCACAATGCGAGCTGAGATTTTGCACAGCAGTTAACAGACTACGGACTACTAACTGCTCAAGACGGAAATTAAAAGCAACTAAATGTTGCGCTCTATCTGGCTAATAAATCAAGTAACCCGCTAACACACAGTGCTTTGGCCAGTGAGTTGCTTTCAACGTTGGCTATAAATTCAATTTGTTGGCTCAGTCTAGATGCCAACAACTCCTTGACTTTGCCAACGGAGGACACACGTACTTGTACACCTAAAAACTGCCGTCATTTGTCTTTTCCGTGTTGGTGTAGCTTTAGTTGTAGGTGTGTGTGTGTGTTATCACATTTTATCAATTGTCCAAATGTATACGCTGCTCAATCAGTCGTCCCCCAAAACACTAAGACAGACAGCAGAGAAAAAGACAGATAGAAAGAGAGAGAGAAAGGACTTTTGACATTTGTATGCGACACCGCACAATTAATGAAAATTTTAGAATTTGCCAATCTATAATTACATCACAGAGCTCTACATAGATACAGCCTTGGGGCATTTGTCTGTGGTTTTACTTTTTGTTGTGAATTATGTTGCTGCGGTTGCTGCTTCATTTGTCCGCCTCAGCCAACCTGGAACCTCGAACCAAGGGCGGCTGGCTCTTGGCCAGTCGACGGTGTTGGAGACGTGTTCGACGCTAAAATCAAATGAGTTAGCTGCGCCGCATTTCGCTCCCTTGGGAGGCATGAATTTGAGTTATGAGTGAAGCGCCACTTTTACGGCAAACCGTAAATTTTTGACGCACTTCTCTGCCGCTACCAAGGGTATGGTGGGAAGGGAGAGGGGTTCACAAGGGTGGCTTAATATTCACACCTTTTGTTTTTGGGGGCTCAGGTCGAGTTATTTATGCGCACGCATTACGCTTGATAGTGATGGGCATCAGCCGCGGGTGTTCCAACAGTGAGGGGGGTGGGAGCGGGGAGTGGGGAGGGTGTGTGTAGGTGGGGGGAGGGGTGTGTCTTGTTGCTGGATGGTTGGCTGATTGCTGATGGGTCATGCTTTATTATTTACTCTCGCTCTCACTCACTCTCTCTCTCTCTCTGTCGCCCCCTCAGCTCTTATTGTAATTGAAAGGTATAAATAACATTAGGCAAACAGCAAATAAATTTATGTTGTGTGTATTGTGTCGTGTGTGTATAGCTGTGTGTAGGTTTACCTCTGACCTTTTGTACAGCATAAGCACCCTTTTGGGGCAGTTGCGTGCCAATGTGGCACACTGAAGCCAGCCAGGCAGCCAGCCAGCCTAATCTCTCTTGGCCATCAAGGCGACGCCCCATTCGGGTCTCATCATATTTTATCAATTTATTGGCAGTTTTTGTGGCTGAATTGCTTGGATTGTACAATGCATATATCAAAATGTTATTTATTATTTACACTACACATTGATTACTATTATTGCTAATATTATTATTTGTATGTCTGCTTCTGTCGGCATGTCCCTCTGTCCTACTGTCCCTCTGTCTGTTTTTGCTCGAGGTCTCTTATCGAATTTGCCTGCTTCCCTTTTGGCCTTACTCTTGGCACTTTTTCGCTCCATTTTACCAATTTTTCATCTTATTTATGAACTCTCGACGCTTTTGCTTGGCCCTCAAGGTATTTGCCAAATGATAAATATTCCTTTTGCTCTTCCTGCCTGCTGTGTTGTTGCCTTTGCTGTTGTTGTTGTTGTGTTTTTGTTTATGTTGTTGTTGCTGCTGCTTTGCTTTCTCTCTCTCCCCCCACATATTTTGCATACAAAAATATACATACATACACAGCATTTTGCATATACATAAATACATATATAATTTTTTATTTATTGCGTTTTTTTCTTTGCTTTTCGTTTAAATAATTGAATTTGAATAATAAATAGAATACAACACTTTGCCTTCCGGCTAGATTCAATTGTCTGTGTGTGAGTCTTTCATTTTCCTATTGTGGGTTATTAAATTATTGTTGCATCTTCGTTTTTCAGATCGTCAGACAGCAGCAGCAGTATAAATAAGTATAAATACAATAAATGTATTTAAAAGCATTGACAAATGGTTTGCAACGCAGGCAATTTTTGCAAAAGATAAACTCGAAACTGAATACCGAAAACTGAAACTGAAGCTGAAAATGTTGCCAAACGGAACACAGATGCTAAATCTTTATAAGCAAATCATTTGTCTTTCATATCTGTACATATATATCTATATATTTTTAAAAAATATTTAAGCTGCTTTTTTTGTGCACTTTTTTTTTGTGATAAATGATTTATAACGTCACTCTCTTTATGTCTTATTTTATTTAGCGCACTTTTTCTTGTTTCTTAACGTAATTGAAATGGGGAATTAAAAGATTTGCTGCTTATTTGTTAAACCCTGTAATAGAAATTAGTTATAAGCGGGGTTAGGGGGCATGTTACACCAGATGGTAGGTGTATTCACTATTCGATTCAATAGAGCTATGTTCGTTAGTACTTTATTCTTAATGAACAAATAGATCTTAGACTCAATTAGAGCTAAAGCCACTGAATTTGGTTACCATCGGGCAACTATTTTATATAGCATGCTATAGAACCGATCAGTGAAACTGATGCATTTTATCAAGCAATCATGGTACTAGTCCAGTGGCTCAGAGTGCTGAGTGGTTATGACTTTCCACAACCTATGAACAACTTGTGTATGATAACCAAGTTCTAGTCTCAGTAGAACAACATAAAGTGAAAATCATTGTAGTTACATGAAAGTATTTTGTACAGGGTCTTTTACAGTCGCATCGCTTCCATGTATGCTTCCCAAAATAGTTTTTAAACCGTTTACCTATACCAGTATCATCATCTGTGGGCAGTCATGTAATATAGCTAAATCAGCTTTACTTGTACACAGCAAGAAATTATTAATACTCAAAATTTAATTTGTATAAAAAAGTTTAACAGCAATTTAAACTAAATATTATCAATAACCATACAATACATATTAATAATAATATTGTATGGTTTGTGATATTATGTTAAAATTGCTTAATTTGATCTTGTAGTTTCCAAGAAAGTATTTAGTTTTAAGTTACATATTTATGTATATTTGGTAATTATGATATTAATGATAAATATGGACTGATTTTGCACTTTAAAATATATAATTAAATGTCCTTAAAAGACAAAGCTTGTATATAAAAAACAATTATTTATATATTTTCTTGAAGCAGCAGTTTTGAAATCAATGTTTCGTTCAAATTTCTGTCACGTTTTGAATTCAATTAAGCTCCTTACTTTTTTTTTGCGGTGTACAAGTAAAAGCTGCTGAGTAGAACATATAAAATATGTATGTATGTATCAGACAAGACCACGTCAATTGCATTTTTTGTTGCTGCGGTGACTGCGTACGCTTGTTTGTTGGTGTTGCGTGTGTTGTCAGCTCAGTCACAAGTCCAGTCAAGTCCAGTTGGGTACACAAAGCGGCTATTAGCCCCAAGCTCCCCCCAAAAACTCACAGAAGCTCGAAGAGAGAGCGCGCGCTCGCTCGCTCGCATGGCTCATGCAAAATGCATGGCCAATGGCTAGACGCTGGTGCCGAGCTCCAGCAATGTACGGTGGGGGGAGGTGGTGAGGGAGGGCAGTGCGGCGGTCTGCAGGACAAGTTAACGAGCCGTCTCAGTGGAGCTCAAAGTGATTGTGGCTAATCAGCGCAGGACGGTGATTGTGGTGAAAGTCCTTTGGTTTTAGTCTGTTTAGTTTATGTGTCATTTAAATTAATTACGAAATGTGTTGAAAAGTTTTGGCCATTTTGTGTGAGTGTGAGTGTGCGTGAGTGTGTGCGTGTGTGTGTGTGTTGTGTTAATTAATTGACGCACACATATTTGATTATGGGCCAAGATTTATAAACAACACATTAGCGGAATGGTAGCGCTCCATTGACCGCATTTCGAAATGTATGTGTGTGTTTCAATATGTGCCCAGACTTGGCTCTTTACGCTCTAATTTCATTTGAAATTTGCCGAGTTGCAGTTTTGCCCGAAAACAAAAGACCAATGCAAACCGCGTAACGGAAGTGAAAATCGCAACACACACACACACAAAGATGTAACATGTAGATGCATAACACAGGAAGTGCTGGGTTGGTCCTATACAATTGCCTGCTTGCCACAATTTGATGTCTGCAGCAGCAAACTAACAGCCATGGCTCATATTCGCTGATGAGGTGCCTGCCACTGGCCACTGGCCACTGTCCACTGGCAACTGGCAACTGACAACTGGCAGCTTAAAACGCGATATGGCCGCAATGCAGCTTCAATATTGCTGCCAAAGTAGACGTGAATTTGCAGTCCGTCAATCGTCGTCGCCATGCTTTGCCTATCGCCTGTTATCGGCTATCTGTCTGTCTGTCTGCTTGTCTATCGTCCGCCCACATCCGTCAAGTACTTGGACACTATTATTTGGTGCACATGCTCTGGCTTCTGTATGGAGTTGGTTGAATGTAATCCTGGCTGCCTATTGACTGTGTAGGTAATCGTAATTCTGTAAAATGCTGTTGCATCGCTCTCTCTCTCTCTATCTCTCCCATCCATTGCCAAGCAACGTTACCACACATTACCAGGCTACACGATGAGTTACGCAAAATGCGTTTCTATTCCAATCCCTTACCCTAACATTACTCTCTCCATTTCGTTATCTTTTCAGCAATCTTTTGCAGTTACAATAGTGAAACAATTCTGGGTGTAAATACAGTGAATATTAATAGAATTTTGGTACTTCCCATTTAAGAATTCTATAAATCTCACAATTTTAGCTAGTAGAAGAAGTGTTTTCTTTAGACTTTTACAATCCACCTTAAACATTACTGCTTCTTAAGAACATATAGTTATATTCTGTGGCTGGCAAGCTTGAACGAGATTGAGAAAACTAAACAAATAATGCGTGAAACACAATCAAATATCAATAGAATTTTGGCTGCTTTCCATTTTAGAACTCTTTAAATCGCACTATTTTAGCTAGTAGAAAAAGTATTTTCTTGAGATTTCTACACTCTACCCTAAACATACTTATGTGGATCCAAGCACTAAAGTCAAAGTTTGTGATATAAAAGCATAGAGAAATCTTAAAATAAAAATAAAACAATGATTATCAATAAAATTTTGATACTTTCTATAGCATGCCAATAGTATAGTGGGAACTAATAAATAATCTGCAACTTAAATTTTTAAAATTTACGCCCAGCAAATCGTGAATTTCGCCCATAGTGCAGCGGTTAATGCAAATGCGTTGAAACAGAACTTTTGCGTGCGTCGAAACATTTCGCATTGATTATGCTCGCAGAAGCACTGAACGGAGGAGACTTAAAATGGACCATGACTACGTACGTATATCTGGTTATACAATTCGCGTTCTAATTGAAATCTTCGTGGCCTATACATACGTATGTCGGCCATTATGCAATGTACTTGCTGTTCAAGTGATTAAGAATTTAGTGTGTGTTTGGTTTAGATTCGCATATCGTATACGTATATAGACTTTGAATAGACCTTTGTTACTTGTGTACTTAAATATCTATCAGACATTATAACACATAGTGTTTGGGGTTATGCTTTTCACATTTTTATCACCTTATGGCGGCTACAGTAATAACCAGCTATTAGTGCTTTATGGTTAGAAAATTGCTGTTAATATGCGGCCGTTCATCTGTTTCGTAATCTAAGTGCAACTAACTCGTATGATGACGTCGTAACAGCTGTCATTTATGCTGTAATTATGGTTTTTATTGCCTCAGGCAGTATCGACACACTCTAGGGCTACTGCCAACACCCCACACACCCTTCACACACCCCCACACTCCCCACATAGAGATATACACCCACTCATATGGACTTAGTCAGCTGTTGCTGTCAGGAAGCGAGCCATAAAGTCGATTGATATTGACATGACCGTTAGATACGAGTACTTCCAATTCGCATGAACTTGGCTACGACTTTATATGTATGTATGTATCTATATATATATTTTTGTATGTAAGTGTAAGGGGAGAGGGGGAGGAGGGTGGAGGGGTGGGCTCTGTGTGCTTGGTGCTCCCTTCTGCATTTGGTCGTTCATCTGCTTTATTGGCCACTTGCTTTAAATTGTAAATCCTTCAGACAGAAGCCAAGTCAAATGTCATATGACAGCAGTTTCCACTAACAACTGCCACACCCACTGTCTATCTCTAACTCACGTTTATCATACTCTCTCACTCTCTCACTCTCATACTCCTACGTTCTCTCTGTCTTTCTCTTACACTACTATTTCGGTCTCTATCTGTGTACTGGCAGTGGCGTAATTGATTCGTGTTAACTCTTGACTGGCAATAGACGAGCATGCCAAGCAAATGTGGCTCGTAGTTGTCCTTCGACTGGTTGCTCCCACTCCTCCACCCTCCTCCTCTTCCTTTCAGCTACTTCTACTACTATGTGTGTGTGTGCCAAGGGACTTAGCGTTGCCTTTGTACGGGACACATTTGCTGTCATAGATCATGCACTTGGTTAAATCAAAAATTCTTGCTGTCAACTTGCGTTTTAACACACGACTGACTGCAGTCAATGCTGCCTCCGCCTCCTCCTTCTCCTCCTGCTAGCCTGAATTTTAAGACTGGGTGTGTGTGTGTGTTTTTTTCTACCATTTTTTGGGTATTACACCCACAAGTCGTAATTTGAATTTCGTTACGACAAACCTCTAAGTGATGTTTAATTACATTAAATTGCTGCAAACCGAGTGTGTGTGTGTGTGAGTGGCAAGCATCTCATCTGAAAAATTGCATGAATTTGTATGAAGTGCCGCGACGTAACCCAGTTTAATCCAGCGATACGCAAAAATATGCACATTTCTTTGTCATTTCTTCCACTCTCTCTCTCTCTCTCTCTCTGGCAAAGTTTGCAACTCGAGCTTAGTATACACTCAGTATACCCTGCAAACAAATGTGGGGTATATGCTCGTTCGAATTACTAAAAGAAAATAGTTTACAGCGCATCTCTAAGCCGATCAGTGTGTTGCAGGAAATCGGCTTGGTTTACCTCTCGCTGGCAGACAGGCAGGCAGGCAGGCGAATATAACTAACGATGATTGAACGCTTTCGGTTGCCTGATTTAACGGGGCAGATACAAAAACCTTGCATACAACAAGGCGGCTTTACCATCTCCAGACTCTTGGCACACACACAAATGCAGATCGCTGCACACTTGTGCATATATTTACAAAGCGAACTCTTGAAGCCTTGACATACACACACACACACACTCGCAATCGCACTCGCTCAAACACACACTCGTCACTTGGCTACAGTTTCGAAAAGTTTTGCATGCATTTGGCGCATTTAACGGATTAACGTCATAAGCTTTGGCGCAACACACGCGATGACAGATGAATTTCACACAACGGAAAACGTGTGAGTGTGTGTGTGTTAAGCTTTTATGCTCTGTGGTGTGTTTTTTTGATGGCTTGGAAGGGTAATGCTACTCCATCTGCAGCTGCTGCTGCTGCATTTGGTTAGCACAGTTTTAAGTACAAGTGCAGATCTGCACTTGACTTGCATTGAGGTGAATCGTTACTCGCTACTCGTTAAAAGCCATTTGTTATTTGTTACTTGTTAGTCGCTAGTCGTTATTCGCTACTCGTTACTCGTTAAGTGCAACTCGTTACTAGGTTATCGTTACTCGCTACCCGTTACTCGTTGCTTGATATCTACCCATAACACTAAAATCACAAGGTTCTCGCTACTCATGACTTTTTACTCGTTTCGAGCTACTCGTAACTCGTAACTCGCTAATCGCTACTAGCTACCCCTTACCCGTTGCTTAACATCAATTAACTGAACTAAAGGCACAATAAATACGCCACTTGCCACTCTTTGAAAGTTACTCGTTATTCTCTACTCGTTACTAGTTTTTCGTTTCCCGCTAGACGTTAGTCAACACTTGTAAATCGCGATCGGTGAGTCCGTGTTTGATATTAATCAGTTGGACTAAAAGCACAGTATACACGTCACTCGCTACTCATTACTCACTACTCGTTATCCGCGACTCGCTTCTGGCTACTCGTTATTCGCTACTCGTTGCTTAACATCAATTAATTGAACTAAAAGAACAAGGTATTGCCATTGTGTTTTTGGTTTTTGTGCAACTTTTCGAAATTTAAATTAACATAAAATAAATTACAAAAGTACCTGAAAGATGCAACTTAAATTTATTGTTTTACAGAATGCTGTAAATATAGCATAGTATAACCAAGCAGGCAAGTGCACATATTTGTGTGTGTGTATATATCAGCCATTTATCACACAAATGTCCGGGCCTAAAACATTTGTCTGCTTAAATAATTTATTTGATTTAAATATAAAAGTTTGGCACAGGCAAATACATATGCCACACACAGCATACAGGCATGAGCGTAATGTGTATAGTATGTTATACATATGGTATGGTGTGTACATTTTTAATATATTTTATTTTTGTTTTTATTTATACTTTAATTCTTTATCAACATATTTTGCGCCATTTGAACGTTTTAACGCGCGTTTACTTTCGGACTGTAAATGTTTTTGGTGCGTCTGTCGCTGTTGCTGCTGCTTTTGCTGTTGCTTTTTCTGTAGCCGTTGCTGTTGCTGCTGCGATGATTTAGCGTGTGCAATCAAAGTGATGTGTATAACAAATTTACCGTTATTTATGCATACAAAAATTGCACGGCAATTAACTTCCGTGTGGGTGGCACGTCTGGGTTCGCTTGCTTCTGTTCCCTGAAAAAAGTACAAAATAAAAATAACCACTCGAAAACTTTGTATCAGTTTACTCGACCATAAAATACCACATTACATGCTACTCGCATTTTTGTGTGTTAAACCAAAAGATAAACTTAAGCATTAACTTTAAGCAAACCTTAAATATTTTATCGATTGGGGAATTAGAGAGAGAAGTTAGAACAAAAGTCAGATCGCTGCTGGCAGATCCCTGTTAGTTCCGCTATTGATTACAGGGCATACAATTTGCAATGTGCTGCATTTTAAAACGCCATGTTGCATATTGACGATCCCATCCCCAGGGAATGACTCTACCATGTTGAACAAATAGCGACTGCAGCTGCTACTGGCATACCACGTACCCCTTGACCTCTCCCACATGCATACATATGTACATTCATATGTAGAACTCATACATATTATTGGTTTAGTCACATTTGCATGTGTAACTGCGATTTACATAGCGAAAATAAAACGCTAATCGAAGCGAAGCGAACTGTACACGTTGGAGAAGCGAAAGATCATAATTGCCTGGCATTTGGGATAGGAACACTGTTTGCTCATCTGATTTGACAAAAAATATGCACAGTTAGAATGGGGTCAACTACTAAATTGACTCAACTCTGTGTAAATATTGCAAGAATATCTATTTACCGAGCATTCTTAAAGTATTGATAACAATTAAAATCAATGAAATAAAAGTGTATATTGTGTGTTTTTTTGATTTGTTTTTGAACAATCCAATCAATTGGGAATTAATGTATTTCAACTTCGTTTCTACTAATTGCTAAACAATGCACAACACTTATATTTGCATTCATCTGTTCTGCTTTTGCTGATGGCCACGTTGCTCTACAGTTTGCAGTTGATTGGGAATTTCCATGGCAGCCATGGCACAGCAGCAGTACAGCAGAGTAATTAAAAATGGACGAAAAGTAAGATAGAGTTTTTATTCTATGCTTTTCGAACCAAAAACCGATTTGTTTACCTGGTCTCCACTTCATATTTGCGGCATTGTCCGAGGTGATTCAAAGCGATCAAGTGCAGAGTGAAATGGAAAGAAATATAACTTCAAGTACTTTAGATGGTATGAGTTGGTAGTTGCTAGTTGTTGTTGTTGTTAGAAGTGTTGTTGTTGGTGTAATGGTGCAACATGTAAGGTGAAATTCCTTCGCGTACTGTGCCAAAGTAAGCACGCCACAACTGACAGCCCAACTGTCAGTTTTCTGGGCACAAGGCAGCAGCAGCAACAGAAGCAGCAAAAGCTCTGCATGTCATCAGCTAACGAAAGTTGCAACCACTTCCAAAACCTGATCCAGTTGTTGGTGTTGCTCCTGCTTCTGATACTACACCTGCTCCTGCTCCTTCTCCTCCAACTGCACCTGCAAAAGTTGCTGCTGATGTTTGATGATGATGAAATAGCGTGCTCACAGATACTACTACACTGCTAAAAAGGAACATTTTTCAATTTTATTATTGGTTTCTAAAATAAATGCATAATTTATATGAAGATTTTTAACCTACAACTCTGAAAGAATCAAGACTGTAAATAAATTTATACACATATAGTTAGTAAATTTAATTTAATATGTGTTAAAAATTTAAATTATTAAATATTAATAATACATTTCTCAATTTAGCTAAAACGTCTGAAAATCTAGTACAATTTTTAGAGTGAAACTTAAATAATTTTGATGTTAATTACTGTTTCTACATATATGTATTCTCAGAATAACTATTTAAATAAATTTATTGATTTTTAAAGTAAGATATTTACGCTACAAAGATTTTCATATAGACTAAAAATTACCATTTAAACAAAAGGATGGATTATTATTAGTAAAAACTATTGAGGCTTACGAAGATTTAAAGATTTAATATGCAAGAAAAAGTTGAAATTCAATTAATATATGAAGCTTAAGTTCTTATTATTTAACTCTCAAACTAAACTGTTTCAAAACATTAAAAATTGTAATACTAAATGTTAAAAGAAACATATGATTTTGCGGCATGATTTTATGTTTCAGTCTCTTTTATTCATAGCATTTTGAATCTCTAGAACAGCTTAAAAATTTCTTTAATTTAAAAATTGGTTTGTTACCTTAGTTGGGTTAGTTTTTAGATTCAAGTGTAAAACAATTTGGAAGACTTATGCTGTTTGTTCCAAAGTGTATGCTACACTAGACTGCATGCTACACACTACTACACTACACTACACTACACACACACTCAGCTGGTCTTCTTCTTCTGCTGGTGCTGCTGCTGCTGTTGCTGCTGCTGGCTTTCAGCTCTGTGGCTGTGCGGCACGCTAGAATGGAATGTGCAACAGAAACCAAAAATATGCGATATAATTCCAAAGCACAATACCATGAAGTACATCATCAGTGCAGATTTATGGTTGACTGCTAGAATAGGTCAGCAGCCGCATTTATTGAAGAAGCAAACGCCAACAGAGCCAGCGCCAGCGCCAGCGCCTGCCACATGTAGCAAACAGTAACTGGAGCTGGAGTTAAATCAGGAGTGGGAATTTAGGATGTGTATGTGTATGGATGAGGATGAGCAAGAGTTTGAGTCTAGCAGAGCATCGGGCGTTTGCTAAATTACATGCACATGCACATGCCACATGCCCCATTCCCCATGCCCCGTTCTTCATAGCCAGAATGAGGCTCTGCCTTGTTGCGTGCAACACACATACACAGTTGTGGGCACACCCACACCCACACTCAGCAAAACGCGACTCGCAGCCATCATCATCATCACACGATGCAGATGTGCTATAGCTTTGTTGTTGCCTTTGCTTTGCGGTTGGGTTCGAGCACTAGAAAATATTGAAATCTCACTGACTGACGTCGCATCTCTAATGACGTGTGTTTGAAATGAAATATTCATATGTGCGGTATATTGCATGGATGGGGTGTGTCCTCTGGCAGCCTGGCAATGCTGGCGTGCCTAGCAGGTTGTTAGTTTTCCAGATCTGTTTTGCCAGAAGTGGGGTTTTTTGCCACCACCATCAACAGCAGCAGCAGCAGCAGCACCAGCCTGACAGGTTGGGCAACAGGGCCTAGGTTTAGGGTCTTTGGGGTCTTTAAAGTGTCACCAAGTTAAGGATACCAAGTTCCAAGTAAAATGCAAAGCTTGAAACTCAAATCGCTTTGCATTAGCTTAATGGGCGGTCCAACTGGCGCATGTTTGTTGGCCCCGTCCTGGGCCTTTTTGGGGCCAAGACAGCAATAGCAGCAGCAACAGCAGCCCGCACATATTATCGTTAAACGTCATCAGCAACGTCTTAACTTGAATTTTCGAAGGCGTGTGCGACCGTTCTTGCCAAAAGCCTGATTTGTAATTCAAAACCTGTTTGCTGCCGTTGCCGTTGCCTTCGTTTTTGGGGGTGAAACATATGTTACGAATTATAAGGAATTAGATTCATAATAAAATAAAGCAGCCAACGTCAAGCTGTAATCAAAACAAAACATTTTTGGTTGCCCATTTCTGTCCTCACTCTCTACTCTTCCACACTCTATGCCATCTCTTCATTGTTTCCGTTTCCGTTTCGTTTCGTTTCGTATCCCTTCCATTCCCACTCACGCACGCACGCACTCATTCTACGCCCGATTCTGATTCTGGTTCTGGTTCTGGACCATTGGCCAAAGTATGGCTCTGGGGCAGCAGCAATCAGTGCACAATGTGTCCATGGTTTTTGGTAAATTTCAGTAGCAGTAGCAGCAGCAGCAGCAACAACAACAACAATAGCAACAACAGCAGCAGCATCCCATCAGGTGAAATTTGATTAGGGTCGTAAGGGCAATGATTGAGAAAACGTGATCAAATATGTTGCCATAAATGTTTAAATGTTGCTATAGTTTCTGTTCCAGTTGTTGTTGTTGTTGTTCTTGCTGTTGTCGTTATCGTTGTCGTTGCTATTGTCCGAGCTGCTCAGGGGCGACAGTGCATATGAAAATAAAAACTTGGGTTTATTATGTTGATGACTTTTAGCTGTGATTATTATCGTTACCCATTTTATGCTTGTTGTCGCCCTTCTGGCCTATCCCTTGGCTCGTCTTTTACTCAAACATCGCATTATGCAAGCAGTTTCTGCTTTGGCATAGCATTCGGTAATCCTTTCGATATACGCTATTTACAGTTATAGCAAAAATATTAGGTAATTAGATCATGTACTTAGAAAGTGTACAGTAGTCAGAAAGGTTTTGTGTGTAACTAGTTAAGGGAAGCTTTTTTGACCTCATAAAGTCTGTTTATCTGATTGAACACTTGGATTTTTGAGATTATAAGAGCTAGAGCCATCAAATTTAGAGTGTATGTGGTAAAACGTTTAAAAAATCTTATAAGTTGACTAGAATTTCAGATACCGAACAATTATGGTTAGAATCGGAAGACTATATCGTTGTCTGTTATGTAATTCAAGTTTAAAAATTCTGTTTTACAAACCAAAACTCTTTTTTTTTCGGGAAAACTCCACCAAATTAACACATAATTTATGTTGTTTTATTTTCTATATATTCTAGCAAAGATTTTATCAAAATCTGACAATAAATATACATATATTCTGAAAAGTTGTCAAGTGAAATATTTCTTTAAATTGTTTAAATGTTCTATATTAAAAAAACTTTTATTTGCTTTGGTTTAGAATTAGAGCTTGATGTTTTTTATCAGGATAAACAATTAATTTACATTTTACATGATTGCTGTTTGTTTTCAGATTTAGTTGATGGCTTTCGCGGTGTTAATTTGCGAACCGCAGGATTTGCTTGCGGTTTAACTTACGCACACACAAGGACACACCCTCTCTCTTAAGGACAATTGCATGCTAGTTTGCTATGCCAAAGTAGGTGGATAAACAGTACATAATTACATTAAACAATTGCTAGTTAAAGTAGCTTAGGACTTAAGCCGTTTTGTGCTTCATTATTGCAATTGGAATTCAATGCAATGCACAGCATTAATTTATGATTGCTTAATTAAAGCAATTAGTTTGTTGCGACAAAGTCAACGCCAGCGTATCATAATCATTGCCATTGGCAGTCTTGCTTTCTCGCTTCTCTCTCTCTCTCTCTGTTTCAGCGCTTCGTCATAAGCGCATTTGCATAACTTAAACCCTTTTCCATTTCCATTTCCCTCACCCATTGGCCATAATACAATTCAACCCTATGCTGAGCTGTTTTTATGACTGGCGCTTTTGGGAGCCATCATTTCTAATTTATAAACCTAATGCGGTGCTGATGCAGCAGCAGCAGCAGGAGTGGCAGCAAAGACGCGTCCAGTGCGTGGCAAGTAGTTTCCAGGCAGCAGCCAGCAGTCGGCTGGCTACAGTGCCAGCCAGCATTGTCTTCACAATTTAAGATCATTTAATATGCAAGTGTCTTTTGTTCGGTGCGCGTAACCAGCGCCGTTTGCTGTCATATTTATTTTTCATTTGAGTGCAGCACTGAAATAAAACTTTGCCATTTGCCAAAACAAAGGCTTGAATGTCGCGCATTCGCGTCTTGGATGCGAACACGGACGCGGACAAACAGACACGCAGACGAAGACGAAGACTGAGATGGAGACGGCGATGGAGACGGAGACGGACACGGTTACGGATAGGGATGCACGTCAGCTGGCTGCCTTCTTGCTGGTACAGAGCGACGGATTGTGCCATTTGAAATTGGCGCAAAAAGTACATGCATTTTCATATAATGCTGCTGCAACAGTAACAACAACAACAACAACAACAGCAGCTCCTAGTAGTAGAGCATTCGCATTCGCGCTTGCTGGGAAAAATTGTAAATTATTTAGCGTGTCGGCAGGAAGAGGACGTGGAGGCATCGCCTGAATAATTGAATAGACTTGCTGCGTAATAAATGCTTTCTACTTTTCTGACTAACTGAATGCGACGGGTGAAAGTTTTTTGCACTCAACATTGAGAAGAACATTTCTATTTGCTTGTCGTGCTGCAACTGTGCCTGAACTTACTTTTTTAGTCCTTTTATTTTTTATTTTTTGCCTTCATCAACCGTGTGCTTATTAGCAAATTAGTTTCCGATCAGGCCCAACTGTCAGCCACTTGACATGCAATTTTAAACATCTCTTGTGTGTGAGGCACGTGTTAAATTTCGATTACACAAAGAAACCTTAAGCAATTAGCTATGGTTTCAGGTCTTTTACCCCCCAAACCCTGTATATACTATATACCTGAACTTGGCTGCTGTGCGTGGGAAAAGCAGAATTTTTCACTTGTTAGTTACTTTTCTGTGAAAAAAACTTTTTCCCTTGTCGACATATAACGCTTCGAGAGCAGAGAGTTTATAAAAATGAGAGAAAAAAGCATTAAACTTTAATGTGGAATGGACTAGGTTTTTTCAGCTTATCATATACAGTTGGAACTGTATAAATTTATTTAAAATTTTCGCAAAATATTTAAACAAAATATTTGATTTAATTGATTAAATGCATTTCAGTTTTCACAACACAAACTGAAAATTTCATATTCGTTTGTTTAAATTGCATTGTTAATGCTGAAACTGAAGCTATAGAAATTCAGAATTGAATGCTTCACAATGAAATTGCGTTTTTTGTGATGCCACACATTTTCGTAAATATGGAATTTTTTTTATTTTAGACTATATATTTGTTATATTTTTGGTATTAAACCATTATATCTTGAAGTTAACATCTCAATTCTAAATACCTTATGTGAATGATAACAAAAATAATAAAGCGTGCAGCCAAAAGTTAAATGCAAAGTTTCCAAGATGCGTAAAAAGTGGGGGAAAAAGCAAAAGTTTTTTTGTTTTTTTGTGCTCGTGTCCAGTGAATGTTCTGCCTGTTCCTCATATTATTATTATCTGCCTTAATTGTTTTTCTTTCGACTTATTTACTTCACTCGGGGTCCCCACACACTTTTAAGTGCCTATTTCAACAACTGCTAGCTAGAATCTATTATTAGCCTCGTTTTTTGGCTACACTCTCGCATTGTGTACGGTTGGAGTTTCCAAGAATGCGGACCATAAACCGACTCGTTTATTTCCGCGCGGAAATTGGTCGGTGACAAAGCGCTTTTATGAACCCGCTCGACATGGCATGAACATGGTAGGCCCATCTGTCTGTGCATAATAACAAAGCATTTCGTCGTTCTTACATACTATACTGACTGAGGCCAAGGAAGACATCAGGTGTTTGGATGATTTGACAAAAAGTGTTTGGCGTTTTGTCGAAAACGCGCCCTGTGAGATTAGTGCGGATTTTATGGACTTACGCGTTGGCATCGACATTGACGGCGCTTTGCTAAACTGCGTGCGAATCGCCTAGGACCAACTAAACTTGCTATCTCTCCACGTCCTGCCATTTGCTCAGTGCTCCATTCCAAATGTCCTGCCTTTTGCTGGCAGCAACACCTGCTGAACTTTTGTCGTTTCATTGCTGAAAGTTTTTCCTGCTGCCAGTTTGGGGCTTGTGGTTGTCGTTTTTGCGTTTGCCGCCAGTTTGTTGTCTATTTTAATTTGTTTACTTTTGTTATTGAGCTGTCCGTTGTTTCTCTCTCCACTTCTTCTCGATTTGTGTGTGTGTGTGTGTATGTGTGTGTGGCATGTTTGATTGGTCCTAAGCTCACGGGCAGCTGGCGACAGGTGCTTTTGGTTTTTACCAACAGCTGTCCGGTCGCAGCATTTGACTTTTACTTTACTTTAGTTTTGCTGTTAATTGAAATTCATACAAGACACAGATCAAGATGTCACTGACAGCAACTAAGCTGCTGTCTGCTGTCATCCCATCAATGCTTTCAATGCTTTCAATGCTATCAATTTGCAAAATGCCAAACACAAAGGCACGTTCAATACTCATTTACAAATTTAGTGCCGTAAGCATAATTATGAGAAAACAGGAAACGGAAATTGCAAAAAGTAGCCAGCAGCAGCTGCTGTATATACGACAATGCTGCACTTTACTGCAACTTTTACGTCATCATCATCATCAAGAACAGCAACAGTAACAGCATCGACATCGACATCGATGTCGTCATCGGCAATAGCTTTTGCTTGGCACTTGGTAACTTTGTCTGGTCTAAATAAAACGCTTCTGTTGGTCCAAACAGGGCAGCCATGGCCATAACTCTTTGTCCTGCTCAGCAGTTATTGAACATTTTCAATTACTTTCAGTTGAGAGCATAAATTTTTAATAATTTGAAACATGATAAAGGGAAATTAAAGGCGAAACTTGTCAAAAACGGCCAAGGAGCAACAACGGCAGCAGCAGCAGCAAAAAGCGACCCACAAAGTGACGACTCCTGCGTATCTGTATGTGTGTGTGTGTGTGTGTGAGGGGGAAGGTTTCAAGGGGATGGCTCCTTGTCGCGCACGATGTTTTACCAAACTATTATAATTACGTTGGAAAGACAAAAATTTTAATAAATGATAACTTTTTTGTCGTCAGCGCGTCACAACTTATTAAAAGTATAACGCATAGCGCGATAGGGGGTCCAAAGCAATGCTACAGATGGGCTGGAGAGAGAGAGGAAGGGAGAGGGGGATGGGGGACGGGGGATCGAAATGTTGCCAAGTAAATTTCGTTATCAAAGTTTATAATGTAATGCGACGGATGGCACACTTTCGTCTTGCTTCACTGCTTGCTGGTCACGGCTGCAGCCTGAATACGTAAATAGATATCCAAATTAAGTGGACATTACTTTGATGAAGTTGATCGAAATAAATACGAAAACTTAATGGTGGTGGGAGGGGGAGGGGGAGCAGCCTTTTATGTACGCCTTTTATTTTATTTTGCATATATCGACTCGGATATTTGCACAGCGCAAAATGGTAGCCGCAGCACATGCATATATATTTTTTTAAATATGGCAAATCATTTGGCAAACACATACACACACACATGCAAACACTTCTTGCTCGACAATTTCGAGAATTGTACACGAAGAGAGAGAGCGAGAGAGAGAGCTGACAAAATGGCAAAACTTTGCGACAAATTATAATGGCGGCCGTTGCGCACACTGAGAAATATATATTTGAATTTAATTTTGAGGCGTCTTTTGGGTTGTGTGCTGGCAGCTGCAATGGCGACAACAGCTGTTGAGCTACTTTAACAGTCTGCTAGCTCATTAAGTTTTCCTACACACACACACACACACACGCGTATACACATTGCTTGCAATATAATGCGGCACACAAATAAATTTGTCACAGAAAATTTTGCAACTTTGTGTAATCCGCAGGGAATGCGCTGTTGGGCGACGCGTCGCGCCCATGGCCACCAAAGGCAACCGCAGCGCAGCACAGAATCTAGAAATCAACGAGTTTATCTCATTAAAAAGTTATTTTCCGCAGCAGCTGCAAATACACACGCATACACAGAAATACTCGGAAAAGTCTTATCCTACACATGCCAAGACTCGCAAGCGGATGTATGGTAAGAAAGAGATAGGGAGAGTGAGAGGAGTGAGAGAAAGAGCTGCCATGTGTACTTAAAAGTGAAGGCAGGCAACGAAATATGTAAATCCACTTCATTTAATTTCGCATTTAGCCAAAATGCTAACAGTAAATGACAAATATTCTTGTTAAGAGGCATAAATGCAGCCCAAGGAGAGACACAGGGAGACAGAGAGAGAGAGAGCGAGAGAGAGAGAGCGAGCGCGGAAGACAAGACTTTGACTTGGCTTCAGTCCAACAAATAGCACGGGTTTTCGCCCCACTGTCTGTTGCACAGACTTTTGCATTGTTGTAGCATTTTGTTGTTGTTTAGTGCAACTCGACATACTTTTGCTTCAAGTATTTTGAAACAGCGTCGCGTTGCCGCCAAAAAGACAAAGTACATTTCCGCTGGCAGTTTCCGGTTTCCGGTATTGTTTTGATGCCGCCAACCGTTTGACAATGCGATGCGACGCAACGTTGCATGCAGCCAGCCGCACATTTCCCATACAAAATCGAAGCAAATTAATATGGCTAAGTGCAACTGCAGCGTGAATTGCAAATCGAGTCAACAATCCGACCACAATCCATTACACATTGTTGTGTTGTTTTCCAGAGCTGCCAGATGAGACTTTCATTATGAGTACTTAAGATTGCCCCTGGCAGATGGATGGATGAATGGATTAATGCTTTACGATTGTATGAATAACTGGATCAAAAATCAAGCCACCTGGCCATCGTTGTCAGTTCCGTGTATATGAATGAGTTTGGCATAAGTGGGGTATGTGTGGGGTATGTGTACATTGCCTGTTGACCATTGCTGAAAACATTCAGACATTTTGGTCAATATTTGTGCTCGACTTTAGCCTTTGCTATTGTTGATTCGCCAGTTCAAAATTCTGTGCGACTCTTCTTTTGGCCCTCACCGATGTGAGCTTTGCATATGCATATGCCGTAGCATGAAATGCTTTTAGCCAACATTTTTTTTTTTGGAGAAGTGCCATTCGCTTTTTCTCTCTAACTCTGTAACTCTTTCCTCTCTCTCTCTCTTTCCTTTTACTTAACAACAATAAAACGTGCTTACAACACAAACACACACTCAAACACACACTGGAGTCTTTGGTTTTAGCAACTAGATTTTAGTGTGTTTCTATCGGTTTTTGGTAGTTTGCTCATCCATTAGATTTACCTGCTGCTGCTTACTTGCTACTAACTTGATTGTCATTGGTTTTTCGCATCAACTTCTACTGTCACTTCTATCTCTCTCTCTCTTCTGTCTCTTATCTTTCCCTTTCTCTCTGTGCGCAATGAATGCAACTTTGATTTAAGCATATTGAACCAAATCTATTTGTGTTTGTTACTCCAACTTGCGGCCTTTTAGCCTAAATACATCAGTTGCCAATTTAATAGCTGGAGTTGCATTGCATTTTTGTTGATTAATTTGTTGGCCCAACATTTGATTTTGTGCTCTTACACAACTACCCAAAATATACATATATGTTTTATCCATTTATTTGATTCGAAATTTTCATGCATCATTTGCATAGCAAACTCTTTGATAATTGTTAACTTGAGAGTTAGCTAACAGACCTCTCGGTGGGGTTTTAAATGGAAATCAAATTTCTTAGTTGTATGTATGTGCTCTGAGCAATCCCTGGTCGATTGATCATTCAAATGTTACGCATCGCACAACATTTACAGCTACAATCGTACATTGGCAATTTGTGTCTTTCATTCCTTTTCGTTCACTTTTGTATTATTTACTAAAAAACTTAAAGGGCTCAATAAGAGCGCCCAGGGATACGTAAGAGTGTGTCTGTGTGTGTTGGTGTTGCCTCTCCCTTGATCCTATGCAAACAAGCAAGGCACAACAAAAAAGTATGTTAAGCCCAGAACGAAACTAGTCTTACTGAATGACTGACTGAATCACTGGGCGACATGCCAACATCAGTCCGTTTTGCAAGTCTATATATAGGATATATATATATATATGTGTGTGTGTGTGTGTTGGCGTGTGTCTGTGTAGAAAGGTCAGCCTTTTATGTTTGTTTCGTATTTTGTTTATGCAAAAATTGCCAGAGCAATTTCATAATGGGTCAAAAGAGAAATCAACTTTTGTTGAAAGTGCTTTAAAATGCACGACAACAGCAGCAACAACAACATCAACAATCACAACAACGACAACTACAACAACAACATCAAGCACAAGAATAAAATGAGTAGAAAAAAAAAAAGAAAAAGTAGCAGGACATGCGCCTGATTGTTGCCAGGTCGTCGCTCAGTCCATTGACTAAATGGAGCGGATGTCAAAAACTAAAGTTGCAAATTTTTGGTACGCTTTTTGTTAGTGCCACACACACACACACACACACACACACATAGAACTGGGCAAACACGTCACTTGCATGCAGGGCAGAGAGGATGCCGACAAGGACGACAACATTGTCCTGGCACTTAAGCAACCTTTCCAGGCGACGTTTCCTAACCGCCATTTGTTGTTTGGACTCTGGTCCGTTAGGTTCCTTTCCTTCCTTGCTGCTCCTACGTCTCCTACGTCTCCAACGTCTCGTTTGGTTACGTTTCGCTTCGCTTTTGGGTTTGTTTGCTGCCCTCAGGAGATTTGCCTTTTGCCCGTTTTGCTGTTTGACCAATGAAGAGGTTTTCTTTCGAATTTGTTAAGCTTTGTCCGCACATGTCCACAGTCCAACATAGTTGTTCGCATAGTTTAATGCTTTTAATTTTTGACATTTCATTTGCCAAGTTTCTATCAAACAGGAGGCATGAAAAACTATTTAATTGTCTGGTGTGAAAACTTTTGTATTCCCCACTCAACTGGCAAGTTCGGCAAACTCTTTAGTAAATTGACTACAAATTTTGCATGTCAGCGGCACAGTTCGATTATTTTCTTGGAATTAATTCAATATATGTACTTTGAAATTCCTACTAACACTTAATATCATCTAGAATTCTTTAAATTACATGACAATTTAATGTTTCTTTCGAGCAAAATACAAAAATTGCTACTTTAAATGTAATTGGTATTGAAATGTCAGACTTACTGGCACAACTTCTTTCCATATGTGAGTTGCTTTCATCAATTAAATAAACTCCATTGACCTACCTTTCATTAAGACCAAGATGAATGCAACATTTTACTGTCACTTATGTCTGTCCACTTGTCATTTACCTGCTGCTGCTGCTACTGCTACTGCTGCTGTGATCTGCGCACGCACACCTCTTTTATGGCAGCATTAATATTTCTGCTGGTTGAGTGGGCCACCGCAGAGGCCAATGTGGGGCAGATGCCACCAGTGAATTAAATTGCTCGCATTTCTCACATATTTCGCACATTGCCACATCGAGTGTTGTCTGTAATTTTTGTTTGTCAATCGCAGCAGCTTCAGTAATTTTGATTTCGTCGAATCAGTAATGCGAACTATAAAAAATTGCAAACTGGTTGCATGAATGAGAGAGACTGCTTCAAAATGGCTCTGTTTATTAATAACAGCTAATTAAATTGGTGTGACGAAGCGTTAAGCCAATTAACAGCGAACAGATGAACAGTTAAATATGCTTGAATATAAATTAAATTAAGCTAAAAGCAGTTGCAGATATAAACTACATATACAAGCAGTGCGTAGCTTTGATTAAACTGACTTGAAGTACTACTACTACTACTACTACTAGTGTTGGAAGGAAGCGGGAAACTACAACTATGTTGGCATTGCGTAATTGACTTGATGTTGTGCAACATTTGCTTTGCTCCAACATCGCAACATCCAAACTCCCACATTGCCATTATCTGATAATCTGTGAGTTGGCCAATCCCTTGGTATATCTGCGGCAAAACAACTGGCCCCATAGCGGGAGTCGCCATGTCATAGTTTTCTGCGTTGTGCTAGCCAAGTCAGCCATGGCTGGCTTTACCTTATAACTTGGCTTCTTGTGCTCACTACCACCCACTCACCTCTCTTTTCTCACTCTCTCCCTCTGGCTCTTTCTCGATGCTTTTGAGACCAAGTATATAAACAAAAGTGTAATGGTATATTAAGATTGTCCATAAGACTCGCAGTCTCTCTGATCACGCAGCTAGATTTTAACGAGTATAAGAGCTAGAGCTACCAAATTTGACATGATGTTCCGTCTACGAAAACGTTAAAACCTTTTAAAGCCGCAAAGTGCGAAAAGTATTTGAGATATCTAGTTACATTCAATACTCTATAGTTATATAGGCATATTGACTAATCGTTCGAAATCAATTTCATATCAACTTTTTTGGCTTGAAAACCTGCCACTAATTCTTACATTTCATACTTAACATAATTCTTTAACATACTAACTACAAGTACTTGGTCTTTTACAGTCGGTGCGCTAGACTTTGCCACTACTATTTTCTTTACTTTGTTTTTTTTTTTTGGCTTTTTCCTGTTATTTTTTGGCTTGTTCTGTTTTGGCGCTTACTTACGATAACTTTATGACGCTTATCGCTACAAATGTGCTTGTATATCTGGGCACTCTGTGTGTATCTCTGTATCTTTATTTCGGTTGCAAGTACATTCCGCGCGCGCCACATAAAAGTAAAGTGTAGCCAAGTTGATGCAGCTAAGGGGCCCAAGGGGGTAAAGGGAAATAAGGAGGCGGGTGGAGGGTGGAGGGTGAAGGGTGTATTGGTAGACAGGGGAACAACTTGCTTCTAAGTAACTTATGCCATAATTTCGTTGCCAGCGCTTCCCGCGCGAATTCTTTATTTGCTCCAACGATGGCCCACATCGTGCTGTGGGGCGGCATAATCGCAAAAAGGAGTCTGGCAAATATTATTTTTTATATTTATTTGAGTTTCTTTTTTGGTTTGGTTTGGTTTCTCTTTTTTTTTTTTTTTTGTGTGTCGTTGCGTTGCGTTGCGCCTTGCTTGCTTAATGTTTATTATGAATGTTACTCATGAGCGTATTTAGTTAATTTTATTTCACACAAGAGAAGTCAGAAAAACGCAACAGCCACCCAAACCGCCCACATCGTCTAGTTACGCCTCTTTTAGAGTTTTTGCCCAGTCGGGCATATAACATAGTAGAGTGCTAGCTGAAAATTAAGTTGACGCCATCAACACTTCGCCACTGTGTCTCTGGGTGCGCGTGTGTGTGGCATCAACAAATTAGAAGTCAGTAAACCCGACAAAAAGCAAAAAAGGCAGACGCTTATCTGCGTTAAGTAGATGAGAAAAGTTTTGTGCTGGCAACGTTGATAAGTTGCATTACATGTTTCCATATTTCCTTCATCGGAATGGGATGGAATGAAGAATATGCTGGTTGTGGGTTTTTTGTGTTTGGGGTTTGAGTTGAGCTGATGTTTGATGGGTGACTATGCGAATCTGGACAGAATATATAGCATATACTACTTCTACCATGCATTAATGGGTTTATGTGCCAGTGTTAACAAGGCAACTCCTTTGGCAACTTAACCAGTTTTACGGCCAATTGCCAAGTCAGCAGTGTTGCTGACAGCATTAAATTGACGACACTGTTGCCCAAATCTGCGCTCAACGTTGCTTTAATGCAACCTGTCCAACTTTGTTGCACGGTTTGATGGGGTTATTCGCGAGAGACGTGCTCTTTAAAATGACCTTCAAGCGAAATGAAACTGCATATCGCAAAGTTCTTTTGAGAAAAATGGAAAGCAAAGAGAATAGAAAATAGTATTTAAGTATTTATTTTACCTATATGATTTATACAAGTCTGCAACTATGAAAATTGCAGTTAGTTACGCTGTCCTGTTGCATAGTTCATTACGTATACGCCACGTACGTGCCAAGAACATTATCAACACGTTAATTTATAAAAACACTTGTGAAAAAATTCAATTCAAGCGCTTTAAGCGTGCGTTTACTCGCGAATTTGCCGTTAATGTGTAACAAGCACTCGAAGCAAATTTAAATTAAGCTCAACTAATTGAGAAACGTAGCAGCCGGCTCGTAGGTAAGAGAATGAAAACAGTTTCTTTTTGTGGTTAGCTTAAAGCATTTACTGCCACCCATCCACAACCCCCAACCATCCAACCATCCAACCGACCACTGCCGCTTTGCTGCTAAGTAGCGATTGTTTGGTCGCTGTCGACGCGGTGCTGCGTTCACCTCAACTTCAGCTGGGAGGCTATTTTTTTACCTAATGAAATCAAAATAGATGCTCTTGTGCTGCTTAAACCGTTGTTATCCGTGCAAAATGCGAACGATTTCGTGGATTCTGCTTGTTGCCTGGTTTTAGATATTACGATGGAGAAAGAGAAGTGAACTAAAGAAAAATCCATTTAAATTTAATTTTATGGCAAAAGTGTCTGCTTGAAAAGTGCATTTAAAAACTGGCACTACTGTACAGTCACACACAGAAATACTCACACAGGCAGTCTTGACAGCGCAACGAAAAATGCATTTGCTAAGAAAAGCTTTTGGCCATGACTTTTGCTTTTGGTTCGTCAATCACCTTTTTATCTTGCAGGACATTACCAAGCAAACCGCAGAGCTTTGATAGCATTATGTTCATGTCCTTCTACGAACGAGTGTTAGACTTTAGTGTGTCGTATGTGTGTGTGTGTGTGTGTGTGCGAGAGTGTTTTTGGGGTGTCCTTGTGTGTGTGCACAAATTTATTACAACCTTTGGGAATTCTTTTAAGTAGTTGCTCGATTCAAAATAATTTTCCATTTATCACTGTGATAACAAAACAGTTTTTCCTCTACCAAAGCGCGAAAATGGCAGAAATAACATCAAGAACAACAACAACAACAAGAGAAGGAAAATAAGTGAAACTGGGAGCATTATGAGCATGCCTGCTTTGTGGTTTGAGGGCGTGCCACTGTCCAGGATAAAATAAAGTACTCTTCGCAAATCTTGAGCTCATAGCTATATAGGTCTGGGCGCCTGTGTGTGAGGGTAGTCATCCAGGGAGTTGAAGCTCGTTAGGCAACCCTGGTCCCCCGTCATGTCTCAGTTTGACTTGCTGACGAGCTGCGTTCTGCTGCTGCTGCTTCTAAATGATAAATGCTGGGCAGCAGGTGATTTAAAATAATTTCGGTCAGCGCGTGAAAAATATTTGTTGTTGTTTTCAAATTTTTGAAATTTATGAGCTGCCGTTTGTTCCACAAAAATATTGTGGCAGCAGCAAGTGAAAGGGAGTGCCGCAATTGCCGCCATTTGGGGTTGGTACAGGGCAGAATTGATCCCAGTCGAGCAGCCACACAAGACCATTAGAAAAACAACTTTACTTTTAGTCGCGACACGTCTTTGGAGCACCTTAACATGATGCCACAAAGCAGGTTAGTGGCCAAAAACTTTGCTTTTTGGCATTTGGGCAACTCAGTTACCACACTCGCCTTTTCGCTTGGGCTCTCGTACTCGTTACTCGTTACACGTTACCCGTTGGCCGTTTCTTTTGTGTGGACTTCTTCTGGTGAGTTGATTTTATAAAGCTTTGGTCCAGCTCCATACTCCACAGAGACGTTGCCAACTGCTTGTCAGTGGCAGGCGGAACTAAAACAAGGCTCAGCATTGTACACCACAGGGCTGCCAGTTGCTGCAATGTTCGTGGCTTGCGCCACAAAAGTTTCATTTGTGTTCGAACCAACTTTGATGAGTTGGCTGTGTTGGCTCTGTTGGCTTTGCTGCCGATGCTGCCACTGCACTGTTGGGCAAAAATTATGTACTCGGCCCATTGAGCAGGCCGTGTTGCGCCATTAAGCACAGGACAGGCAAGAGGCCAGACAAGAGAAGATTCCGTGTCCAGTCAGTCAGACAGCCAGGCAGTGAGGCAACGTAGAGTGAAGTGCATTTGCATAATTTGCTGCGCTGCGTAAAGTTTTTGCATATTGGCCAAGTTTTATGGCTTTGTCTTGCTTGTTTATTAAGCAATCAATTATAGAGATTGGCTTTTAGTACGTGTATATTGATTCTATATGCCCAGCTTTTAGTTCAAGCTCAAACAGGTGTAGTGCTCAAATGCAGCACGTGGGTCAATTCAGCCATACAGTGATCTGGCCAATTGGCAAATATTTGGCCAAAAAGCAAGCACATAGCACATATATAGCATTATGTATGGTTGCCTACCACTCGAGAGCAGCTCCAACAATATATGGCTGAAGTAGTAGTAGTAGATACTATATGTCCTCGGGTTTGCCGAGAGCTTCAATCGAGTGCTTGATAAATAGATTAAATGGCTATGGAGTGGCGTTAAGCAGCTTCTTGCTACCGTAAACGATACCCTTGTTTACCTTGTTCGCTGCCAAACTCATTCATATTGCTTGTTTCCTATGCAGATGGCGCTCTCTGGCCCCTAGTGGTGGTCTGTGGGGGAATCGTATACCGCATAAAATTTTACGACATCGGAAACCGATCGAATTGTTATGTTGTTCGATAGTTGCCATTCGCCTGTCGGCAACATTTGCATGCATACTTTGGGGGAATTAAGATGAATATAGTATGTATAAATGTATGTATATATAAGCTTGTACATACTACGCTTATACATATATAGAATTGTAAAAGTTTAGCATAAAGTTTGGCGCTTTACAGTGAAAAACTTGCAATTGCTGGAAGTCGGAGAAACGTGCTGCCTTCTTTTGGCTGCATCAAAGTTTCTGTAAGCTGATAGGATTCTTTGCTTTAACGACTTAGTTTGCGGTCACTGTTCGCTACCTCACCGCCCATACTCCTTTCTCCCCTCGTTCTGCTTGCAACTGCAACTTCTGTTTGTCACTCAAACTACTTGCATTTCTTAGTGGCAAGCACCAAGCGCTTTGCTTTCTTCAGCGAAAAAATGTCAATCCATATAGCAAGGCGG
This sequence comes from Drosophila tripunctata, assembly GCA_035047385.1. NCBI lineage: Eukaryota > Metazoa > Arthropoda > Insecta > Diptera > Drosophilidae > Drosophila > Drosophila tripunctata. The sequence continues at coordinate 47,285 of JAWNPS010000233.1, read as the reverse complement.
AAAATCTTCAAATTATGGCGAAACTTTGATTCCGTTGCTCGGCTCGAACCATGTAGTGGGATGATAAAGTTTCGGTTGGAATTATTAAAAAATTTAAAGGAATCTTGCAGGATTTATAAAATGTAACTATTAATGAAAATTATTATTAAGAAATATTTAAGAATACTTTGGTAACTAGAAAAGTATATAATTAGCAGGAAAAAGTATTTACAAATGTGGAAGCTGCATATGCATATAATATTAGCTCATATTGGATTATCTTGATAATAGTTAGTAAGAACAATATTCAATTTAGCTTGGATTTACGGACTCTCCCAGTACTAAGAACAAGGCTTCTTCAACTGACTTTTCTTTAACGTTTGTATAGCAAAGCTTCAAGCCCTGCTTCTTTGAAATTCAACATTTAATAAAGCGATTCTAAGCACATTTGTGTGTATACTATAATGTGGAATCATATCTTTATGCTGTTCATTTGATTAACGAACTTGTCCTTGTGACATTATCTGCATGCAGCTAGTAACCATTTAATACCCTCACTTGCAGGACATTCGAAATGAAATGCGTGTTGTCCTCGCTGCTCTGCTTTGTTCCAATTTCACCTGTGTTGTGAGGGTCACAGCTGCCGCACGTCGAGGTCGCAGCACATTGCGTGTGGTGGTTGGTGCTTTCAATTAAAATTTCAACGTGCACGTAACAACTTTTATTGAAATTACGATTGCAGGCAGCTGCAAGTGAGCACACACACACAACAAACACTTGTGCATATTTGAGCATATAAAACAAGTGCAGTTACACTGCATACTTCATTGCATTCCTTGATCATTTGTGGCACACACATCTAATGAAGCACAAGCACAATGCTCTGTAGACCATTATTACCATTGGCGTCTAGGTCAAAAGGGAACATTCGCCAGTTGCGACAACAAATTTTGTGGATATTTGATTAATGTAATAAGGAAATGTTACTTGCTTTCTGCTACTAAACACTTGCAAAGCGTAAAACAACAACAACAACAACGACAGAAAACAGTAGAACATCAACTGTGACAATAAAATGTTCGTTCGTTCTTTCTATTCATGTATTCACATAATCCAAGATGAAAAATAGATTTTACCAAAAATTTTACTGCGCAAAATGCTGACAAGGACATTCCGCCATACTGAGCTCAACATTCTGACGGTCTGTCTGGTCGCCGGGACAAATGGACAACTGGGCGTGGCTTGGGCCAGGCGGTCTGAGCATTTGGTTGCCCGCCAGGAATGTTACATCAGCTAAATGGTTAAGCGCACTACTCGGAATGTACATATAAAAAAGGCTACAGTTTTGGAGAAAAACAAGCAAAATGAAAACTAAAACTGTGCGACTTGCGACCGGCAACTAAAAACCGACGACAGCTCTCAACATTCATAGAACTAGCTTTCTCTATTTCTCTGTCTCTTTCAGTATATTTTACTTTCACTTCCTTACTACACCCTGTTCCCTCTCTAACTCTGTTACATGACAATGAAAATCTGCATTGATGCTCCTTTGTCTGCCTTTAAATGCTCTTCTTATTGTAAGTTTTTAATTAGCTAGAAGTGTAGTTTGTTTAAAAACAAGCTTCGAATTTTAAATGCCAATATTTACCAATTTTTTAATAATAATTGAATATCAAAGGTTTACCGAAATATTTTCTTTGCATTCGCACCTAAATTCAACCATCTAATGAGTTCATTTTAAGAAAAACTGAATAACACAAACAACATTAATTTTTAAAGCTTCTCTCCACTGCATCTAAATGTCTAAGACATTTCAAACCGATGCAGCCTTGATTTAGCTTAAGCTAGTTGGTTTTTTAGTACAATATTTAGATAGTTTTTGAAGCAGTTTGTAGAGTATTTAAACATCAATAGGTTTTATTTGGATTTGACTGTCTGTTTTTCTTTCTTCGCCTGCTTCGATGCTTCGTTTGGAAATTGTCATTTTAGTATTCCGAATTCCCAGCTCTGCTGATTTTCTGCTGTCTCTGCAGTTTTCCTTTTTTTTTCTTTCCGCCCCGCTTCTCATTCCTCAGTTTCTTTCCCAGCATTTGGTTGGCATTGCTGAATTAAACCAATCACTACTATTTTCACACTTAACTTGCAATTTGCATAAAATATTACCCAAGACCCAGCACAGTCAAGTAGACGTTGTTGCTGTCGCTGGGGAAGCACTTTGGGCGGTGTATTTGGAGGCGTGTATAAATGTATGTAGGGTAGGGCACCGGGGGGAATTGAGATTCACATGCTGTTTTGGGGTTTGCAAATAAGTACGCAAAACCATTGACAGTTGCGTGCGAATTTCTTTTATTTCCCTATACTTGCAAACACACATACATTTTTTACACTATTTTACCAACACACATATATGTAAATATATATATATATATATCACATACATTTGTAGACGCTTTGAAATTGTGTTTAGTTTTGCATTTTTTCCTTTTACTTTTTGCTTTTGATATAAATTTTAATGCGTTGCCAAGTTCTTCAGTGCGCGGACAACTTGTCGTTTTTCGTTTTTTTTTTTTGTAGGTTACTACAAATGATTAAGTTGTAGATGGAGAAGTGTATTTAAATAATACATACTTATATATTCACTCGGCGTGTGCACTCATTAGTGCAAATGTCGGCCAAAACTCAAAACTACGAAACTTACAAGTAACTAAACGCAATTCGAAACGAACCATTACGCTACATTTAACAAATGGGTTAGAGCCAGCCATTCCATTCCTTACCATTTCATTCCATTCCAGGCCAGGCCAGGCCAGAACAGAGCAGTAAAGCACAGACGATGCCAAATGCTGAGCCCGGCCAAAAGGAAACTACTGCGTTGGCTTTAATGTATGCCTTTGACGATCTGACGACCCCTGACAAAGGCTTTTGAGCAATGCGCGTTCACAGAAGACATTAAATGCCCGTTTTGCACATGTCCAAAGCAGAGAAATGGTTCAAATAGTGTCCCAGACAAAGGTAAAGTGTGTAAGTTTGTGCAACGAAATCGGCAGCACAAAAAAACTTGAATTCAAATGGGCCATAGGTAGTAGTTCTTCGAGAGTATTTAGTAACTTTTGCAGTGGAAGTCATCTTAATCATTTATTATAATTTTTGGGAGACTATGAAAGCAGCCTAGAATTTGTAATATTTTTTAACCAATAAATAAAATATGCTTAGTTTGTAAAATGCATTTTAGATTTAATAAAAAAAATTAGCAAAAATAACCCAGCATTTATTTTAGTATAGCTTCTAATTTGATATAATTTATATTCATAAATATTTTAAAACAACTTAAATTTTTAACTTTAAGTCTAAAACAAAGTTTAATTAATGCAAATTGATAGTCTGCTGATAGTACACTCTAAACATTCCATATAAACATTACCTTTCTATAAACTTTAAGCAAGCAAACTACAATTTGCTAACTTGAAACTGTGTAATTTGATGAAATGTAATTCCATTACATCTAATGATTGACATTATCTGCAAATGCTTTTATACAAAATTTTGAAAAGTCAAGAGTTACGTAATCAACACATTTCAGTTATCTAACAACTAGTTTTTGCAGTTGTTCAGTGCTAATGTTGCCACTGGCTTTGTTCTGCGTTGTTGGCGCCTCGTCAAACCACTCTAATGCAAATATATGCATTCGTACATGTACGTACATGCACTCACACTTGGCAAATACTTGGGCAAACACATAATTTCGAGTATTTAACTAAAATAAACAGGGTGTAAAACATTTTATTGCATGTGATGTGATGGCAGCCCCTTTATCCCTGCTGACTGCATCCGTTGTCCTGTCAGTTTTTCATTTTTTTTTGCTTTCACTTTGCATTTGAACAGTTGCACTCGTTCAGACAGAGACAAACAATCGGACACCCACAAGTATACACCCACTCACACATACATACGTATATCTATAGAATATTTGCATTTCAGTCACTTGCACTTTTGACTGCTGATGCTGCTGATGTTGATGCTCGTAGCTGTTGGCTCTGCGTCCGTTCATGCCCCACAGCTAGACTGATCCTTTTACACGCTCGTTCTTCTTCTTTTGTCTCACACTCGTTTTTCACTTGGCACTTTAGCACATTTCCATTTGCAATTGTTATATCCTTCTTTGTGCTTTCACATTTGTGTCCATCCCTCTCTCTCCCTCTATCCCTCTCACTCTCACTCTCTCTGTCTCTCAGCGTGTGTATGTAGGGTGCGTGCCCGAAGCATTTTGCTTTCTTGCTTTTTATTTAAACAATATGCCGCTTAAAGAGCACGCGTAAATATTCATAAAAAAACAAAAAGCAAAAATTAAAAAATGGAGCTTGCAGCTTGGCATGCGGCTAATTAAAAGAGCTGTAAATTACGAGAGATGTGAGGCAACTAAATGCAAATGCAAATGCAAAAACCAAACTCAAACCCAAACCCCAAGCTCAAACTCAAACTCGGGCGGCACTTGTGCGTGGCGTGGAACGGTCACCTTAATTAAAATGCACAATTTTGCACTTTTGGCCGGCGTGCGGCGTTTGTGCTGCATTTGCATTAACAGCATTTGCCGCTTGGCCCAAGCGATGCAACAACAACGGCAACAACAACAGCAACAACAACATTCAACGGAACCTTGGCGACTTCGCTTCGCCACCGTCATGGAATTTATTTGCCAACTACTTTACACTTTACACTTTTTGCATTTTGCTGCCCACTCTTTTACTCTTTGTGTCCTCTTCACTTCTCGTATTGGGTTTCATTTTTTATGCGTTCCCCTTCCCCTCTTTCTTCTGCTGATGTAATTTTGTTGCGGTCTGCGTTCATTTCGCGTATGAGCGAATGCACCACTCCAAACCCAACAACACCCCAACCCGAACCCCACCACCACCACCACCACTGCTCCACTGTCAGGCATTCACAATTAAAAAGCTCAACAGAAAAATTTACATTGTCGCTTGATGGTCTGGCGAACAAAACTCTGCACAGACAGTACAGAGCAACATCAGTTTGTCCAGAGACAGTTGCAGTAGTCATCATCATCATCATCATCATCAACGTCATCATCAAGCTCATCATCAGCTTTTAGTCGGTCTGAGCTGGTGGCGCTAGTAGTTACTGCTTTGGCAACTCTACTGCAAAGATATGAGCAGGGTATATGTAGCTGTCATATTATTTCATAACTATATTTATTCTAATTTTGTTTAAAGTCATAAAAATGGAAGAAAATGAAATGATGTAAAATAAAATATATAATTATATTGATTGATTAAAACCCAATAAACACATAACAGATTAAAAGTTAGGTTATGTGTGTTATGTATGCTAAATTCCAATTTTTTGTAATAATAAGATAGATAGATGTAGAAACAAGACTAAAATGGATTATGTAATGATCTCAAGAGACTTAAGTTTCGAGTAATTTTCTTAGATACAGTTAAAAATTGTCTCATCTTACAATTGAATTAAGTTTACTTAAAGCTGGTGTATATTAAATTTATTGAAAATACTCTTCTATATTAAAATGGCATCTTAAATACAGTGTGTTCTATTAGTTGAGTCCCTAAAGTGCATTGTTACCACAGCAGAAAGATTTCTTAATACAATTCACAAAAAGAATTGTTATCAATCTTTAATTCTATATTATGTATAAAATATATAGCATTTAAAGGGTATCTTAGCTTTCAGCTTTCCCAAGTTGTTGTCTTTTTAGTGGTCTTCTCTTTGGTTAGGCCCGAATATGACGTTGGTGCACCATAAAATTGTAACGCTACTTTATGCGTTTTATGCTTTATGACCGCAAATGAGCGCACACAATGCTAGAGGCAGACGGACAGACAGACAGACAACTAGGGACTCTATCTGCCAGCTCTGTCTACCTACAATATCCCCATCTGCCTGTGTGTGGGATGCAACTTTTATGAACGCACACATACATACACATATGTAGAATTTGATTATGGCACGCTTGGCATTTGCCACATTTGTACAGTTTTTCACTTGTGTTGCATAAATGCTGAACTTTTTAATTTTAATTGTTAAAAGCTTTTTTTGCTTAAAAAAGTGGCCAGTGCATTGTGCATTCGTGGCCCCTACTGTTTGCCCTGTCTTTGGCCATAAAAATCGGGCAACATTAATGCATTAAAACGTGCGCACACAATCACAGCTGCCCCCCAAATAATTGAAGTACACTGAGTTTGCAGAGTTCCATGCCACCACTGTTTCCAGCTGGTGTCGCACAATTCACATTTCCATATAACGGTCAGTGGAACGGCATGTGCAACAGTTTTGTTCACTGATAAATTAAACAAAAGCACAAACCAACAGACGCGACTGAAGCCAATCCGTGAACAGTTAAAGCATTGCCTTCTTTGCAGGCCATAAACAACGCATGTGGAGAGGGCCAACTGGCCAACTGGCCATATAGCATACAGGCAGGCTACCTGGCTGTCTGTATGACTGGGTAACTGGTTTATGCAATATTAAGCATACGCCATGACTGCCTGCCATTCATAGATATGTATACTGCCAAAGTGTTTAATATGAAAGTTTATGGCATTCACAATTATTAACATGACACTCTCTTTAAGGAAGATTTAATTTTTGGTAACATTTGTTTGCATACATATATTCATGCGTTCGTATATGGTTTGTTCAATTTGTGTCCATATGGAAAGACAATCGCTCAGCAGGAGCTCGTTTACAAATTTTGTAATCCTTTTACGATGCCAACAGTTTCCGCCATTTGCTCTTGCGCACGACTCCACAGGCGGCATCTTCTGCTGCTGCTACTGCTGCTGTCGCTGTTGCTGCTTCAGTCATTGTCTTGTATTCTTGCGCCTCATCATCGCATAATTAATCTTCAAAAAATCATCAGTCGTCGCAGGCATTAATCTTTGTTAAAACGTTTCACGCAACTTTTAGTCCATTGTTGTTACACATACGACGTGTGTGCCGCATACAAAGCGACGAGTTTCAGAATCTTCCTGCTGCTTCCTTCATATCATAATTGTGCTGCATTGTTGTTGTTGTTACGCTGTTGTTGTCGCTGATGTTGCTGTTGGTGTAGTGTTGTTGGCATCGCAAAATATGAGTGCTTGCTTTCAAGCCCACTTTGTTTTTATTTAACAATTTCCTTGGCTAAAGACTTAAAGACTAACTGATTCCAGCTAAAATTAAACACTTTATGTACAATATGTGATATATACTTTACACACACACGTCCAAACTGGAGTCAACTGAGTTCACTTGACTTGCAATGATAAATGATGGCCTCATATACTCGTAATGCAACTGCTGACAGACCCAGGCTACCAGAGAAAGAGAGAGAGAGAGAGAGATAGAGGAAGGTATTAGGTTGTTGTTGTTTGGCTGAATGTTTGCACAAGTCGATGTGCTTATAATAGAAAATAATGAATGATATGTTTCTGACACGTTGCCGCTGTCACTGCGCCCATTCAATTTTACACTTTGTGTCATTTTATCGCGGTGCTTTAAGTTTGAGCTGCGAGTCGGTTATAGCGTCAGGCATCTTTGGCATTGACACTGCTGACTACTGACAAAAAGCAACAAATGCTCACAGAAACTACAACAACAACAACGCAAAAGGCACAACAAAAAAAAAAAAACAAAATGAATAAAAACAGAAGCTTGTGCTCTTCATCATGCTCAATTTGCGCGAATTGTGTTGTCTTGTCTTGTTTCATCCTTGTACTCATACCCTGTCCTTGCTGTCAGCCTGTCTATCTGTTTGTCGGTTCGTCTGTTGTCTGCTCGGTTGTCTGCTCTGTTGTCAGTTGTCTGCTCTGTTGCTTGCTTGTTTTTCGGTGTTGCCTTTGCCATGTATTTGCCTGGCGCGCTCTGCTCTTGATTTAAATATTTTTGACACTTGGAGGCAGATAATTGCAAACATTAATCATTACTTAACAGCAACCGTATTGGGCCATATATATTTGACTTTGCTATCTATCCTTTGCACACTCTTTCTTCCGCACTGTATTTTTAGTTCATGTGATGATATTTATAATTTTTTGTTGCCTACTTTTAGGCACTCATTTTTATTTTCTTTTCCTGTTTTTGTGTTGTTGTGTTTATTATTAGTGCAGTTTCTGGTTGATTGCTGTTTGGTTGATTATCTAGTCAATGACAGAGACTTGGCCACGCCCAATGTAGCAATTAGGCATCACATTTAGCTTTCTTCCTTTTTTGTTTCCTTTTGAAGCACATCCATCCAAGTGCCAGCAATCTGTTTGGCGCTTCAATTGCCGCCTCGTCAATTTATCACCAAATCAATCAAAAGACTTAAGCACGTTGACTGTCGTTTTGGTGCTGGTCTAGAGATGCTACTAACTGCCCTTTGCATGTGTGAAAAATGCTTTCAAATTGGGGCCAAGAGGTCGGCGCGGTGGTACACCTCTCCCTCTCTCTCGTTCGCTCAGTGTCTGTCCTCTCTTTGACCGTTTGCCGTGAAAATTTATTTGATTGTAGGCCATAAGCAACTGCTAATATGACACAAGCTGATCCCCTGTTCTTGAGATTCTCTGATGCTGATGCTGATGTTGATGTCAGACAGTGCGACAAACGTTGTTCACGTTGCTATTTGAACAGTCGATGTTCGGTTCAGTGACTAATGATTACTCTGTTAGTGTGTCTGTCTGCCTGTGTGTGTGTGTGTGTGTGTTGGGGGCGTGTCTTGGCCCCTGAGCAGCAGATATATACCGCTGCTGGCTTGCTTTTATGAACTGCTGGTGAAGTTTTGCAGTGCTCAGAGCACAGTTATTGGGACAGAGACACGCAATCTCAGCATTTGCTCCTCTCTGCTATGTTTGCTGGCCAAATTGCTTGTGATGAAGACAGTCAAGCGTCAATCAGTCAGTCGTTGGTTCTGACTCTGACTCTGACTCTGAATTTGGCTCTGTTTCTGTTTCTCTGTTTGCTTCTGCTACTGCTTCTGCTTCTGCTTCTGGCTGGGTCCTTTAGTCTATGTCTCGTAAACTGTCTGCATGTCCTGCTCAGCTCAACTGTCCCACTGTCTGTCAGTTAACATGCCTTTTGCGTTTGCCATCTCACAGCTCTTTGGATTTTGGTCATGGCCAAGGCAATGTCAGCATCGCAGTCGCTTGGTTCGCTTGGCTCGTCGAGAGATAATCACTTTGGGAAATTGCTCATGAATGATTTGTTGGCATAAATCAATTTGATTGATGAGCGTCAATATACTTATATGCCGCTTTGATGTGGGCAATTCCAGAACATGCACACAGACCAACGCAGTTATACGGGCGGTTGTACAAATGTTACATACGTGTGTTACATGCGTGTGTCTGTGTGCGTGTGTGTGTGTGTGTATGGGCTTTTGTGTAGGCCAAATAATTGATCAATTAAGCATCAATTGCTTGGCTGCCCGAGCTGCGGGTCGACGCTTTCAACAGCAGCAGCAGCAGCCCTCATCTACAACAGCAACATACTTAGTGGCCAACTAGTGGAGGGGGGGGGGTATGTTGCATGTTGCACGGATGAACGGTGGGTGGTTTAGGTGGTTTTTGGATGGTTGCAAGTTGAAACTGTTTCAGGCAACAACAGCAGTTTGCTCTATAAAACAAGAAGCTGGCGTTAACTTTCTGCTATTTCAACTTGAGTTGTTATGACACTTTTAATAACTTTATTATTGCATTTACATAGTAGCAGGGTATGCCAGCCACGCCTACTTTTCGCCTTAGTTCGCGCAACCGAACAACAAGCAACTTGGCTTCTTAAGAGCGCCATTTTCCTTTACTCCACTCTGTGTTGTTTGTGTGAGAATCTTGGCAACTTCCTTGTCACTGCATATGCTTGAAGTTTCCACTATGTTTGTGTGTGTGTGTATCACTCTGTGTGTGTGAGTGTGTGTGTGTGTGTGTATATATCTTGGCTGTCTATGCAATTAAAAGTTTAATATAATTAAATGGTTTTATGACTTTGACTGCGCACCGGGCCACAGTAGCTCCTTAAGCAGCTTTTCAGTTTTGTTGCCTCTGTCTTCGACGTTGTCTTCTGGCAATTGCCCCACGACACGTTTTTGAGGTCGCCTGTAAAACTGTAAAGCTGTCTCCCTCTCGTTCTCTCTCTGTCTTTCTTTTTGTCGCCCCGGTAAACACGCCCCATAAGAAAACAGATAGACTGCAAATTGAACTTGCCTTTTAGCTTTGCTTCTATCAAAGTGATTAAACCATCAAAGTTTGCACTCGACACGCAGCATTAACGCTTTTCCCAAGGACTGCGGCTTCCACCTCTGACTTCGTTTCCGATTCCAAGTGCAGTCATCACTGGTTGGTTGTACAAGAGGATGTCGATAATTACTTGGCCAGTGCGACATCAGCAGAAATTGTCTGAAAGTAGTTACACAGACGACGCAGGACACCAAGGAAAAAAAAAGGAAAAGAAAAGGTTTTGTCCAAATGTCGTCGCCACAAATCTCGTGTGACAGATTCTGGTAATGGTGGCATGCGGATCTGAATCTGAATCTGTATCTGGGCGTTGCTTATAAATGATACCAGCGAGTACGCCCCATTGACAAATACGAAATTGGTCTAATTTATTTATGGCCAGCACATGTACAGTTAAATACAAATTGCCAATTGACCAACACTGGCCATCAACGCATGAGTCCTGTGCCCTAGAAGAGATACATATGTATATATATATTGTATAGCTACAATATTAAACATTGTTTAATTATCTGCTGATCTGGAGTATGTGTTCCACCATTATGACTAATTTTCTTGTTTTCTACAAAATATATATGCTATTTGGAACCCTTTTTTTATGCCTACATGTAAAGCACATTAAACCACAATTTAAATGCTGCACAAAAAGAAGAATGAAAAAACCGAAACTTGTTATAGAAATAACAGAAACATGCATAATACAAATTAATTGCCATCAACTCGAAAGTTCGGGCCAAAAAACTTTCGTCCGTTTGGACCATTTTCTTGTTGGTTTTGCTGAACACTGAACCCGTCCATCCGCCGCGTCGGTTTATGGTAAATTAGTAGCTCGTGGGCATTTTAATTGTGTTTGTAATGCGACGACTTTGACGCTGAACTGGCCCAGTTTTTGTGGGCGTTGTGTGAGTTTACAAAAAATAAAAAAAAAAATACAACAAAACCAAAAAAATTAAATGAAAATGAATTCATTTGTACCCTTTTCAAAGCGGCATAAAAAATGATAACGAGCGACGCTTTGTAAGATGTGGCACGAGGTCCCAAAATGACTTAACTCATTTAATGCGCCTCTAATGGGATACAATTTAAATTTAATTGATTTGCCCGGCAAGCTTTTTATGCCCGCAAAAATTTCTCTAAATTAAAAAATTCCTTTTCCCCCTCCCCCACCCCCAAAACTCTGTGTGTTTAGAAGAATGTGTAGCGCTTTAAAAGGCCATACAGATTAATTTATGTCTTATGCTCTAACTATTGATTAAATATGCAATGCTCGAGACGCAGCCGTGTCGGCAAAGCAGTGCCGTGCTGTGTCGAGCTGACAACGATAGTGCTTCAAAAGCCAGCAGCCTGACAACACTATGTTTTTCAGTGGCTCGCTGATTTATTGGTTCAATGCACTCGGCTTGTGGCAGTAAGCAGCTAGCAGCATGCAGCAGGCACCTTGCTACCCGCAGAAAACATGGCGCAACAAACCGCAGCTGGAGCGCGGGATAGCTTGGTAGCTTGGTAGCTGGATAGCGGCTGTTTGTTGGCCATATCAACGACACAACGGCAACTGGCAACCGCGAGGCAAACCTTTTGCTGCCCATAGCCATTTCTTAGCTTGGCAGCTAATTTATGTGTGCACGCCGTAAGGAAAATGCTGGCTAAAGGATACGCTAGATGGCTGTTAGGAGTAGGACGTAGTAGCTGAAAAACATTTGCCATTTTCATAGTGAGAATTATGCGCCAAGTGGGTGAAGGCGGCACAACGCGCAAATGTGTCAGCGTGTATAAAAATTCGCATTTTAATATTTGCCAGTTAGCTGCGCAGTGTTGGCAGCTGATTTGCCAAAGAGAGAGAGAGAGAGAGAGAAAGAGATAGCATACAGCTCCACCCACTGGAGATGGCTTGAACTCGAGGTCTGTAGGTCTTACATTTTGGTCCCCCTTGGTTATTTGCCTGCCATTTTATCTATGCCCAACAGCTGGCGTTTGTTTGCGGTGCCGACGACATCGCGTGTTGACTTTTGCGTCTGAGCCACCTTTCAACTGCAACTAATTTATTTTATTTGCAAGCAGCACCGTCGTCTCTGGTGCACTCTTCTTGAATATGATTCAAAACAAGCATTATAAAATGTATAGCACGGTTGCCTGCTGCACTTGATATAAAGTGTTGTGTTCTCAACTACTACTTCTACTATTACTCTACTACTGCTGCTGCTGCTTCTGTTGCCTAGGTGCGTTTCTGTCCCATCATCATGGACAGGCTGTAAATGAGTTTTGTTATCTGCAAACAAATTGCATTACTCTCTGGCTGCTACCACAGCAATTGGACAAACTCACTTGCAGTGCGGTGCGACCACTCAAAGGAAAAATGCCGAGCATTACCATGGTTTTCGAGTTTTGTGCATCCTTTAGCATCATGGCAAACATTTTGCGCTGTGATCCACTTAGCTCATACCAGCTAATATTGCAGATGGTGTCATAAATACGGTCAAACTGCAAGTAACAAAATCAAATTATCATTGTTTTGGAACACTCTTTGCACTCTAAAACTGACAGCGAATTCAATTTTGGTGCCCACAATGCAGAAAACAAACAGTTTGTAGGAGCTGACCACAAAGTATATGGCAGATATCAAATGAAATTCGTTGAGGTTGACGCAGGAGGTGCCCAGCAAAGAGAAGGCGGCAGAAACCACCTGACCAGTGATCATAATGTTAAATGTGTAATCAACATTACGCGAGTATCTAAAGCAGTTGAGTTAATACCTATTCATAAAAAAACTATAGTTATTCCAACTTACTCTGTTAACAATTGATGCCATTTGATTGTTTCCAGCAAAAGTTCTTTCACCTCATTATCTCGTTCGAATTTAGCACCAACTTTGGCTAGGCGACGTGCTTCAATCTTCAGATCCAGTAAGTCATTTAACTCTTTAGCTTTCAGCTCTAAGATATCGGCATAGGTGATGATCTGGGTCATAGCCACACAACCCATAAGATCGGCGGCATAGAATCCAACACCAGCAAGAAACATGGATAAAAATTGGGCTACATATGTGAAGGCGTAATGCAAGTTATTATCCAATGATAGTCCCGGAAACTCCTGTTGTACAATGGTGACACGTTTACCAGTACAAAATAAAATTATCAAAGGCACCATGCTCATAACAAAATACGAAGTAAAATAACCAAAACGTATGATTTTCATTATTTCACGAACTCGATCAATTGCCAAGTGTAGAGTATGACAATAGGCAGCACTCCTTTGCTCATAGTCCTTGTATAGCGCCTCAGTGGAGAATATTAGACGCCGTATACTGGCTCGTCTGATTATTAAGGTTGTGACCTCTGTTACTCCATTCAACATACCGCCCATCATAATGCTAGCCTTTAAGCATTCTGTCGAACTTATCTCAGCTCGCTTGATCATATAGCGACTGCCAAAAATGGCAAATCCCACGATAACCGTATAGGTCACTATAGAACGATAGTTGATTTTCAAACGTGGCTGCAAAACTTCAAATCCAACCACATTTAAGAAATAATTGAAATGTTGCGCGAGCTTGTAATATCTTCGTGAGGGCTGCATTTCTGTACTGTATACTGTTTACTGTCCACTAAGGGCTTGTCTGAGAAGCCTTTTATCCTTTTATAGAGCCTCGATTATGGCCTGAGCTAATTGTTATTGTTCTCTTGCCAATGATAATTGCACAAAAGTGTAATTAATGCTGAAATTATTGCAGCACAAGCATTCGTGCAGCTGTCCTTTGTCACATGGCCATGCTCCAAGAGTAGGAAAATCAATGGACCAATCGACTTCAGTTATTGTCTGAGTATTATTTACATACATGTGACTATAATCTACGTAATTATAAATGCTGTAATTACTTAATATACGCTTAAGACACATTATTGAAATTTTATTTTGCTTGGCATGAGGCAAATAGAAATTCACAGACATGTGTATTCGCATTTATTATACAAATGTAATTAAGTTTGTTTAAAAAAATGAAAAACATAAAATTATGTAAATAAATTACGCAGTGTGTCCTTAGACACAAGGCTGTTCATTTCAACTGACTGTTGATTTTATTAAAACAACAACAACAACGCACTTAATTACAACTGCATTATTATAACGTGGAAATAGTTATTATTACATTAACCAGTTGCCGACGCATCGCATTTATAAAATACATATTAAAATATGGCTTGGCAGCAGTTATTATTGCCTCACACATACACTCGTACAAAAAAAAAAAGCGAGCAAGACATGGTGTTATGGCATTCCAAATATAAATTAAAATTTTATGTTCATGTGCGATAAATTTTATGTTTTGCCCAGACGAAACGGAACGAAACCAAACGAGACATCGCACAAAACTCTTTTAACGAGCACCACAATTAATGCATGCTTTATAGAGATAATCGCATTTATTACTCATACGCACTGTAATTACTGGCGGACCCCAAAGTTAAAGCTAACTTTAAACTACAGTAGTGTAGTGCATTTAATGCTCTAAGTTTTGCGTTGACCTATCTGACATTTCATTAAGCTAAATGCTCTTATCAATTCATAAAACTGTAATGGCTATTATGTTGAATACGTATACGCATCGTTGTCACACATTGAATGCGCTTTGTTATTTAGTGAATCCCTTTGGCAATTTTTGCAATCTACACACACACACACATATATATAGTGTATTTTGTACAGCTACTTCATTGTGGGCTCATCATTATTAATTTCCAAGCTATAAATTTCACTTTGCCACATTCCAAAAGGCCAATTCCTTACACTGAGTTGAGTGCCGGGTTCTGTCTTGACTTGCCTTGCTTCGGTTCGGCTCGGTTCGGTTCAGTTAGACTCACTCACCTTTTCCACGCTTCAATGGGTTTTGGGGTGGGAGGGCTTTCTTTTCTTTTTTTTTTGTATTTTGTATTTTGTCTGTGGTGTTTTGTTATTCTGACCGATAATACTCCACCTTACAGTCTCTCCTTTTAGTCGCCAAGCTGCATCTTTTGTTTATGCCACACAATGGTGGTGCCGCAGGTTTTTAGTGCCAGCCATTGTGTTGTGCCCGTGCTTGTGTCTGTGCCTCACTCTCTCCTGCTCAGCCCATAAAATGCAATGGAATTTCATATAGCACCATTATATATATGTAAGCACTTATGCTCATCTATGTGTTGCTGTGTGTATCGCAGCTGGCTTAATGCTTTGTATAATATGCTTAAGCATTTTGCGTTGCGGCATGTGAAAAATGCAAGCATAACATTGCAGGCAGCTTTATAAATCTATATTAAATGCTTTTATATACAAATCTATTTCAATAAATATATATCAATAAAGTGTCTGTCACTGCATTTGATGTTTAATCAATTGAAATTGAAGTGTGTTTGTGTGCTCAGTTACTTATAACGCAGACTATCGA
The DNA here is from genome assembly GCA_035047385.1 of Drosophila tripunctata. Classification (NCBI taxonomy): domain Eukaryota; kingdom Metazoa; phylum Arthropoda; class Insecta; order Diptera; family Drosophilidae; genus Drosophila; species Drosophila tripunctata. Next base: position 31,670 of record JAWNPS010000233.1, on the reverse strand, counting down.
GTCAATTGTTTGGCCTTAGACCTGTGCACACATCCAGCAGCTCCTGCAGAAGATCCTTGGCCTGCTTGACTTCCGCATTTGGCGACTGTTTGCCCAACACAAACTGCAGCCTAGTGCGGCAATCTTGAAGGAGCTTACGATAAAACATTATCCGGATTCCAATGTGCGTAGGCGGCTTTGACTTTGTCGGCAAACCACAGACACACACACACATATAACGACACCTACATACACCTACACATGCGCCTACATCTTCACTGCCACGCCCAGTTGTGCTCTATTCAATGGAAATCTATCGTTCAGCTTGACTTCTTCCTTTTGCATATAGGCGTTGTCGCCTTTTGTAGCTTGTTGAAGCTTTTTGCCATGAAAGTGGAATAAAAATTACAATATTGACGCTGCAACGCAAACGCACGAAGGCGCAGAGAAAGACAGCAAACGAGTAAGAGGGACGGAGAGAGAGAGAGGGAGAGAGGGAGAGCGAGAAGTTAACATGGAGTAGAAGGAAGGAAACCTGCTGATGCGAGCAGCTCTTTGCCACAGGCTGCCGCCTGACGTTATTGTGAATCGCTTTCAATGCGTGAGTATGTAAGTATTGTTGTTGTTGTTGCTGTTGTTGCCATTGTATTGAAACTTCCTTTAATGGTTTCCGGTTATCATTTTTGGCGTTACCTCTTTCTCTCTCTCTGGCACATTCTGTTTTCTTTCTTTCTGGCTCCATCGCTTTGCTGTGCCTTGTGCTGCGTGTCAATAAAGATTAAGCGCATTGTTCTTTGCTGATTCCTTTCGTCATGCAAAGAAATTAATATTCGCAATCCATTACGTTTCTAATAACAATCCATACGTACACACACACACACACACACACACACAACATACTGCAAACGGCAAAAAAGCAAAATAAACAAAAGGGCAATTTTTAATAACCTTAATGGGCAGCTTTAAGCCTTAAAGAAGCTGCTGCTGCTGCCGCTGCTGCTGCTGTTGTGCGTTTTAGAACCTTCAACCGCAGCCAACACTGACCCTCTTAAATACAACAACACCAACGCTAACACCAATACTAATACACACACACAGTGTTACACACGCACACGTAATCAATCAATTTAACGCTTTAAGCTTTTGACAAATATTCGCAGTTGGCAAAGGCAACTGCCGCACAATCTTTTAAAGAGTCGCTCTCGCTCTCCCCCTCTCTGTCTCTCTCTTTCTGTCTCTTTCGCACTCACACAGTCGCATATATACATAAGTTGATAGATAAGTCCGTTGCTTTGTTCAATGACATACGATGCCCCCTCTTTGTTGCCGTCGTTGGCTAATGATGACAAATTTTTTATGGGCGTTATGAGCAACATTGCGCTGCGCTGCTCCAAAGTGCATGGGCAGGCACATGGGAGCATTGAGAGAGGGAGACAGTGAGAGAGAGAGAGAGAGAGAGAGAGAGAGAAAGGGAGTCCTGCCATTGTCACAATCCCATTTCCCCATTCCCATTCGCATGCTCTGCCCGTGGGCTCTTTATTAATTTGACAGCATCAACAGGGGCTGCCCAACTCAACTCGATTCGACTCGACACGACACGATTCGACTCGACTCGACTGGACTCGACTCTGCACGCTAATGATTGAAATGAACTCCATGTCATGTCTGGTCTTAGGCAAAAGCCAGTGAGTCCAACGAGTAACGCCTCCCGTTCAGCCAACAGCTTGATTGATGGTTATCACTCACTGAACTCCCCATTCGCTATCATCCTCCACCACCTCCTCTCTGTAGCTCTCTGCCCTTCTGCAGCAGTTGACGTTGCCCTCAGATTAAATGCTGTAGGTGTGTCATAACTTTTTTTGTGTTCCCTTGTTGTGTGCCCATCATTTATTGTATTGCTCTTTTGTTGCGCTTGAATTGCCTGTCCACCAGTCTACCAGTCCACCTGTTCGGCTGTCCTCATGTCCCATTGTCCTATTGTCCTGCTGTCCAGCTATTCGCTTATGCTGTGCGCCCAAAAGGTCGCTAAGTATACACAGTAAAAATCAATTCTAAAAATAGGTATGACAATCATTACACATCGGTCATGTTTAAAAGCAAATAAGGCCAATTAAAAAATGCAAATACTGCGAAATAAGACAGGCATGAATGATGAATGATTTGTGAGTGCTACACTGAGAGATATCCACTTGCTGTTAGTCCACAGAACTTTCTTTACAAAGATTTGTAAGTGAAAAAACTGTTGAAAGAAACTGGTTTCATCTTCAGTTTTACAAAACTTTTCAAGTCGAGATTTTATTTGTAAATTTTCTTAAATAGACAAACTATTAACAACATGTTTCTACAGAACTAAAAAATTTATAGTGTAGAATTCTGAAGACTTCTCGGTCACATTTTTCGTGCATTGTGTGTTTTAAAATTAAATACTTCGCACGATATTAAGTTCTTCTTAACTTCTTAACTAATCCTTAGACGTACTATAAGTATAGAGAGTGTCACAGGATAATAATGATTAAAAAGCCAACTCCCTTCCCTCTTAGCAATACATAATAGCTGCCGTCAAACAATACATATTTTTGAGCTATAATAGATTTAATTTTTATTTTCCACAAGCGCATTCCATCGAGCCAGTTGCCGGAAATAGCATCGTTTAGCTGCCTCTGCCGCCCATCAGCTGGCCAGCTAAGCTTGTGCGTTATTTACATACATATAAATTTGTGTTTGTGTATGTGTGTCTGTGTTTGTCGTAATGAGTGTCACGGTATTTTAAAGTCCCATGCCAACACAACTCACCTGTGTGTAGGCAATCCACCCGGTGAAACTGCCCAACTTCTCACGACCCATTTGTCAGGGGCGTTGTGAAAATTCCCACTCACTAAAAAGTCAAAATCTCAAACAATTGTAGACCACAAAACGATGCCAACGGGCCAAAGCAACAGCAACAGCAACAACTCTTGCTAACTTCATGCAAAGAGTAAAAGTACCAAGTGAAATGAGCAGAGAGCGCTCAAAGTGCGCTCAATTCCAATGCGAGTTAGACTCGTGCGGGAAATTTACTCTTTGAGCCGACTGGGGAAATTTGTGCTGAATGGAATCGGCGTATAAGAGTATAAGAGGGAAATTCAAAGTGGTGCATTTTGTATTTGTAATTTGAAACTGCCTTAACGGATGAACAGTTAATTTGGCAACAGCTTTGCACTTGTTGCCAATTCTGTTAATATGACCATACGTATGCATCAGAGCACATTAAGTCTGTTGTTGTTTTTTTTTGCTTTGTATTAAAAGCAAATATTTAATTACAATTATTGTGTTTTTTTTGTTGTTGTGTTTTTTAACGGCATTGGGCAATGGACGTCAAACGGAAGCGGAAAAATGAGATTTATGATGTGCACAATGTGTTAAAATGACAGAGATGTGGGGAGAGAGAGAGAAAGAGATGGCAGATAGGGTCAGTTACAGGTGGGTGAGTTGCTGTTGTATATACAAATGTGTATAAAAGTATCTGTGTGCATGCCATAAATGCTATATGAATTATTAAAATAAAAGTAAAGCGGAAACATAACAAAGGTTCAGCAACATTTATGACAGGAAAACGCGAAACGCGTAGCCCAAAATACAACAACAACAACAGCAGCAACAACAACAATAATACCACAAAGAGATTGCCGTGGCACGCATCTAAAACGAGATATGCCACGCCGGAAATAAGCGCCGTATATAGTAGCAAAAATGTTCACATACACTCACACACACGTTAGCACACACACACACACACACACCATACACACACATAGTGTTTACACACTGCCAATTTAAGATCCCCTATAAGTAGGCTTCATTTACCAGGCAAACGAGACGCAAAGCAGAAGCGAGAAAAACGAATGGAAAAAATTGTATAAGTACATATACGAAACACGAACCAATGCAACAACAGTCAAACTGACTGACTAAAAGATACCTAGCAAATGCAAAACATTAAAGCACTAAATTAATAAGCTTTAAAAGTATTCAGTGTAAATTTAACGTAAATTTCTTATTTACAATTATTGTAATTTCTGCAAAGTGTATGCAACTACCCTGTTATTTGTGCTACTCTACAGGGCATATTAAATTGGCAGGCTGTACGGGCAGACTAACTACGCAAGGTTGCTCACTGCAGAGCCTTTTTTTTTGTGTAGTTGTATTGTAGTTGTTGCTGCTGTTGTTATTTCTACCAAAGTTAAATACAAATATGCATGTAAACAGGCATCTACTTAAGCAGCTTTCCCCACCTACGCCCCCCCCCACCCAACTACCCACCGCCCAACGCTACGTATGTCTGCCCGTTTCTGGCAGTGTATTAATGTTCATTGAAGCGATCAAAATCAAGTCGACTACGGCTAATGCTACGCACATTTTTTGCTCGATCCCGTGAACTTTTGCTTGTTATTTGCAATTTGCTTTAGCAACAACAACAACAACAATCGTCAATACGAACAGCTTCTGATTTTATGCTATAGTATATGTATATGGTACTATGTATGTTTGCTTTGTCCCTCCCCACTTATACGGCTCGCCTACTCCAACATTGCTTTCGGTTTTTTAAGGTCGTTTACAGCAAACATTTTGTCGGATATTTTGGATTGTGGGGGAGGGAGGGGGAGGCAAATGTATGTTATTATTATGGGGCATGTTGTTAACTACCCATACGCAAACTGGCATTTGTTGTAGTGTGGGTTTTAGCATAAAACGGCTTTGTGAAATCGCTTGGAAAAAATATAATCAAAATTGTTTTCAAATGACTTACAATTGCACTTGAGACAGAGGTTGAGGGTCAGGCGTAATTATGCTCTTGGGGTGTTAACTGACAGCCAATCGCCATCCGTTAGCTGGACCCGTAATTTAAGCCACGCCATTGCCGTTGACAACTAGAAAAATTGCCTTTTTATGACCTCAGTACTATTATTGGCGTATGGAATGGAGTTGTATGCGGTTCCTAATGGTATGTGTACACTCTACTCAACCAACTTATAGAACTCACAGTGTACTATACATTTCAATATACTATACTATTTCTGGTATGCGTTGAGTTAATAGCAAAAGCAGCGTGCAAATACCAAGCGGCCAAAAGGAAAAGAAAGGACATCGCAACTCCATTGGCAATTACTTTGTGCGCTATTGTTTGCCTTGTGCTTTGCTTTGCACATTTCTCCAGATCTAATATACGATATTCAGTATTATTCAGTGCCACAACCATCTGCCGATTAAAATAATGGCTCACTGTGTGATTTAAATGTCCCGTTGGGAGACTCTTTAAATATTTGTGAGAAATTGACTACAAATAGATACTTATCCATTATTTTGCATGCTGGTTATCACACAATTTCTCTAGCTTTGATCCCGTGGCAAATCAATAGTCTGTAAAAGGTTTCTGTTCAAATTTTTATCTTGAAATTATCTTACATTTTCCATATATATACTATTTATGTTGCTCACCATTGAACTCTCTATGAAGAGCACATAAATTCGCCAAGTGTTGACAAAGCTGTCGCGAAACTGGCTAAGTCCGGGCGTTCCTTAAGATGCCGCTTTCAACAATGCAGCAAAATGTTGTAGAGAAATGCGACTACACTCATATACTCATATAGTTGCGACTGCCCTCGTTCTTGGCATAAAGGACAGCGAAGACAAAAAACTACGTACACATCATCATTGTCAATTGCCGGATGTGGGCCAGGGATCTTGGATTGGGTTGGGCTAGGGACAGGGGTAGGGGTAGGTGTATTGGTATGGGTATTGGCATGGCAAAGGGGCTAACAACGGCGACCAAGCGAGCAATCGTTGCTGCTGTATTCATTGTTGCCACGTAATTGCATTTCGCTATCGCAGATATTTATAGCTCCACTCGGTCAAGAGCAGCTACAGCCAGCAGCAGCAGCAAGCAGCAGTCAGCCAATGGCCAATAGCTGGCAGCCAGTTGCCAGTTGCCAGTTGCTGTGAGAGTGGCCATACTTTGGCAGCAACAGATTTTTTTCGCAGTAAATGCGGTCAACCGCAAAAGCGCAGCAGCAACAACGGTGGCAGCAGGGAGGAGTAGCGGCAAAGTCGTTACAAGGATAAGGGATAAGGGCGTTAGAGCGCATTGGTACTCGAATCATTCGTTGTTGTTCTTGTTGCTGCTGGGCATTAGTCCTGGCCAGGCAAATAAAAATAAGCAATGACTGCCCGTGCTTTGTCATTGCTGTTGTTGCTGCTGCTGCAGTTGTTGTTGCTGTTGCTGCTGCTGCTGCTCTTTTTGTGATCATCATGGAGCAGCAGCACATTGAACAGCAACAGCAAAAGCACTGAGTACTGAACATTGTCATTGCATTTCGCAGCCAGGAGCCATGCAAGTTGAATACAAACAGTTTTTTCTCCCTGCATGCTCTTTTTTTTTTTTTTCTTTGTGCTGTGCTGCTTTTATGCCACTTATGTATACGCAAGCCACTTGCCAATTGCAGCGCATTAGTGGCATTTTTTTTTTAACAATGGCCGAGACAGAGGCCAATTTTTATTGAAAGAGGCGTCATCATTCTCAAGCAGCTCGATTGAATGACGAGTTTTTGCTTCGGTTTTTCTTGCCTGTTTTCCCAGTGATAAGAAAAGTCTCAACATTCAGCACTTCAACGAGTTGAAGGCAAGTTTCGCTTTCATGTGTCTAACACGGAAGTGCAGCAACAATTTAATCAAATTAAATTGAAAGGAATATACAGGCGTATCCTAATGGATCGATTCTAGAGTGTTGTTTACGCTTAAAAAACTGATATAAATGGAATTGGGTGTTGAATATATTTATTTGTTGTTAGATTTGTATTTGTTTAATGGGTTTATATCGTACAGTTTGGGTGTAGAATATATATGCATTTCTTGTCTAGATTAAATATTTTGTTAAAGGGGCTTTATATACAATGCAGACTTTCGGTGTCTAAACCTCATTGAAGCTCTAGCTTCATGTAGTTGAACATATAAACTTGTGCCACAAACCTATAAAGGTTTCATTCATTAAACAAACCTATTAGAATTCACTTAACGCAATTTCAATTAAATCACAGATATTTACTAAAGATAACGATATTGCCATATCTTAAAGCTACTAGTAACATTTTTGATGCTCATATGCCGCACATTTGGTTGAAATGAAAATTTGACCTCTGCTGCTCTGGTTGCAATTGGTGTATAAATTTCGGCAAACACACACACACACACACTCAAACACACTCGTCCAAGCATGTAAATGTTATTGCAAGCATAATTTCCTTAGTTTCCGAGAATGTGTTTGTTGCTGTTGTTGTTGTTGTTGTTGCAATTGCAGTTTTTGCACGTTACACGAGCCATTTGCAGTGGCAACTACATGCGACTGCATTGCGGCAGTTGCTGTTGCTGTTACTGTTGCTGCTGCCGCTTCGAAGGCAGAGAAACGGTAATTGCTAGTACACAATTTGCATTGCTGTGTGTGTGTGTGTGTGTGTGTGTGTTGGTGTCTGCCTTTGCGTCAGCAGGGCCAAGTTAGTTTTAGGTAAAAATGTCTAAAAATAACAATGAATAATTTACATTTGGCCAAGTGAAGCAAAGGCACTACATACTACTATCTGCTACCATCTAGCAGCTGGCAATGGGAAAAGTAAGTGTCGCCTGTCAAAATAATAAATACACAAACTATAGAATGGGATATGAATGCTAGTGTATTATGCTATACTATGTAGTATGCTGACCAAAGGTCGTTATTGCTCTTGGTTATACTTTTTGCCTTCATTGTGCTTCTTCTTTTTGATGTTCACTGCTGTTGTTGTTGTTGTTGCTGCTGTTGTCATTAGCCGTTGTGCAAATAATTTACCTTACCACATTCACTTCGATAACTAACCATTGTGATGTTGCTCCTGCTGCTGTCTGCTGGCCATTATAGCCACTGTCACACATTTGCGAACGGGTGTGGAAGATCGCACACAGGACGCAGGACACCATTACATGTGTATAAGTGTGTGTGTGTGTGAGTTAGAAGGAAGTCCTGGGTTTGATTCTACTTTTGCTGCTTCCTCTCGCTCCAGCCTTTGCTTCACTTATTGATTTCAATTAACATGCAACAGCATGTCTCTTTTGTGTGTAACTATACACAACCAAACACACACTCACAGGCAGCACTGTTGTTGGACTCTTGCTGCATGCAACATTTACTCGATGTCGTCGCTGTTTGCATCGTCTGCTGTGCTGCTGCTGCTGTTGCTGCTGCTTTTCAATCTTTTCGTAGGCTAATGTTACACTTGTGCATCGTTACAATTTTGCAGTTTGCAGTTTTGCAGATGGCAGAAAGGGTGTATCTAAATGGAGACCATATGCAGCATGCAAGCAGCAGGAGAGGTCACTGCTGTTTCTCTTCTTTCCAATAATTATCAATTTGTGTGCGCGTCAGTATGGCCATGTGTGTGTTTGTGTATAGATTTGGTATGCCTTGTTTATTTACTTGTTTTTTGGTTTAAGGCATTTTGCTGCTATTTGCTGGACAAACAGTGCGTGTGCTATTGTACTACACAATGCTGTGTTGCTGTGTTGTGGTTGTTTGCTCTTACTGCTCACTAAATTGTCCATAAAACTTGGGCTTTAAATTGTGGGCCTTGTCCTCTTGACAAACACGACACTGAGAGCCTTAAGCCGAACGAACAGCTGCAGTTGCAGCAATAGTTGCTTGACTGATTAAAATATTTGTTTTATGTTCAATACAAATACAAATGCAGTTGACCATGTTCACATCTAATGGACTGTAAAAACGAGAACTTTCTCCAGCCTTTTTCCAGTTTCAATTACATATTTCACATTTCAAATCAATTTGGCTTTAAGTAATAAACTGCATGCTAAATTATTTACAGTATTTATTTATTTTTATTAAACTTAATATGCAAAGTTCAGTTATTTACATTACATTATACAATATACTTAATGTCCTGGTTGCTTGTTTGTGTGTGTCTGTGCGTGTGTTTTACATTTGGTTAATAAGTTAAATTTGACTTTGCTTGGAATTTGGTCTATGTCATCTGCTATTTTAGGGGGCTTCCATAAATGCTAATGAAGCCAGAATATCTATTTGGCTTTCAGAAACTAGTTCGCAGTATTTTGTGAGTGAATTGGGCTTGTGGTTTACACTTATTTAACGTAATTAATTGTTATATGTATTTATGTGTGTGTGTGGATTGTTGAAGCTATTGTCTTGGCAACTCATCTTGTTGGGCTTTTAAACTTGCTTTCATATTTCAGTTGAAGGTTTTCTGTATTTTTTACGGCTTCTCCTCAATGTGTCTATTTTTGTTCAGTCTTTAAAGTCAACTGTTTAACAATATACGAGTATTTCTTATTATTCTTCTTTGTGCATTCTTAACGCTGTGCGGCAAGCCTTTTCAAACCCGCTGGTATGGCGGCTCTATCTGCTTTCAGCTTCTCGCTCATTGCTGTTTTTTCCATGCGTCCAGGATACTTTTGAACCCCAACTGCCATGGCTTTTGATGATGGCTTTAAAAGCCCAATTTTTTTAAAGCTTTGAGGTCTACATCGCCATAGTAATCTTCGCTATAAACGGAAAAGAAACAAAGTATTAATAAAGCCAAATATATATAAAAATAAAAGCGGATTTCCAACGTATACGTAATATGCACATTGTATACTAACATTTGCTTTGGATTTGCTTAGATTTGCTTAATTAAATTCTTTTTAATTTTGCTTTGGGCATAACATGTCACGCTTGTGGTGTGCTTGACACGTGCATCAATCTGTGGCGTGTGTAGAAACAGAGGACAAAAGAAACTAGTGGGAAATTTTGGTTATTAAGTTCAAATTACTACGCTTGAAGAACCTTTCTAGAGCTTTCGGAATGCCACCCCATTTTGATTGCTATTTGTTTCTGTGTTTTTCTATTTTTTTTTGTTTTTTTTGCTGTGCAGTACAAAGTTATGTTCTCTTACAAACTGGCAAGTCAACAAAAGAAATTTTTATGAAAACCATAATTAAAAATAATTTCGTTGCAAAGTTGTTGGGAGCGAGACGAGGGCTAATGAAAGAGCGACGTCCAACCATACAAGAATGAATAGAATAGCAAGCGAAAGGCAACAGGACATCAAGGATTAAAAGAAGCTGCTCTTTGTTTCCTGACATCCCGCAGTGGCAACAATATCAACAGCTAAGGCCACAACTGAACCAACATATATAACATACATATACATGGCATGGGTAGTGAGCAAATTGCCTTTAAAGCGGAGGGCACAAGGACAAGGACATGAACGTGCTGTCAGATATAGTGTATATATATAGATACATATTATATTATACAAAATGCGCGATGTGGTCAGTTGGACTGCTTGGACAGCTTGGACAGCAAATGACAAAGTGCACAAAGCTATTAAATTAAATTAAATGGAATTGGCCAAAACCCAATGACAAACCATTGACTCAATGTGTGTCATGTAAGATACCAAATATGAAAAGAAATTATATCTGGTTTTTAGTTGTTGCTGATTTTTGAGCTTTGTACACTGGTAGATATATGGATATGGTTTATATTTAAGCAGTCTGCCAGTTTGAGTTTGCTGCATTTATATAATTAAAATTAATTAGAGCCAAAACGTTAAAAGGACTTTCATGGCCAGCACAGCGCAGCACAGCTGCTGGAGGTAGTGTAGCAGAAACAGCTCAGCTTGGTTATTATCCATCAGAAACAGAAGTCCTGGTCGACCTCTGGACTACTACTATCTACTTTCTCCATCTCTATAGCAGACAGTTATTGTAGCTACTGCTGCATTGGCTGGACAGTTGTGTGTAACTTTGTTTAATCATTTTTGTTTATAAAACACTTTTATGCGCTTTGAGGTTTTTCGAGTTCTCTCTCTATTTTGCTCTCATTCACTCATTCGCTCTCTTCTGGCTTAGATGAAATCTGCTAACCTCAGTTCTTACATTGTAGCTGATGGGGCCAAAGCACTCGCAGCAACTGCAGATGCTTGCAGCACTTTTTAATTGGAGATTGCTCACTCACAGTGCAAAAACCAGGAGCAACAGCAACAGCAACAGCAACAAAACAGAACAAAATAGAACTGTGTAAAGCAGGTGAAAGCAAAAGATGACAGAGAGCGGTTTACAAGCTGTTGTTGTTGTTGTTATAGTACTTGTTGTTGCCAGGATTTAAATCTTCCTGTTTGTGTGTGTGTGTGTGTATAAACTGTTTCTGTTACCACACTCTAAGTAGACCAACAGCAACAAGCAGCTAGAACGAATTATGTGCATGCCGACCGCTTTGTGCTAATTTTCCCAAATGTTGTAGTCCTCAGCGCGGCTTTTCATGCATTTTCCAACAAACACACAGAAAGACAGAGACAGAGAGAGAGAGAGTGGTTGAGACAGAAACATAGTCTCAGTCTCAGGCATGAAAATGTCCTTTCACCGCTTAGGCAACTTGTGCAACGCCTGCGCCTTGAGTTTGTATAGTTTTATAATTTTTATTTAATTAGTTTCAAAACTTTTTCAAAAATGTGGGTGTATGTGTGTACCCACACACACACACCATACACACCATACACGCTATACACACACATACACAAAAGTCAACGCGAAACTAGGAAAAGTAAAGTTTGTCGGCTTTTATGATGTAGCAACATCATACCGCTTCCTGCCATACTTTCTAGTGCTGGCTGGCTGGATACCATTATCGAGGTACCACTGCCCATTTTCAATGTGTATGTGTAGTATTGTATATGTTGGCTTGGTTCTGCCTGCAATTGTGTTGATAATTTGAAAATTCATTTAAAGTTTTTGTATCGCGTTTTTGTTTATAGAATCTAATGAATAATTAACAAAGTTCTTGTGCATTTCAAAAGATGTCAACGACGTCGACAACATTGGCAAAGACATCCTGGTCGGTCGAAAAGGCTGCCAACTTTTCATTTGCGACAAATATGGCTGGCGTCGCAAAGTTTTCTGTTTACTTATTATTTACAGACTCTACGACTTCAGACAAAAAGTCAGACAAGAAGTAGCACAAGAACACATTCTTAGTCCCAGACCCATACCCACACCCATTCTTAGTACTCTCCTGCGATCCCATTTTCATTTCCAGCCACTCCCACACCCACTTCCACTCGTAGAGCCTCTTTCAAAATACCCCAATGGCAAAATTATAAATAATTTACGAGTGTTTACGAGTTTGCTATTTTCTGAGCGCACTTTTGTCAGCCGTGAAGCCCCAAAAATTGTTTGACATTTAGTTGCATAAATAGCGCTTTAAATCGTGGAACTGAGTAAACTTTGTCTTGGTTCTGTTTACTTTCGCTTTAGAGAGTTCAAGCAGTATTAGTTATAGATATGATGCAGAAATTCGATACTCGATTATTAGACCACAAGATGTTAGTTGATCATGAGTTATTGAGAAGGCATGTGAAGCTCAAGAATGTCTCTTTGAATAATAAACTGGTTTTGTTTTTTTTTTTTTTAGGTTTTTGTGTATATTTTTTTTGTTTTATGTATAAAATAAAATTATAAGCTTATAAACAAAGATCACTTAAATGTAAAAATCTCTCAAATTTACTCTTCATTTCGAAAGATTTTTTCTCTCTCCTCGATGTTATTTTCTGTTTTTTTTTATTTTTATGTATTTGTTTCATTCGCCCTGAATTAGACATGAATTTAAGATTCTTAATTTTGGAAAACAGAAACCAAGAGAAACATATCAACAATTTGACTCATAGAAAATAGAGCAAAAGCAAAGAGTATAAGAAAAGTTCAGGGCATTAAACTGATGTGATTAAGCTTGTTTGTTCTTGTTGTTGTTGTTGATTTGAGTATAGATAAATTTGGCTGAGTATATAAATTTTGTTAGGTGACTTTGTGATATGAGAGTAGGAAAGTTGGGCAAAGGAATTGAGTTGATATTTGATTTGTTGTAATTGTAGTTGTTTTGTTGTTGTTGTGGTATTTCATCTCAATCTGATTATAGTATTTAGCTGTTGTTTAGTTATTGTTGTTGTTGTTGTTATTGTTATTATGTTTATGAGGTGGCAGCTTTGGTTTTGGGCGCGCTCTTAGTGCGACCTTCAGAGTTCAATCCAGCTAGAAGCTCGCTTTTGCGGATGCTCTTCAGATCCAGATCACCATAGTAGTCTTCGCTGTAATTGTAAAGGGACGAGGTAAAGAGAATATATATGTGAGAAAAGGCCAAGAGATATGTATGTAGTATGTAGCAATGTGTGTGTCTGTGTGTTACAAATGCAAAATTAGAGTGAGAGAGTCAAGAAGGTGATAGGTGATTCTTAAAGGTTTATTGCTTCAAAAAACTGTGTGGTCAGTGGAGAGTGGACAGTGGTCAGTGGTCTGTAATCTGTTGTCTCTGGTGCAAGCGTGGCAAAACCTCAAACTCAACTCAAGCGCTACCAAGCAATCAAAGCAAACCCAAGTGCTTATAACGTATACCAACAAAAATTGGGAACATTTGAATAACTTACCAGCCGGGAACATCCTCGGGATCCTCGCAGTTGCCAGTACCGTCGCTATCGCCAATCTTGAAAACAGTGCCAATGGGGCAACCATACTCACGGGCCACACCCTCCAAGCAGATGTAGTACTTGCGGCAATCCTCGGGATGTGCGTGACGTGAGAAGGAACCAGTGTTGGCCAGCTCACCGGCAGCAGGGCAGGCGAAACCGTTAGCAACCTCTGCAAAAGTCAGTAATTAGCCAAGTTAAGAGAGAATATTGCTCCTTATTGGACCTACCTTCGTTCTTGCACTCGGGCACCTGATCGGCCCACATGCAGACACGGGCATCACGATCGTAGGCCAGACCGGGAGAGCACTGATATCTGGATGGTTCACCGTTCCAGCAGTTCCAGAACACATCGCATTTGTTCTCATCGGGGAAGATGCCGTACAGACGGGAGCAGTGTGGTGTGGTAATTGGTGGTTCTAAATTAACACAAGATTTGATTAGTTTTTAGCTCTGGCAATTTTAATGGAAAGCACTCACCCAACTCTGAGCGTTCACCGCAATCCACGTTGTGCAGATAGTCACAGTTTTCCGTGAGGTATTTCGAATCCGTAGCATCAAAAGCCAGACCATTGCCGCAGGTCTTCAGCTCGGAGACGCCATTGTCGCACTTCCAGTACTTGTCACAGGACGTCTCATGTGGATAAAAGCCAAAATCATCGGGGCATTTGAAGCTCTGTTGGGCCACGGCTGCAGAGATAGCAAGAGAGAGAGAGAGAGAGAGAGAGATAGAGAGTGGGGGGATGAGTGAGTGAGAAATGCAAATTGGCCACATGAGTGAATTCAAATACATCACAATGCACTTGCAATTAATTGCAAACCATGTGTTGATCTAATTGTGCATCATTTATGGGCAACACAACTGGCTCCCACTGTTGCGGCGAAAAATGTGTGAAATGGGGCGCATAATAAGCACCACAGTGCCAATGGGCAATAATTCAACAACCGTCCAAATTTGTTGGCCATATTGTAATTGCAAGGTTTAAACAATTGCCAGCGGGCGGCTATTTAATACAACAACAGATGGATTTATATATATATATACATATGTATTTCGATTCATATTGATGTGCACAACAATTTGTCATCTTGTCCAAAAGGCATTCACTTTAAAAAGTCGCATGTCTGAGACGATGGCTGCCAATAAATCTTGTTGGTAACTTTCAACCGACAGCTTAAGCGACCCAAGATTCACAAGTTATACACACTCACACATGCAGAAGACATACAGACAGACCGACAGACAGACAAACAGTCACATGGGTATGCAGACTGTTGACAGCTCAGGGCCAACTGCATTTACTTTTTGCACAGCTTTTGTTTTTTTGGCGATGAAATTACACCGTCACCATATCGACATACACACCGATGCCAAACCCTGTGGCAGAGTTGAAGCACCTGAAACGCGCCACCAAGGACTTTTCTCATGCCACTCGCTTCTTTACAACTGCCCAGATCAGAGCAGAGCAGATATCAGCTCTCTCTCTCTATCTCTCGCTGTCTCTGTCTGTCTCCTGAGCCGTATTCAGTTGAGGGCAACCGCAAAGCGTAACGAACTAAATTGCATTTATACACCTAACTAATGCGGTATTTTGACTGGGATGCAATGCATTTTATTTAATTTCGTTTAATTTTGTTTCAATTTAAAATCGAAATCAAATGTCAGCAGGCAACAAATAATTATCCATGTGTGTAACTTAGTAACGAATTTCTGTTGAAATGAACACACGCACATATATGTACTATATGACATGACCCGACCCAGACTCTAACTCTGACTCTGACTCTGACCTGGCCCATTGCACTGTGTGTGATAATCTAATTGCAAAGCCGCAATACTGCGGTCACACTTCAAATGCTCAATCAAAAGTGAGCTGCACTGCTATTACACTGCCATTCCTGCCACGCCTTTATACGCCTTCTAAGCGCATCACCGCAACAACAGCAACAGCAGCAGAAACAGCGGAAAAAACTCTATCTTTTGCCAATCAAATATTAAAAATAGTTATACTGCGTACAATCGAAAAATCAGAATCCGTTGGTGCTTACAAAATAATTTGCAAAATTTAATTAAAAATTGTTTTATTGTTCTTGTTTTTGTTTTCGTTTGGAATGTACGTTCGCCCACTTGTTAGACGAGTGTGTAAACAAGTTTATAATAAAATTTACATACATTGTTATAATTTGCACCACACACAATATTATTCTCACTTTCATGCTGTGCCAGTCAATTGAATAAAATCATAGTATATACATTTAACATGTGTACTATATGTATGTATATATTTTTGTATATTTATTAAATCGCTATAAAATTTGAGTTTATTTGTTTACTCCAAAATTGTTTATTACGCAGCTAAATTCTGATTTCCGGAGGCAAGAAATATTCTACAATTAAGGCTAATTTAAAATTTTGCAATTTAAATGAAATAAGTCATATATCGTTTCATTGGAAAGTGTATAAAATATAAATTAAATAAAATATAGCAGCTTTTAGTTGTTTTTAACACCAGTCTAGTCGGCAAAGCTCAGGTGTGCTGCAGCCAAAGCAAACATTTCAAACAGGCACTTTCATTGCAGCACTTAGAAGCTAAACACAAACAAACACACACACAACATTTAACAACGAACAAACAAACAAAACCAACTCTGAGAGTGTACAAGCCAACAGTTATAATAATTTAGTTTTGTTGCAACAACCGAAGCAGCGCACTAAAAGCGCAAACGGCAATGAGAGTGGAAATGAGAATGGGAATGGGTATGCGAATGTGTATGGGAATGGGTATGGGAATGGGTAGGAGCCTAGGAGTATACATAATGCCAGGGGCTGCAACTCTGGTTGCCACAGCAGCAGACCGCTGTAGACCGCAGCACTAATGCGCTTACATGTGTATGTACAGGCATATGCACACGTACAATTCTGCAGTCATGCCCACAGTGATGATTACATTATGTTATGTACATAAGTATGTCACAGTGTAACAGAGCGTGGGTGTACGTTTGTATGTACGTATGTATGTTTGCATTTGTCGCGCACTGTAAATACCACATGTTAACTAAACAATTACCTCTAAGCACAAGTTTGCCGGCTAAATGCGCGTATACGCAATAAACTTATACCACTACCACGTGTGTGAAAAGAAGAGACAGTATTTAAATTCAATCTTAAAAATTCATCTTATATCATGCACAAAAACAAACCGAACGCGTGATCGAAATTAATACGTAAACACATTTCCTAGATTTTTGATTGACTTAGCCAGAAAGACCTTGACTCAAACTGATGTCATTTGCAAATATTTAGTATCTGCTTTTTTTTTAACTGTTAATTAATACGTTCTAGAAGCAAACAGATAACTGCTAAATGAAAATGAAAACGAGAGCGAAATACATTCTTGGCCGCATTTGTGACGGCAAACCGGTTAAACCAGAACAGCTAACAGGCAACGAGCAACGGGCAACGGGCTTACTAACCCACTCAGCGAATGTGGCTAAGATCGGGCATTGTATTGTGTGGTTCCTAAGCGAGGGTTCCGGCCGGCACACCTTGGTGTCTTTAGTGACCCATTCGCATTGTATTGTAAATGGCCAATCTCATAAATTAACAGCTTTAGTTAGACAGATTGCCGCATGTTGTTGCATGTTGTTTAATTTGCTGTTTGCAATAATTGTTTTATCTATCAATTTTGCGCGCTTAATTACGTTATTTTTTTTTGTTGTAGTTGCTTCTCTTGCGTAAACAATACATTTTGGTGTCTGATTGTCGATGGGTTTGTGTATTTAAATAATAAATTTTTATTGACATTTTAACAGTAAAACCGCCAATTGTATTGGTCTTGTCGGTTGAATGCGCATCATTGCTACACTGCTTGTTGTTATTGCTATTTATCTACTGCTGTTCATCCGGTCGTCCATTAACATAATCATTTAATTAACCAAAACTGTACACACACACACACACACACACACACTAATTATAAAGTTGATAAAGCGACTCATAACGCCGCAAAGGAATAAAAAAAAACAAGAGGAAAATGAATTAATTTATGTTTCACCTAAATGACAGACATTGTCAAGATGCAAATAAAAAGTATATTAATAATTTAATTTTAACAACAATTTGCATCAACATTAATAATTTACAGCACTGCAAATTGATATGCGATATGCATATATGCAATTAATATCTAATTGTCCAGAGAGCCAATAGCTATATAACGCTGGTTTCAAATTTACCACTTGTCTGACTACTCTCTACTAGTACTAGGTAATTGATATGTTAAGTGTATTCACTACTTGATCTTTCATCAATTCCGTCACTTGTGACGTTTCTACTTTCTAGATCCATATCGGGTCTCTCTGCATATGTACACATATATATCTTTGTCTACGTGTCTGTAAATATCATGACAAATAATGGCAAATTTGCATTTAATGTCATGCAGCCTGCGCTACAGTGACTCATAAATTTGAATATCAACAGTGCAGCGAGCATTGAACCCCGGTTTGAAGTGTGTGTGTATACTGCTACACTACCACTTGAAGGGCCTTCAATTCCAGTGAAAAACACTTGAAGCAACTGCCAGGACTGCTATTTTAGACGTCTGTCTATACTACATACAGACATATCTATCTATCCATCGCTGGGACTCATAATCGTTAATAGCAAGCGCTGCAATCAGAGGTTTTTTTTCCTACATAGGTATATGGCAACTTCACAATAGGTGTCTGTGGCACTTGTAACTATCTATCATTTGCTTGTGGCAAATTCGGTTGTTGCTGTTGTTGTGGCAATTCTTGTAGTTGTTGCCATTGTTGTCTGGGCAAAGACATCGCCCGGCCATATAAATCAAGAAAATTGCTGACATTTAAGCACGTTTCATTTCATTCCATTCGCTTACATTTCGTTCGCTTGGCTTGACTTGTCTAAAGGCTTCAGTCTGCATTGATATTTACACAGCAACAACAACAACAGCAACTCTTTAGCAGCATTTCCGCTAAATGTTGTTGCTGTGACTTGGTATTTTCCAAAAACAGTTTTTCCATACATACATACATATAGCCCATCTAGCCCATTCACCGTAATGATATTTAAATATTTACCCACATTGCTGGCGGCATGCAACATATGTAGGTTAATCTGCGTTTGAATTGTTTGCCTATTGTGTGTTGAATGTTGTTGCTGTTGTTCTGATTGTTGCTGTTGTTACTGTTGTTCTTGTTCGTGTTGTTGTTGTTGCGGGTTTGGCGCGTGCAATGTATGCGTCATCATGCTGAATCCACAATAGTTTTTGGCGCGTCATATTGAGCAATAAATCCGTTTAGCTAAATGTCTTAGCTATGAGCCCCCAAAAGTTATAGATTTATTTTCAAATTTACCGCATCGACGACAGCCTGAGCAGGCGCCAAAATTGCTGCCACCAAAAGTGGCATGCAAATTGACTTTTCAGAAGCGTCAGCGCATTTAAGAGTTGTGGCTGTTGTTGTTGTAGCCCCACCTCTTACCAAATTCACACATACACATACACACCCATGCACCCACCTACTATATACAAACATATTCTTGTCTGACCCCATAAATCAGCGCAGATATCCAGCTAAACCGTGTGTGTGTGTGTGGACTCCTAATGCAACCTATAGAAGGCCGCGCAGCTGTATGTGTTTTGGCCATTTCATTTGATTTTGTTGCCACAAAATAAAAACTTTTCAAGCGTGACTTGCTGCTGCTGTTATTGTTGTGCTGTGTATGGTGTGGCAATAACAAAATGGCAAAATATACATGCATACATACTACATATTATTTGTATTTGCTACGCTTTTTGCTGCCACCGTTTGGCTACTTGATACTAAACCGCAGCAACAGCAGCCCAAAAAATATTTGCGATTTTTTTTGTGGAAAAGAAAAAGAAGCAACAAAAAAAAAAAAAGCAAAACAAACAAATAAAAGACAAAACACATAACAAAAAAAAAAAAAAGTCGCGCAACGCAACCAAATGCGGAAATTTATTGTGTTTTTCGTCGCTTTTCGGAAATCTTTTGAACGCTTAAATTGTTTATTGCTGTGATTAGCATGCTTGTGGCAACATTTGTGGAGCCAAAGTGTTTGCTTATTTTGGCCAGCCTTTGAGTTACCCTCATTGAAGCTAAACAAGTGCTGTTGCATAATTTATGCCAACAGCAGCACCAACAAGCAACTTGAACTTGACAATGCTCTGCTGCATTCATTGTTTAGGCCCATTAAATGTTTATGCGCTGCCAGTTGCCGACTCTGTTGTTAAGTTTAATAACTTTAAAATTGTTGGCAATTAAAAATAAGCAGCGAAATTGCCTTGCGGCCAAACAAAAATGCATAACACGCAATTAGCTATCGGGTAAAAACATTTTTTTTTTTTGCTCTTTTTTTTCCATCGAGTTGAATAACCAAATACCAAAAATGTGATGACGGCAACTCACTTTGATGGCCCAGATGAAACGAGTTTTATTAATGGGTAATTGGGCGCGGCGACATACTTAACATTTCTCGTGCCTAGCCCTCGCTTTTATCTTTCAATTAGCCGGTATATACATACATATATTTGATATATCTTTTTGGCAATTATTACCAAATAGCCATTCAATGTCAATGTCATAATAAAAGGGATGAGATTATGCGATATTAATAAGCGACAACAACAGCAGCAACAAGATCAGCAACAAGTTTAGCATTAACAGTAACAGTAGCAGTAACAGTAAGAGTCGTAACAGCAACGTGTGATTGTGAAACCAAAAAACTAAACAGTGCAACGAAGCCGAACCAGACAGACTCTGTTGTAACTTCTTGCACTTTTTAAGGCGTCGTCCGATGAGGTAATGAAATCGAAGCGTACCAATAGATACAGATACAGCCATAGATACAGAGATACAGAGATACACGAACGACTGCCGAGTGTGTGTGGGGCACTAAAAATGCAAGTAAACGTGTCGGGTTGCTGCACACAACACGGCATGACTTGGTGTCTCGAGGTCTGACTCGATTACGCTTATGGTTTGCATTTGGATATGTTGCCTTTTTTTTCCGCCTTCTATGCGAGTAAAAGTGGGGCAAGTGGGGCAAGTTGGGTGATAGTTGATCATTTTGTTGCACAAGCAGCGCTTAATGTTATAACACTCTCGATTTTAACACATTTGAGCACTGCTGTTTTTTTTTTACTGCTGCTTTTACTGTTTGCTGCTGTGCTGCTGAGCTGCTGTTTGCTTTTCAAGTGTCCTTCAATGAGTTGCAACTTGCTGATTACGCAAGCGGAAAACAGTTTTGTCTCCTTATGTTTACGTTGCTGTTGCTGTTGTTGTCGTTTATCGTTGTTTTGATTTCATTTGTTGAGTATCATCAAATAACTATCAAGTAATACATACCGGCTCCGAATAATGCCACAAATACAACTAAAAATCTCTTCATTGTTTTTGTTGTTGTGTATTTAGTGATTTCTTTAAAAGCCGTTTATAGCGACGAAACGTAACCGAATCTATGAGGGGGACGAACGGTTCAGCACTTGAACAAAACTTGACTGCGCACCACTTGGACCGACGACTTGAACTGTGTGTGGCTGTGGCTGGTGCGGGAGCTTTTTATACCGCTGCGCACGCGCACTAGCCGCGAACAATCCACACGACGTTGGCGTCAACGGCGCAGCGTCGACGCGAACAGCGCTGCCAACTGCGGCGACGCGCGGCGTTCACTGGCATATTGCAACGGTAATGTTTTGGCTCATAGCAGGCAGCTTTTAGTGTTACACACATAGACATACACACACAGTCGCTTGCTCTCACTCACTCACTCTCTCCCTCTTTCTCTCTCTCTCTCTCTCTCAGTCTTTCTCTTGCTCTCTCGCTCTTTAGCTATTTATTCCTGTCTCGCTCTTTCGCTGGGTGTGTGCGCATGTAATTGTAATTGTAAGCGACGCTTTAACTGTAGTTGTGTTTTATTTTGTATGCAAGCAGCGCACTGTTTGCCGGCAGCTACGTCTGCAGCGCTGTCGGCGTCCGCGTCAACGCCTGCGTCCAAAAAAATAGCACTATTGTTGTGCCTGGGGCCCCAAGCCATTCGTCAATCGATCTGCGGCGTTACGTTTTGCATTTTGAGGTGGGGGTTGCAAATGGAATTTTTACCTGAAAGTTTAGGTAAAAAGTGTGTGTGCGAGTGTATGTGTGTGTGTGTAAACAGGCAGCACAACTAGCATCCAATTTGTGCTATTGCCGTTAATGTTGTTGACGCTTAAAGCTAATTATGGCCTGGGATTTCGTTCAAGTGTCGGTCTGAGGGCACGGCTCTTACAACCTACCCAAAAAGTAATATTCATAGTTGAACTTCACCTCATTGCTGTGGGTGTGTAACAGTGTGTGTGTGTGTGTGTGTGTGTGTGTGTGTTGTGAGTCTGAGTCATGCGTTTGGCATTTTTTGCGCATACGCCACGTTGTCTATGTTCAGTTCTTACTTTTCAATTAACTGAGTGCATTATTAAAAGTAAATCAATGCAATTAACATGATTTCTTAATGTAAAAGCAATGTGATGGTCAACCAGTGACCGGCAATGCAATTGAAATAATGCCACCATTGTACATAAACAAATACGCATTCATTGCCTGCGGTCTCAACTGGCTGGCATTAAGAAAACAGGCCGTCAACTGTCGATGCGTACAAGTAAAAGGTAGGCCAGCGAGTTGTAGTTGTAATAGTTGCAGTCGTTGTTTTTGCTGTTGCGACTACGACTATTAAAACTGACCCAGCACGGCGGTCAACGGCAGCCACTCAACGGCGCCGTAGTAACAACAAATATAGTTGCTGGAAATGTGTGCAATTAAATACAAGAAATGTGATTCAAGGTTTCGGAATGCAGGAAGAATATGAAATTACAGACAGTGACAGAGACAGCCGGCTTGCATATTGTGGCCAGAACAATTACAGCTGCCTCAGATACACTCGGCTACTGAAACCGAAACTGAGACAGAGATAAAGTGGAGAGTTGAATTGGCTTGTCGTGGCTTGGCCAGGTTTTACTGTGTTATTGAAGTGGACTCTAGAAAACTTGAGGCTGCCCACAACGCCAGACAGACAACGAACCAGTTTTAGAAGTGCAAAAAACGACAGCAGCAACAACAACAACACACAGACTCACACACAAATACACAGACAGAGATATAGCAAACTAACTAAGCTACCTTGTCAGTTATGCTTTCGCTTTCAATAGCTGCTTTTAGCCATGCTAGTTACTACTGCTAGTGGCATGCAATATGCATTTGCTTGCTACACAAATTTGAAATAAAAAAGGCCAGGCTATATGACCGTTGAATAGTTGACTGGATGCTGCCCTCCTATATTAAAATTGTCATACATTGCAGAAGCAAAAGAGTTAACAATTTTTGGGTTTGTTTGGTTAACCCAAAAAAAATATATAAAAAAATAGCTATGAAACTCGTTTGCGGTGCAGCTGTCAGACAGACAACTGTCTGGCTTGTTATAGATTTACTTTTTGGCCCCGTGCTCTCGGTTTTGACATTTCGGGGATTGTGCTGCTGCCGAGGGCGAGAGTTATGATTATGTGCCGGTTGAGGCGTTCCAATCAAATTGAATGCCAAATTGTGCCATGGAGCAGTCAAAATTCTTACAGCCAATTCGCTGTTTATGGCTAAGTAGTAAATGGTTGGCCAACTTGTTCATAGTAATTTGTAGACAACAAATTAAAAGTATTTGAAAAATGCAAAAATTGCATCAGAGCACAGCACCGCACACAGTTTGCACAGATTGTGAGCAGTGGTTTTTAATTGTTGACTCTTGTGGCCCATTTGTGGGTGGGTGTGGCATTAGCGTTAGCGAGTTAGCCACATAGCTGCTGCCACGTCGCCGCCGCATGTGCAACGCGGAAGAAAAGTTGTTTTTGGCCTGGCCTGGCCTACTCACTTGCCACCTCATCCCGGCTCACCTTGTTGCCATTTGTATGCTATCTGATTTGTCGCACACCCATGCAGTAAAGACCATATGAATGTGTCTGTGTGTGAGTAACTGAAAAAGACCACAGACTTGGCCGGTAGTTAAGACCGACTGATTTGGCTCTACAGCAAGTTCTTAACGTCGAATTTAGCAAGTGCATTTCAAAACGGTTATTTGTCGTCGATAATAGTAGCTGCGGCAAGTTCGTGAGTGGAATCTTTTGCTTTTCAATGAAGTGAAGAATCCGTTAAACCGGCTTCTATTCAATTTAACAGCACTACACTCCAGTTCGTAGAAGTGTTGTCATTTGATTTTATGCATTTTAAAGCCACATTAGATCTATCAGTAATTTTAGCGAGACCTTAACTAGACAGATATAGTATACACTCGACTTGTCACTCGAAGGTAAATTGATTTTAGCAGGTTATACTATATAGAAGGTTATATGCAAATGTTTTAATTAGAAGATAAATGCACTTATTTTTATCTCAACAAGGTTTGAGTGTATGATGAATCTAAAGGATACTTGTATTTATAATTATTAAATATAATATGCACATAATTGTATGAGAGTTATTTATAAACTAATGGCTACATAGTAGTAGTGTATCAATAACGGGTTCCCTTCAC
The DNA here is from genome assembly GCA_035047385.1 of Drosophila tripunctata. Lineage (NCBI taxonomy): Eukaryota > Metazoa > Arthropoda > Insecta > Diptera > Drosophilidae > Drosophila > Drosophila tripunctata. Next base: position 7,568 of record JAWNPS010000233.1, on the reverse strand, counting down.
CTGATTTGCTTTTAGGCTGCCCGGAATGTTGTGAATGCGCTTCGAAATGACAGCAATTTACGTAAGTCAGTAGCTATAGCACTTTCTGAAATTGCAATAGTTAGTTAAATCTTTGAGTTCATAGAAAACTGCAGTGTGATCTGAAAAGTTGTGGTGTTTTATTCAAACGTAACGGCATGTTTTCTAAGTATTTATGTATATATTGTATATTGTACAATACTATTTCTCATTTCACAGTTCACAGTTTTCATTTATTAACTAATTTCAGATTTACGTAATCCCAAAAAGCGTTCAGGCCTCAACACGCAACCACAGTCGAGGTCAATGATCAGTGAAATTTACTTTCAAAAAAAAAAAAGGAAAAAAATTAAAACAAAATCTGCTTTTCAGCTTTTCTGTTGACTGAAAAGCGCTTAGCTAGAGAGCGGAAGCCTAAGCGATATTTGGATTAATTTGTTGGCAATATCGTAAACCCTAAAAGTCAAACCCAACGATAGGTTGTTGTGTATCTTGAAGATCTTTTGTAATGTGTCTCAGATATTGGGCACATGTATTTTGAGTATTATGATTGGCTTGTTATTTAGTGAAAGAGGAGAGTCATTATCAATGCCTGCCCACTACTACATGCTTGGGTATGATTGTTGGTAAAGATACCTATTAGCTGTATTAAGCCCCACACCAAACCCAAACCCAAACCCAACCCAACCCAACTCAATCCAAAGCAATCATGACAATGGTGTGCTGCATTTTACCACACTTGAAATCGCAATACAATGAATACATCTGCATAATTAATTCCCACTAACGAAGATGTTGAGTTAATGAGTTGTATGGATGTTTTGCACCCAAATTGAAGGCAACAGAGACGCGCAGGTTGTTGACTTATTCGTCTTCGTATTCAGTTTCGTCTTATTCACAGTCATCGTCTACGTCTACGTCTGCATCTACGCCTTCATTGTTAAGAGGGAGTAAGTTGAGGCCACTTTCAGTTTCAGTTTGGGATTCAGTTACAGTGCGCCATTGTCTCTATGCACTTGACAGCAGCTGTCGCATTGAGCGGTGCCGCATAAAATCCACTTGCCACACAGATACAGATCTATTTTTAATTATGGTCATTTTGGGGACTTGATATTTGGCTTACATTTTGGGCCAGAAAACCTAATCGTATTTACCATTATTTTCAATTTGCCAAAACGAAACGAAACTTTTGGTTTAAAACGCAACTGATGTACTTTTAATTATTTATTTGGAAACGTACTTAATTACAAAACGCAGATGCGAATCTGCAGCACTTATCATCATTTGTCCTGCTGCTGCTGCTGTTGCTCCTCCCTAATTGAGAGACTAAATAAACCAAGGGCAGCTTATTGTTATCTGTCAATCGTGTGGCTGCAGTTTTGTTTAATGGATTCAATATGCACGAATCGAATCGAATCGTATCGTATTCAATTCGATTTCAGCTCATTTCTCACCATAAAATATGCATTGTTTTTTAAATGTTTTCTTCTTTTTTTTTTTTTTTTGCGGCTGCTGAACGCGCCTTGCTAAAAACTAGGTTATAACCTTGAAATTCACAAAAGAAACGTTAAACATTTCAAAGTTATCAATAAATTCATGGTGCTGCGACACAAAGGGGGCATCGCATCAAAAGAAAGCCACACACAAATCGAGGTAGTAGTAGAAGAAACAAAACGATACAAATCGATATACAAATAAATATATGCAAATCCATGCAAAGCCCCATTAAAATGCTAAAGATTTGAAATCATAGATGCCGTTTCGCAATAGCAGCAAAACATATTCCAAAAGACACGAAAACAGCTGTGACCAGACGCCTAGATTACTGCATTTTGAAATTATCAAAGGTCAAGCTGCATAACGGTGCAGCAACCGCATCTTTTCCACTCTCTGGCCGGTGTCAACATCAGCATCCCCAGCATCATCTTCATCATCACCGTCTGCGTTGTTGTCATCACTGTTGCTACATAGACTGCATCTGCGTGGCGACTTGAAGTTGTTTGGCAACAACAAACCGCATGACAATTAACTATATAACGAAAATTTGTACAAATTGACAACAGCCGCTGCGAGAGTGAAAGAAAGAAGAGAGGAAACAAGCCGAAAAGTAAAAAAATAAAAAACTGGATTTATAATTTCAATGGCCAAACACGCAAGAAACCAAGCCAAGGTCACAACGAAGCGGCGATGCTGTGCAAAGAAATTGTGGAATCATGGAATAATTGGACAACTATTAACGTATAGCTTGCACTCTGCCATTCAGGATTTGTATGGTATGGCAGTGCATGGGAGTTTTTCACAGAACCACTGCAGTGGTGGCATGTTGGTATGTCCAATTATCCAGACGGTAGCCAATGATGTTGCTGCTGAAGATGAACATCTTTCGCATTCGCAGAAGTGATTGCAACGTGTTAAACATGTTTCGAACACTCAACAAACAGATTCAACATTCAACAGCAGCTCTGAAATCCGGTTGCTCAAAAATGCGTAAAGTGGGACGATGTCGCTCCTTTGCAAATAGCGCAATAACAACACTCGGGTAATATTATTATTATTAAATGCCTGACAAGTTGCTGGGCAAAATGCCAAAATCACAAAAACATCAAATCAATTAACAACAGCACACAAAAAAATGTTCAATCCACTGATCGCAGATCGGTTTGTTTGTGTTTGTTGTGGCCCCATTGGGCAGGTATTGATCAATAAAACTAAAAATATATACAACTGGCTTGGGTCTGGTCCATTGACAACGTTGCACGTTGCGTAAAATTAAGCTCTGGCACGCCCAGGGAGATTGAGAACAAGTTGCCCCCGAGTGTTGCCTCAACATTTAACTCTTACGTAAGCGAGGCCTAAACTTGAACTACATTGTATTGTAGCATTGCGGACAGCTGATAATGCTTATCGCTTATCGGTGTGAGAGCAATGTGAACCTGCGGTAGCTTCAATTGGGTTATCAACTAAGTAGCAACTAGCAAAACCACGTCTCAAAAAAATACAAAATAATGCTGCTCAGATTTTGGCAGCTCGTTAGTATTTGTTGGCACTTAGAACAGGAAAGCAATTCAACTATCATGCGTCTTCTGCTGCTGCTGGCAGCATGCCTCTCCATGGCAATGGTAAGATCCATTATCTAATTAGTAACTGCAAAACAACATTTGCATATGTCCAAACAAAAATTGCAGCTTGGAAGCTCAACTTTGCTGCAAGGTGAAAGGCGAAGCATTGAGCATTGTCTGATGAACTTTGGAGGTCTGAATGAGGCAAATGCCGAGCGTCTAGACCGCTACGCACAGTGGTCGGAAAATTATGAGGAAGTGCCATGTTTCACCCAGTGCTATCTGCAAGAAATGTTTGACTTTTATCACGAACAGGCAGGCTTCAATGCGCAACGCATCAAGCAGCGCTTCGGAGAGGCTCTCTATGATGCCTGCAGTGATCGTTTGAGTCTGGGAGAACTAAAGCAGAGCAGCTGCGAACATGCCTATGCGGGCTTTCATTGCATTGTCAGTGTGAGTACGACAAGTGATAAGAAATACTATATACAGCGTGACTGATTGCTGTCTATTTGCAGCTGGAGAACGATCCGTTTATATTGATTGAGAGCATGCAAAATGCAACACGTGGTGCCAAATCGGCAATGAAACAATGCCTGCAGCAGATGGATCAAGTGGAGTGGAATCGATTGGCCGATTATGGACGCTTCCCTGTCACCGAACCCATACCCTGCTTCACCCGCTGCTTCATCGCGGAGTTGCAGCTCTTTGATGAACGCACTCGGCGCTGGCGTGTGCCTGCTATGCGTCAGGCCCTTGGTGTTCCACTGGCCAATGCCCATCTGGCCGGTTGTACACAGAGACGCGGACGCAATCCTTGCTCAACCATTTATCAGCAGTTTACCTGCTTTGTGATGGCCGTTTAGTTACAATTTCAATTCATAAAATGTGGAATTATTGTAGTTTAACATGCGTTTAATAATTGCTGTTTGTGGGCTCTAAAAGAAGATTGCCATTCTGCTGTTCCCAGCACAGATACTCTGCATACATCCAAGAGCATTTGCTCGCCGCTTGATTGCGCTGCTCTCGGCTGAGATGACATCGGCTGTAATCCGGCTGCTGATCGTGTCGTATGGGTCCAAAGGCTTGCTGCCAATTCAGCAGTTTCCAGTTACCTTCAGTGTCATAAAAGTTCAATGAATCAGCGAAGCACTGAAACAGACAGGGAATGGATTCCTTTGGCGTGAGTTTGCTGTACTGCATTAGCTGTGCATTGGTGGCATTTAGTTTGCTGGTGCACTGCAGCAGTGTGCTGAGGCTGGTGTCAGCGTGCAGCTCGGCCTGTTTGAGGCAGCGTAAACCACTGTGCGCATAGCTGCAGCCATCGCGGGACTTGCGATGCAACTCATAGTTGCAATAGTTGTAGATATCTGCACCCAGCTCATCGACCAGTCGCTGCTTTTGCCACTTGTTGGCCTCAATGTCGAACCAGCCCTTTTCGCTGGCCAAGCAGCGCATCAGACAAGGCACCTCCTCGCTGGTCCAGTCGGCATAGTGTTCCAAGTTCTGTAAATCGCTGCCAATGCGGTCGGGAGTGCTGAGTTCGTGTAGGCATTTCATCAGTATGTGCACATCGGCTGTTAGATCCGCCAAAGCCTGCGAATTTTGAGAGTTGCAATCGGAATTCGTTGGGTTAATGCCACTTGAAAACGCACCATGTCGCATAATGCCAACAGGCTGATAATCAGTAGTAGACGTAGACGCATCTTGACACTGGCAATGTTCAGTCTCAACTGCTGCTCAGCTGCTCAGCTGCTCAACTGCTCAACTGCTGCTGAGTATCAGTATCTCAGACATATGTACATATGTACATGTTGTAGCTGGGCTTATCAGTGCCTTGAGATTAAGCCAATGAACGCGAGTTCAATGAATGCTTAAGGCAATGATTATATGTATTGTATGTATATTAAACAAGAGGAACCACTGTTTGGTTCAGTTCGAAAGTGCAATTTATTTGGAAATACTATCACATAAACATCCATTTAATTTGGCATACCATAGATCTTGCGCACTATATGACGATTGATGGGCAGCCAGCAGGAGAAGACACGATTGGCCCAGGTGCAGACATCCGATTCGGCCTCATTGTGATCAATGCATTTCTCCAAACCATGACGCACTGACTCTAGATTGGCAAATTTTTCGCCAGCAAACTGTGTTATCATGGCATTCTCAATATAGCCTCGTTTTTCGGTAAAGAGACCCATTTTCTCCACAAAGCACTTCACATAGCAGTTGGTACGACGATGTTTGGGGAACTCGTAGTTTAGAAACTTCTCGTATATGTCATCGGGCACTTGGTTAGTCTCACGACACTCCTCATGTGCCTTCACAGCATCGTTGTAGTCGCGAACATCGAAGTTTTTTGCCGTCACCTGAAACATAATACGAAAATTGTCACTCATGTGGATCATCAAGGACAAGTACTGCAGCTACAGTAACAGTTACCTGGCCAACGGCAATAGCAGCCACTGCAACGCTAAGTAAAAAGGTGTACAATTTCATTTTATCGGTGCTGGTTGCTGGTTGCTGGATGCTGCTTGACTGACTTCTTGCAGGGCTCGTGTGCGAATGCGCCAAGTGGCGACATCAAGCGTCTATATCGCTCCAAGATTTTCCATAATTTGTATATAGCCAATGGGAGTTAACTGCTCTCAAGCTAGAAAAAAAGCAAACAAATGAAATAAAGCAAAAAAGCGAAACCAAGCTGTAGTCCGAAAGCAGACTGTATAACACGCCAAACCCGTTGCCGATTGAGCTGGATTGTCCAATGGTGCAAGTGGTGCGGTGGTGGCGGTGCTGGCGGTGGTGCTTGGTGGTACCCTTGCGTCAGTTTGCTCTTAAAAACGAGTAAGTAAAGCAGCGATGTCTACTACGAAACGGGTTTGGTATTGGGCTTGGGTTTTGCGTTTGGAACGGCGCGGCGCGGCGGCTTCTTGCCGTCAACAGCAGTGTTAGGCCTCATTGGATTGCCTGGGTTATATAATCGACGTTAACGCCAACGACGACAACGCTATCGTTGACGTCGACATCGGCGTTGACTGCGACGTCAACGAGAGCGGCGATTTAGTACGTAGTGGTTACGTTTTGTTTAAGCCAATTAAACGATTTGTTTTTTTGTGTGCCACAAATTCACTTGGCCTGTGCCACACATTTCTGACGCCCAAAGGTTGTTGTGTTGTTGTTGTGTTATTGTTGGTTGAAAAATGTTTGTATATGTTTGGATTTTACTTTTTTCCTACAGCAAATTCTAACACCTCGTCGACGACAGTTTGCCGCACACTTCCGCAATGAAAATGGTGGCCTGGTTCAGTCACTGGCAGCCATTTTCCCTACCACACAACGCAGCAGAGTATAGCAGAGTACAGAGTAAAGAGTACAGAGCACATAGCACATAGAGTACAGAGAGCGAAAATAGTGAATATATAAAAACGAGTGTAGCGTTTGTTTACCTGTTGTTTTTTATGTCGCACGAGTGCAGACCCCAAATAAATTAAATAAATTATTCAATTGAATTTATTTATTACCGACCAATTTGGTAGCCCAGCGGACTTTTGCATTTGTGTAATTAACGGCAGGTGGTGAAAAAGGCACAGATTGCCAACATTCCCAAATTGTCCAGGGAGTCCAGGAGGTTGTCAGTGGCACTGGTTTGCAGTTATTTGCCAAATGCACCAATGCATAGACGTAGAGTAACACGGGAGTCAACTTAGAAGTGTAAATAGATAACATGTTCAAACATCATTACAGACTCTAAGAGTAAAGTAAATAACACATAAAATTTAATTGAAGTGTAATATCCCTTTAGGCGCTTTATTTCCACAGCCTCTGTTCCTTGAAATCAAGTGCTTGCATGCACTCGCTGTAAAATATATATATGAAACTCTTTTCGTTGGGACATCCATCTCTACTGCATATAGTATATAACTCCCACTCTTCTAATGGCCTCCATTTTCAGTCCACTTTTAACTTTTGATGTCATAAATTGAACCAACTGCCATCCCACACCCAGAGAGTATGTTATATTTATTTAATAATTCAACAATATTTGCAAAACACTTGACTTGAATTAATTTTTTTGTGTAACTTTTTTATTGCAAATTCTGATTTAAAACTTGTTCAATTGCATTTCATATGATTTATAATTTTTTGTAATCATTTATTGAGGTACTTGAATATGTAATTTTAATGCACATGAGTACTCATTTACAAAGATTTCATAAAATTCCTTATATGTTTGTTCGTTGGAGCGTAAAAAATCGTATTAGTTCAATTTAAAATTGACGCTTAAAGCTGCAAACATTGTTAGACTTGGGTTAAAGTATTTCAGCCAGCCAGAAGCATAAAGTAAACATCATAGAATTTCATTGTTGTTCCATGCTGTACTAGAAAAAAACCCAAGTCCCAGTGCAATTAAAAAAACAAATTCCAAAAAGTTACATGGAAAACTACACGGCACTTTGTGTTTGTTTGCATGTCAGGGTTTCGTTTTTT